>JAPMOQ010048161.1:1267627-1424225 GCA_026543055.1 Argiope trifasciata
GATAGATTATAGAATTGGATGAAATTTGGCCCACAGATAGATTATAGTATGAAATAGGACATAGGCTACTATTTATTCTGGTTGATAGAGTTTTTGATTTGTTATTAGTTAACAACTCACTTCCCTGCCATAAATCTGAGGTCATGCTCCGCCAAAGATGAGTAAGGCTCTTTTTTTTCCCACGCTAATGAGGCTAAGCTGAACATGCTTTCGACATTTCAAAGGAGTCTGATTATTTTCTTAGTGTTTGATGCTTTCAAATTTAAATATTGTTAATCAATCGATCTTTCGAATTCATTCAGAATAAAGAAAATAAAAAAAATTCTGATCTGTATTGCTTTACCCTAACTGGCGTAGAAAATTTACGCATTTGCGTTGTGGCAATTAGAGATGAAGATTTGACTACACCAGTCACAGACTTATCAAAACGGAGATGATAAGTAAAGATAGTAGATTTTGCAGGGTATTTAAATAGAAGGACAACATGTTGTTCTGGAGGAAAACTTTCCATACCTTTAATAGAGGAGCCGGTGACTCTATTAAAACAGTTAGTTTATTACGAGATATCAGAATCACGGCTTTTTTAAATAATATTAGAAAATGTAATTAATGTTTTCATATGACATCTTTTGGTGCTGACTGAGTGAATGCCAGGATTATCACCAATTTTTACAATTTAAGGTCAAATTTATCATAGAATTTTGATCTCTACTGTCTACTCCGAACATGTTACCAGAGTTCTTACAAGTCTATTTCACAGGTGACGAAGAAGTCGAAATTGAGCAACAGTCAAGGCTTTTTAAACATGAAATTCATATTTACATGCATCCATAAACACAGTGATGGCTAAAGAGTACTGACTGCCCACTGAATTCCACAACTCCCTAGAATCAACAAATGTACCTTCCGGTAAGCTGGAACTTAAATTTGGCGTTCCAGCTCTAGTGATGCGAAATCTCGATACATCCAGACTGTATAATAGCACCAGGCTTCCTATCATAGAACTTGGTAGAAGTAATATAAAATCTATCATTATTACCGGAGCTGCTAAAGGAGCCAACGTTTTAATTCCCCGCGTAACTATTGTACCAAACAGCTTGCCATTTTATATCAAGAGGCTGCAATTTCCCTTTGGCTTTTACAATGATTATCAACAAATCTCAGAGGCGAACCTTAAAAGAGCCACTCATTCATTTGAGCACTCCATGCTTCTCACAAGGTCAATTATATGTTGGTTATTCACATGTTTCAAATGCCCAAAACTGGCATGTGTTGAAAGAAAATAATAAATCACTTAATGCTGTATGCAAAACGGTATTGAAATGAAAATAAATTTTGAAATTTTTCCTTAGATCATTCAAGAGTAACAAGTTTCTTGATTATATCATATCAGATTCTGTTTTTCCCCATCATCATAATGATATGGTGATAGCATTTCATATTGTGATCAGACCGTCAATTCTCACACACGTATCAAAACTTCCACGCATACGAAGTCGCTGGTAAAAGCTGATAATATATATTTTAGCAAAGATTTGAACAAAAGAAGCTGCCAGAATATTACTTTAGATCGTTTTTCATTAATCATTCATAAAAAAAATTACTTTCTCTAATCAAAAATTATGCTTTTATAATGAATAAAGAGTTTTTTTAAAAAATTATTATTAAAATAATTCTAAATATAGGATGTTAATTTAATTATAATAATTCATGAAACAAAAAGCTATTTAACGATTAAAATTTTAAAAATATATAAATAATCAATTATTTATTTCAAAATCGATAGATCAGTTATTAGGATAAGCCATTTTATTGACTTTCCATCCCGCCCGAAGGCACTCGGAAATATATGCTGAATGACCGGACCGTCACTACAACAACACAGCTACACTGGTACGAACTGTGGTTGACCCCTAAGGACCATCACCAGCCGCAATTCAACCCTCCCCGCAGGAAGTACGTCGTGCCATCCATGGGAAGAAGTCAGATCCCCCACTTTTTGTGTACCCACCAGGTTAATGAAATTCAACCACCAGGCCTGAAGCATCTCATCCTCAATCAGTAGATTTCTCCCTGTAGTCCAGTTATTAATTACGGTAATAATAAAAAACATTTAATTTAAAATAACCAGTCCTGGTTTGAGAGAATTAAAAAGTTTTAAAACCTTTTTAAGTTTGAGATTCTTAATCCCTTGCTCAACTCTTAAGCTCCCTTTTTGAATTGCTTCAAAAATGTATTTATTTACTAGAGAACATTTGTGTCCCTAGGGAATTAGAATGGACCTTACATATTTCTGTGAAAACACAAATTTCAGCCTTCTCAGAATCGAGTTTTAAAATTTTAGAGATTAATTAACTTTCTTTAACGTAATAATTTAATTGAATTTTTATTTTATATAATAATTCGACCATATCTCATGTATCTTGGTTTTTTTTCTTCTTTTGTATAAAATATACTTATTTTGTTTCTCATAGTTTATACTTAGAACAATTCATTATTTTATAAAATGAATAGTCTCTAGTTAATGAATAGTTAAATGTTTTATTTAACTTTTTTTTATTATTGAATCCAAGACTTTGTTTACTTATTTAATCTTTTAACACTGGTTTTAAAAAATAGGGTTTTCAATTCAGAAAATTTTTACTAACTTGACATTTGTTTGCTTGTGCTTGGGTTTTTTCCCGCAAGAGCCATCCTTAGCCTTACTGCATCAATCATATCCTTTGACATCTGGCCATATTAAAATAGTTTAGCACAAATATAACAATGCAACATACTAAAACAGAGAATATGTGTATAACAATGAGTTTATAAAATTTAATATTTAGCGAATGTACAACCATTTAGAAATAGGAAGTGCATATTGCAATGCGTTAAATAATAAATGAGATTTAGAAGCATTAAAAATCAAGTTTTTAAAAAGTTAAAAATATTTGGGTGGTGTTTCTCACCTACCAAGTCAATCATGTTTACAGATGAATTAAAGATTTTCTGTAGATGAGAATTAAATGATGGACACTCCACCAAAATGTGCTTCACATTATAACCAGTGCAACATGTAGAACAAATTGGTGCTGCCTCACCAAAAGGGAATTGCAAATTTTTTTGCAATTATAATCAAAGGCATCTATTGTATGTGTGCTCAAAATAATAATTATATAACATAAACGAATGCGAGATTACAACTTTTGTGCCACTTATACCAATTGCTACATATTTTTGTTGCTATAGAGCTAATGAAAAAATACTTTTTTAAAAAAACAGCAAGCTTATATAATTATTGCCAACGGCAAGCTTATATATAACAAAATTCAATCTATACTTGGATTTTTCTAATCATAATCCTTTGTTATATCACTGTTCTCTTTTAGAGTCTCCATTATTTCAGATCAAACAATTTAATGAGCTTGAGGCCTTATTTATCCCCTGAAGTTCTTGGTTAGGCAGGTTCATTAAATTCTTTTTCGCAATTAATTATAGAAGTGATTTGTTTGAATTGTGACAGTTCTATGATGAAATTAAATTTAGAAATTCTTTTTAAAAGCCTTATAAAAATAATTGGTTTGTCTTAATTTTAGCGTTCATTATTGGGAAGTGAAAATCGATATTTGTAGGTAAGTGAAATTTTTATTTTCTGACTTAGACAATGAATTAATTTAAAAGTTTTCATTGCTATTATTATTCACAATACTGTATAATGTTTCATACATTAAAAAGTTCTACAGTACTGTGCGAGTTGAAAAGATTGTAATATCTCTAATGGGCTTATAATTTGTTGCTTTATTTTCATGTGGATATAATACTTCAGATGAATTAATCTTTTATGATGGCTAGACATTTCTCCATTCCGAGTTTGTGAAAATTTATTCTCTAATTTAATTAGAAGTATAATTATTGCTTTTAATATTTGGAACTGATACTCTGTTAGATTTTTTCTCTAAATTCCTTTTCTTCCTTCCGTTTCATATACTCTTCATATTTAGCTCATGCAATGACTTGAAATCAATTTTTTAACAATTTAAAATTACTTATTTCCCTATTAGCATGACTATTGTCATGAACAATTCTTCTTGCAGTAAGTACTTATTCTTTCATATTCTCTCACAGACAATTTTTATTGAGCAAAATTCTCTCTCAACATTACTGTTACCATAAGAAAGAATCATTACATTTAACAATGACATATTACCGTTGCAAAGTTTTGAATTGAAAGCAGGTCGAATTAAAATTCATTCATTCGGTCTAACGTGAAAAGCGATGATACCAAAAGTTCCTTGGTTTTCTCTATAAAAAAAAGGATAGAATTTTTAAGGATGACAATGCATATTACTGGATAACAATTGTTTCCGATTTGTGTTAAAGGCATTCTGGACAATTCCAGCTAATGTTTTGACCAAATAGACTGCATGACAGAAATCAAATTGAAATCATTTTGTGCATAAAATGCTGCAACTGTAATACTTTTGTAATTATGAGCATCTAAACAGGTAGCATGGTTTGATATTTCTACAGGAGACAACTTGACTTGGCAGGAAAAAAGGAGCTCTGATAGGTTATCAGGAGGTATCCCATGGCTTTTTTTCAAATGAGTGTAAAGTAATATGAGATTATAAGTTTTCTGGTTTATATATGTGTATCACTGGTTCACATTACAATTTTCTCACACTCTAAGACGGTTGATATCCGAGAGTAAATATAACAAGCTATCTTAGACATAACAATTTAAAATTTCTATTAAGTAGAATTCTGCTGCAATAACTCTTCAAGATACTGTATGAAAACTTAACATTCGAAATACTTTTATTCCACATAAATATTTTTTTAAAGATAAAGGATAGATTTTAAAAAAAGCCCTAAATCTTTTTCTACTGATAATTTCGGGGAATATAAACTAGCTTGATTGTGGTATTTCCTTTGTTTCATATAGAAGATGAACTTTGTCATCTGACATTAGGGGATAGTACATACAGCAAACTACTTATATACGTTAGAAATATATATAAAAATGAAGAAGTTTTTTTTTCTTTATTCTTTTTCCCTTTTTATATAAATATTGTGTGAGCAAATATTTTTGATGTGAAATTATTAAACATATTTAATCAAATAAAAAATGAAGTCCTTCAATATAAATCAATCATAGAAAACTTATAAAATATAAGATTCTTAAGATTTTAGATGAAATGTCTTCTAGATTGAGATTGTTGAACAGCTTATATTAAATGCATGAATGTCATTTGTAAAGACTGAAAACTTATGAGCCAATATAAATTATTCGCAAAAAACATAAAAGAAGGAATAAAGATTATTTTTATCATATTATTTAAATGAATAATTTGGAAAAAGAAACAAAACACATAATAAATATTATCTCAAAACTGTTTCAGTGAAGTATTTATTGCACATTTCAGTATTCTATATATTTAATTACAATGAAAATGAATAACATTATGGCACTAGAAAAGAATCATAAAACACTTCCTCCCAACTTCTGCATGGCTTTTGGAATACTATTTGGTCCCCCAAAGCAGCTATTAAAAAATAAAAATTTGCTAGATATTTGCCTTATGAAAACTCACGCTTTTTATCCTTTAGAGCAAACATCTCATGAGATTCATTGCAGAAATGGTAATTAAAGTTTACATAGCAGTATGTTGGGATGAAATCTACATTATGGATGCATATAAAATTAATCAAGTAACATTTTGTAAAATATTTATTAGGGTGATTTAAATGCATTTAATAAGTTTTTGTATACCATGATCACTTGGAATATAAAATTTTGAGTTTTACAACTTTTTAATACAATCTCATCTACACAAAAGGAACATAGAATAAATTTATAGAATAGTTTATATTTAAAAATATTTCAGAAACATGAATAAAACTTAATAACATAACATTAGTTTAAGCATTTTTTTTTTAAACTTTCTATGAAATAATAAAAGATTTTATTACATTAGATGCATGGCAAATCACATATAAATAAAAGAACAATATTACTTTTAACAATTTTTTTTTTTGTTCTTTGAGATAGTTAAACAGACATATTTCTCAATATAACATAATGTGCATATTTCAACACGTGCAATCTTTGTATTTAGAGCACACACACAAAAAAAATTCACCTAATATAAACAAAGTAACACTATAACTTATAAATAACATAAAAACACTAAACCCAAAATAAAAATAAAAATTAGACTTTAAGAGACCTTAAATTCATTGAACAATGGAAATATACAAATTTTAAAAAGCAACTTATGAGATACCGTCATTAAAATACATGATAATAAAAGGAAACAAAAATAGCAGGCGACAATTTATTTATGATTAATAAACTTTTAACAATTTTTCCAAACCAATAACAATTAAGTAACTTTTTCGAATTTTGAGACTTAACTCTTTTTAGGTGGCATTTCTGCCATAAAAACATAATAAACTAATTCTTTTGAAACTTTAAACACCACTTTTTTTCAAATAGAGTATGTTGCTAGTAAACTTCATCCCGAGATGACTTCGGAAACAAAAATGTTTGACATACATATTGCATCTCAAGAGATACAATTAATAAACAACTAACATTAAAATTTCTGACAACATACTACAGCACCTTTTATGAAAGACCTGAAATAATTATTGATAATAAAAATTATGACTTGATTAGTCTATATATAAGTAAGACCATAAGAATTACAAAATGGCTGTATTATTATTAATAATAATATTTTTGTCAAATGACTTTATTCCCACACGACAAATCTTTTGAAAGAAATGAATAATGATAACATAATTCATAAAGATATAACTGACTAGAGACACAGAAAGATTGCTCCTCATTTTAAAACTAAGCTACAAAATAACTGTATTAACTTTGTAATAAATATTTTAAATATATTGAAATATAATGTTTTAAATACATTAATGGAATCCAAAATCAACATTAAAAAAAGATAAATATCTTTCCAGATAAAGAATTTCTGAATTGCAATACATAAAGATACAAAAAACAAGAAACAACAATATCAAAAAAAAATAATAATAAATTTAAACATAATTTCATATTAAAAAAATATTTTGCAGAAAAATAAAAATATAAAATGTTAAGTCAAATTAATTTTGAGGGGGGGAAGACAACTTGAAACCACTTTTAATTTGGAATGGCGATATTTTGATGGAACTTACTCATGAATACAAAATAATAATAAATCATTTTAATCAAGACAAGTTTCAATACATATTAAAAAGTAAATAATTAGTATTTTTAGAGTAGTTAGTTTTTTCTAAAAAATAAATAATAAAATAAATAATTTTATCTGGCTGGAGTTAGAGATTTAAATAATTTTGCAATATTAACGTTTTCTATGTAATCAAGGATTTTCTAGAAAAAAATCAATCTCAATCTTTTAAAAAAATATTATAGCAATAACTTATCTTGAGTAATAGTTAAGACTAAGTTGTAAATAACACATACTGAATGGCAAGCTAGGTAATAAAATAAATGCCAGAAAGAGAGAGAGAGGAGAAAAAAAGACAGATCTATTTAGCAAAAGAACAAATTTGTTCCCAGAGTTAAGAAGGGAAAAAAAGAAAAAAACATGAAAAAATATTTTGTACAGAACAATGCACAATGTGCAAACTAATATTTTTTATATAAAAACATAACTTAAAATTTGTTCAGTTACGCATGTATATACACAAACACAATACTTAAAATCTTCTATTTAAAAAATGCATCAAATTAAATACTTTTCAGAAAAATACATGACAGCCTTTTTACACTAGCTAAAAATAAATTCCACTAAGAAAACAAGATTTGCCTCTTTTTAAGCCTTCCTTGTAGAAAATTATACAAAATTTGAAAAACCAACAATGGCATCTAGATTTTTTAAGATAAATTTTGATAATATTTACAAAATCTAATGGATATTAAAAATCACATCAATATGATGGATATAAACAACTGCATATGACAAAGTAGTGATCAACTATGAATAAACTGATGATTAATTTAAATAGAAACGTATGTTTCCTTAATATAAATTAATAAATATGCCTAATTAGAAAATATAGTGTAATCAGAGCCTTAGTGTCTGCATCAAACAGGCAAGATTCCTGGTTCATTTGACAACAAGTATGCTAATTCAAAACAGAGAAACATTTAAATAAACCACCAAAGTCATCTGATAAACTTTTCAAATTCTATGTACAAATGAATTCTGTTAATTTCAATATAAATGTTAAATTCGTAGTTCTTTTTGTAAAAAATTTCTTTATAAATTAACTTATCGAAATAGTTAGAAATGGTAACTGATTTTAATTCCAATTACAATTTTACATATACAATCATTTTTTTCTCCCCCATGTTTACAAATTCCCAAAACCTGATAATAAAGATGGTATGAAAATCTGATGAAATATTTTTTTAAAAGTACCTAAAACTATAAAAATACTGACAATTTAAGTTATAATAATCATCAAAATTAACAAATACTCAATAGTCTACCATTAGACTATTAAAATTATCCCTCTTCCTTAATAAGGCATTGCACCAAAAATCTGGCATACCAAACAAAAATTTCTATTAGAATCTAATGAGAAAACTTGTCCAGAAATATTAAATCTTTAGGTTTTAGGCTCATAGGAAAGTTCCCTAACATAACATAAATAGTATGCAACATACTTCTTGAGAAATATTAATGTATACCCCATACCCAATGAATGTCAAAATACAAATAAAAGAATATTTGAATTTTGACATATATAAAATATCCTATATATGTCAAAATTATATGTATATCTATAACAATTATACTTAATAAGAAATATTTTTCATAGCATAAAGCAACTATTTTCACAGATGGAACCAACTTATTATTAAAATTGCATCATATCTCATCAAATTCAATAAATATGCCCAAAAAACATTTTGTACTACACATTCAAAGGTTAAATTATATATATATATATATATATATATATATACTGATTGGCAAATTTTGTTCTAAACAAAAGATGCAGAAAATGCTTTTTGAAAAATGAATAATTTACCATCAAAACTTAAAAGTTTAATCAGAACATTGAAATTCAAATTATAAAGAAAAGAAAATTAACTGCCAACACAGATTTTAAAAAATCCTTAAAGATTTAGTTGTTTAATGAGGGATTTAAACAGATTTCCCTAGATTTTTTAAATACAGATTGTATCAAAAGAAAGAAAGAAACTGCAATTTACAAATACTTTTTTAAATATTAAAATCAGTTAAATTTGTATTTTTACACAAATGCAGAATGTTTTTATTTCATTTAATGAAAGAAAATTAAGTACTGTTACAAGTTTCCTACAAATCAAATCTCATTTAAATTTCTTATTCACTGAAAATAGCTTTGATGAAAGTTATGATTTATAAGGAAAGCTATCTAAACTGAATAAAAATTCTACAAGCTAAAATGTATATTATGCATTACTTTCAATGAAAAAGAATGTATATGGAATAGAAATATGATGTAAAAATGATAAAAAGTCATCACAAATTGAAAAGTAAGGAAGTAATTTTATACCTTTCACACAACTAAAATATATAACTATGGCTTCAATAAGCATTAAATTTTAAAATAGTAATAGAGCACCTAAATAACACCATATTTATAAAGCTTTTCAACATTCATATAATAAGAGATTATCCAGATTCCAAGGCAAAACATTTTTCATTAGCCATAAACAACAATGCACAGATAATTAGTTTTTTTAAGATATTTCTCTTGATGTAAAAAAGATTAACTTAATATCACAGATAGGGAAAAGATAAGCCTTTATGCTTTTAAGAAATTGCTGCTCATTGTAAATCAAATTACTTCTTCAAATAAAATTTCCCCTTGAAGAAAAAATACATACTATACAAAAGAAAAAACACTTCTATGTAATTCTACAACATTTAAAAGCTTCAAAACATACACATACTAAAGTTCTACCTAATTTCTTTTATCTATCATACGTGATTGTTATAATGTAACAGTTCTTTTAAGAATGTGCTTGTTTACACACTTTCTTTAAAACATTTAACTGGAAAACAAAAATAATAACTTTGAATTTCACACAGCATGCATTTAACAATACAAAATCAATAAGAGTGAAAGACATAACACAGAAATATCTGACTTACAGACTGGATATGTTCATCATTCTAATCTAAATCAAGTACTAGTAAACATATACTTGAACAGCAGTATGCAGAAATATGTATCTGTACATGCTATTGAAAGTACAAACATTATTACCATTTCAACTGATAACAACAAAAGCAGTAAGCTGAACTTAGAATTCCAACATATATAAATAATATCCTACTTTATTACAATTAAATTTCTGAAAGGTCTATAAAGATAGCAGCTAAATTATCTGTAGTTTGTTAATTGAAAAGTGCATTTTGAAATAATCTGTTTCTGGTTTTGGCTATTTTCAAATGTAGCAAAAAAGAACTTATAATATCCGTTTTGTGACTGGTATAAAAAAAAGCAAATGTTTGATAACAGAATCACTAGTAAAATAACAAATAATCAACAAGAAAATTATTTTAGTAAATCATATTTTAGACAACATTTAGTTCATTGGGAGATTAAACCATACTGTTGAGATAATAATTACGAGACAATCAAAGATTCCACAATAAAATACATAAGAATCCACAGGATAACAAAACTTTGTTTTTCTTTGGTATTGAGTTAAAAAAATTTAAAATATTGCAGTTGAAACACATTTTCTTACAGTTAGAAAAAAAGAACTAAATGTATAACTTAATCTGTTAAAAACAAAGCAAAGTTATGGAACATGATTGTAAATAAAAACAGTTATGGCTATACAAACGGCTGAATGACTGCAATTTTTGCAAGAAAGCCTTCAAATAAATTATCACAACATTTAACAAATTGGATAAAAAAAGCACATCACTTTTTAGCCAAAATACAAATTTCAACTATTTACATATCAATAGGTTAGAAGATTTACCTTCACAGGGATTTGAAAGAACAATGGCTCTAAAAACCTTGCAATTATTGATTTTAATGATATAAATTATTGCTTTTGTTGGCATATTTAAACTGATCTAAAGACGTCTGACACAATGAAATAAAGAAAATTGAGAATTCTACAAATAGAAGTGAAAAAAAATTAGAAATATGAACAAAATAACTAACAATTGAAAAAAAAAATCATGTATCAAAATAACTAATTGACCTCATTCTTTATTATAGAAGATGGAACAGAACAGTTTCCAATGGTTGAATGCCTCAAAGTTGCATTGCGTATAGAAATGCGTTAGATTACTCAATTATAAGATGAGAATTTTCAAATACATTACTATTTACAACATATTGTATTTCAACACAAACTTGCTGAAATTATCAGAAAATATTTCAGTAAAGTTTAGTATATTTAGGAAATTCTAATAATAAACTAAAGAGTAAAATGAATGCAGTAAAATTCACATATATGTAAATATTGCTTGTGCAAATTATTGTTCTTAAAAATATTAAACTGTTATTCCATATTTATGACAAAATTTTATTTACTGAATGTTTGAATATACAATTAAACTATATTTTACCTAATAAAAAATTTATTTATTAGATTAAATATATTTCAGCTATTCAATTAAATTACTAATAACAAATCGATAAGTAATTTGTATTTTAAATCATTAAAATTAATATACATCAATTACAAATAATGATTTATATTATGGATATGATGCAGATTGTTACATCCAATTAACCTCATACACATAGCAAAGAAATAGGGTTCATCCTTTCCTTGAAGATATAGCTATTCTACAATTGTAATGTGTCATAAAGTAATAAGTAAATAAGATTTATATAAAAAAACCAAAAAAACTATTATTCTTGAATTTTAACAAATAAATGCTACAGTTAAGCAACACAGGAACTAAAAAAATAAAACAAAACAGCCACACTATTTTTAGGTTATGAAAAGAAAATATAAGAAATGTCTTGCCAAATACTACTCAATATTTCAGATTAATTCTATACTTTTTTATGATATTTTTATTTATTCATATATTCATTTAAAATTCTATTTGAAGAATGTTTCTTAATTTTATTTCATGATTAATATTAAAATCAAAATGCCAATTAATAATAATTTGTAAAAATTAATAATGCGAAAAATTATTAGGAATTTTCTTTTGCTAACGAAAATAATGTATGAAAAGAATATATAAATAGCTTAATATATGAACATAAAAATAATTACTCTTTTGCAGGCTGCACAATTAATAAAATTCAAATCAAGTATTTTAGAGTCATTGCTCTAGACAATAACACATACATAAAATCTGCAAATGTAACAGTTTTAATTTACATTATATACATTAAACATGTATTGAGTTACTTAATACTGATTTGTATTTTGTCACCTAACGGATAAATTTTTTCTTTCTATGACTGGACTAACTTGCAAGTGTTCTGCTGAATCAAATATGCTTTGTGGAGACCTGCAATGCAATCTTCGAATAATTGTTTGCAAATTATTCCTAGGGAACAAAATTTCAAGTATTCCCTCTAAAATTACATAGGAAAATCTCCGGTTTAATTCAGGACGTTGAAACATTTCAAACACACATAAGATTCCTTTACGAGTAGTCTCGCTACCAATTACATGTTTCAGTTCATCTAAAGAAAAAAAATAAATAAATTTTTGACATCTTAACTATTTCTGTTAACTTCATAATTGTGTAATACATATTAAATCATTATACCTGGTATTGAACACAACATGAGCAACTTTGCAGCTACCCTTGTTCTCATTTTTGTTTTGATTTCTCTATCTGGGGTGGGTACTGCAGGTGACCCATTTGGCCACAATGCCTCCCTAACAAAGTTATAAAAAAACATACATTACAAGTGAGTTAAAAATAAATACATGATTTCAGTTACAATTAATTTTTCAAAATCTTTTACCTAAAAGCTTTTATGTATTCAGCCATTTGTTCTGCAGATGTACTTTTCTGTACAAAATCAATAATTTTCCTAAAGAAAAATATGACACAAATAAAACAAGAAAATTATAAAAAAAGTACATTAAAAAAATTAACAGCTAATAAGAATTATTAAAACATCTTAATCTTAAAGAAACACTAACATAATATTTTGTTTTTCTTTTGTTTAAATAAAATGGGTGCACACACACAAAATCGATTTAAAAGGAAATTTTTCATTAAATTTCAGTCTAAGAAAGCCATTATATATGTGACAGACATTTTAAATGAAAAATCATTTCTTCTTCATGCTGTAGTTTCCAAAAGAAAGATACTACAATTATAGCGAGTTTGACTAACATGATCAAAAGTAAACATTTCTTTAAAACCATATCAGTTTCTATTATGTATTGTAATTTATTATTATTACAATCTCACTGCCAAAATATTTTTAATATTATTCATCACTTAGGCTTACTTATTAGCAAAAGAATGCTGATGACTTGCTTCTTGATGCAGATAAAATAGAGTTTTTGCTATGTAAAAAGTTTTTTTTTTAATTCAGATTGTAAAAAAAGCATTATTTAGTATCAAAGACAGAAAAATCAAATTATTAATTGGGGAAGTCATTTGGCCATTTGTAGAAAAGTTGTTTGTGAAAAAATGAAATCACATCAATCAATGACATTTCTGCCAACCTCTTTGGCCAATTTCTTACAAAACTAACAAAAGCAAATTCTTAAATTGTCTGATTATTAAAACCATAAGTAACATAAATTAGAATATGAGAAAAATCAAAAGTATCCCTCCACATTTAAGTGACACTGGAAAATAAGGAATTATCCTTCAAATGTACATTTTGTATGAGCAAAGACATTCCATCTATTTACTACATATAAGCTTTGACTTATGATTTTTCTTTAGCTAGTGACAGTAGAACTGCATTCATTGTCTTTTAATTATTTATACATATATATTTCTCACGAGTATCATCAAAGTTATCTGTATGCATGTACTAGTTACATGTAACAATTCCAGGTGAAATCAAAATAAAAATGAGCAAAGAAAAGCTAATTTTCAATAAAAAAGTACAAGAAAAGAAACACACCTATTTATTGCATCACCATAAGTAGCATTTATAATTTGTCTCAAAAGTATAACTATTCTTTTTCTGAACCACTGGTCTTTACTTTTCAAATCAAACACTTCATCCATCAATAATAACAAGATGCGAAGTGGGATGTTATCATCACCCTGAAAAACAAATAGGTCACTTTACTTTATAAAAAAAATATTGTAACAGAAAAGGGAGAAACAAAAGATTACAAACAACCTGCTTTGAATTTGCATTTATCAAATAGTAAAGAAAGTATATTACAAAAACATCATTTTATACCTCTATATCTAAACCAGCTGCCACTTTACAACTTTCAGGAGAGGTTTGGTTAATCGGAGAAGTGCTACGGCTCCCTAAGACCTTCACAATACCATCTTTTAGTCCATCTATAAAGCTGTCAGGTACTGTTTTAACCATATTTCCAACAGACTTCATTGATGAACATAAAGGATTTACAAATGCATCAACCTTAATATGGAATAAAATTGTAACATTAATGAATATTCTACTTAAGCATGAATAATTTAAAATATGAAAAAGAAATTCATGCAAAATTTTTGAATGCTGAATTGAAGAGCAATAAAAAATATCAAACAACATTATAAAGAAACATTTAAGATAAATTAAGCAAACTTAATGGCATGATCACTGTTGTCATCACAATACATTCCAACATCCATGGTACACTAATGTGGATATTCAAATCTCTAAATGAGATGAAATGATTAGACTAATATGCATGGTAGTCCCCCCCCCCACTTTAAAGAATTGAATTTTAAATCTATGCCAGGATCTTACTTACAATCAACTTTAACATGGTCTTTAGATAGAAAAGCAGATGTTTCAGTAATTAAAAAAATGTATGCATCACTATCATGGAAATATAGAAGAAAAGAAATGCAAGATATATAGTTTCTATTATATAAATATTGTTAAAGAAAAATTATAGAAATATAAACTAAAAATATGATCTAGATATTATTTGAAGATAAATACTGAACATCTAGACTTTTTAAAATTACAATCTTTATATAGACAAAGAGAAAATTGCAACAGATTTTTTTTTTTTTTTTCATAAAGTTCTTTATCTTTTTTTCATCAAAATTTAATTACAACAGTTTTTTTTTTGGCACTAATTATCAACATAGTAAAGTATAATTCCTTTAATAACTTTTAGTAATCAATCATTGATTAAGCACTAATACTGATTAACATATATTCCAACAGCTAAGATTAGTTGAATATATAATTAGAGAAATCAGGACTTGATTTTTAAAAGCTCCTAATAATCAACTATTTAAATAAATAAAAAATGTATGCATCACTAATTATTTTAGCATTTAATAATTTAAATATTATTAAATGCTCTTATATAACATATATTTGTTTATTCTAGAAAATGGATGAATTGATCAAATTTAAATATACAAAGTTTAAATTTATAAATAATACAAAATATAAATTTTCAGAGAAAATAATACTAAACGAAATTATAGGTTCCAAAATTCATGACATAACCTTTATATTTCCTTATTTTTGTCATTTCACAAGTATGAATGAAAGCAAAAAAGTTGTAGTGCTGATCATTATGTTAAATTTCATTATTTAAGCAGTAATGATATTTTTTTTAAAAAAATTAGACACATTAAATAAACTCAGGCAAGCATACAAAAAGGGGGGATAAAAAAAGCGAGGTCCAAAATTGTATATATATATTTGACCTCAAATAAATTATTAAAAAACTATGGAGACACGAAGTATTAAACAATTGTAATTGCTAAGTATAAAACACAAAAGCAGTAATCACAAAAATTTCAAAGAAAAGTAGATATTCACCTTTTTTGCCAGAGGTTTCTTCCCTTTTTCATAAACCTTTGGTTCTAAAAATTGTAATAAAACTGTTTTTAAGCCAGCATTTTTTTGCAGAATTTCAGGATTAGTTAGACACTGAAGATATTCACATAACTGACTTGTGCGCTTTTCTAAAAATTGAGGACTTAGATTATTAAAAGTTTTCTTTCCAGGAAACTGCAAATAATTCAGATGTGGGAACTGAAAAGACAATCATAAATACAAAATTTTTTTTTTTAAATAGTATTAATTTACAGCCTAAAAAATTATTTACAAACTTCTCTATTTCAATAAAATGCATGCAAAAACTAGATTCATTAAAATATTTTATAACAATGTTAAACAAGATAAAGAAATCTAAACTCAATTATAAGAAAATAGTTCTTGAGCATTATATGTTTCCATATAAAACTAAAAATGTCAATTTCTATCTCATGTACATTAGAGAATATTAATGTAAAATAATAAAATTTTGCTGAAAGCATCATATTCTAAGTTTTGCGTAAAGATTTAGAATTCTTATTCTTTTTTAATAGAAAAAAAAAAGAAACTACAATTTTCGATAAAAGAAAATTTCAACAAATATTTATTGTTGCTGTTTAACATACAATGATTAGAAATGCTAAAATTTTGATTTATATGAAAACATTTCATATTTTCCAAGTAATTATAATTCAGAAATATTCAAAAATAATCATATTTTCAAAAACAAAATATATATGCAACCAAAAAAGCTACTGATAAAACCAAATGAGTGTAAATTACAATATTAATAAAGTGAGATTTGAATCATAAATGTCAGAATAAAAATCTGTATAACAATTTCCTAGTAAAATTTTAGAAATTTTTTAAAAAAATGCAATAACTTAGATGAGTTAAATCTATTAATAATAATCTCAAATTTTGCATATTTTAAAAGGATGCAGAATGCATCAAATAAAAGAACTACATGTTATATATGCATATATAAAATTGAACTAAAATATGAAAACTCAAGATTGTTAATATAAAGTTTATATGTTATTGACTTCAAGTCAAATGTTCACAAACCTGTTGAAGAACTGCAAAATGGAAATCTCGAAAGTCACTATATCTCCTAAGAACATTCCATTTATCTTCAGAGCCACTTGAATCACGACGAATGACAGCAAGGGCATATACAGCAAAGGTAGAACCAGATTCATTTGTAATACCTAAAACAATTTGCAAAAAGATTCAAGCACATTAGACATAATTGCACAATTTTTTGAAAATACAGCTAATTGGAACATTTTTATAAAAAAAATGCACCTTTATTATTCAGTATGAAATTATGTATTGATTTAAATACAAAAAAAACATCTAATTATGTACATAAATTTGTGTAATTATGCAATAACTTTTTATATAAAAAACACAAATTATAAAGGTCAAACATCGGAATTAAGCAATCATTTGTCCGTATCATCAGAATTGCAGGATGCAGCAAAAAAAGTCTTGTTATAGAAAATTACTGAAATCATACTTGACATACAATCAGTTTTAATCATACTTCAAATAAATTAATAAAAATATACTTGGAATTCAAATTTTTTTCATAATGTAACAAAAATGTTTATTTTATTCTTTAAAATGAAACTTTTATGAATAATTGTATTATTCATATGGTTTCTTTTATATAAGATTGCAGAACAATAACAAAAAAAATAATTTTTTAATATTATTATATTAAAAATATAGAATTAGTAAAGGAATTATCCTTTTTTGTGAGCTTTAAAGTTCATAATGTAATAAATAATGAATTGTATAAAATCGTTTGGACATAACACCTGTATTATAGATCTGAGCTGAAATTTCACATTCTTCAGGGTTAATTTCCTCCACTGTTGGAGGAAGAAGAGTATGAGAAGTGTCTGAAACAGGGTAATCAATTCCATAGTCCTCTTGATCAAGAGAGTTAAGGCTAATACTGTCTGATAAAGATATATCATCAGGACTCTGAAAAAAAAATTATTTTACCTTAAACTTCCTAAATATATTAAAATTCACCTTTTGAAATAATCAATCTTTTAAATGGCAGCAGAGATCAAATTTTATTACTAGTAATTTAAAAAGCATAAACATCATTGTCATTTCTACCATAAAAACATAAAACTAGTTTTATCTTTAAAGTTCTGTATTATAAATCATCAAAAAATGATTCAAACTTACCCCTTTATTTCCTAATTTAGGACTGCAGAAAACATCTGCAAGGAAAGGATAAAGGATAAGTAGAAACAATACTGCTAAAAACAAAATTGTTCAATTATGTATATATACTTAATGATAAATTAAAAAAATACAATACATTTAATAAACTGAATTTTTCAGCTAAATTAAGAAAACCTATAGCATTGATAAACAAATCAATTACAAATTTAATTTGAAATTAAATTATTTTGTATTTCAATTTAAATCCATAAACAATTGATTATATTGATATATATTAACTTTCTGTTTTTTTTAAATGATTTAAAAATACTGTTTCTTTTAATGCATTAACAGAAAGAGATATTAGCTTCGGAGGTTTTAGTAAAATGCAGGGTGGATAATAGATTTTTTTAAAAAAATTCAACATGGAAGAAAAGAGTCCAGAAAAAATAAAAACATCTTCCTAAAAGCATACATTTAAATGCAAATCATAAAAACAAATACCAGTGCACAAATAATATATAAAAATATAATTTAATGCTAACATGAAAGTTCAAAGATAAATTCACAATCAATATTTTTCTCATGAATTACTTACAACTGATCAAGAAATTAAACTACATATACTATGTTTCTAAAAAGGTGTGAATTCAAAATGGTAGGCAGGCTATTCAATCGATTTAGACCTACCAACTCAAACAGCAAGACCAACCATGCCAGTTTAAACAATCAAAGAAAAGACAAAAAATTTTAGTTCAATGTGTCACATAGATAGAACTGAAGACACAGGAAATAGGGGTAATCAATTTGTTAGCTCAATTCTGAATTAAGAACACCATTACTGAGAGATCCTCAGCTTTTATACAAGTAGGGAAAGTTCCAGAATACTTTTCTGGAGATAGTAAGAAAAGTCCAGCGCACTTATCTGGGAAATTAAAGAAAGGTCCAGAATCTTCTGGAACACAAAATAAAGGAAAAACCAATTTTAAGTCAACTAGGATTCAAACACATGATCTCCAGACTATGAGCCCAGTGTCATAACCATTCAGCTATGCAGCCTGGGCAATGTTTCATTTCAATGTGTCAAATGCAAATTCCATCTCACTATACATCGATAGCACAATTTATTGTAGATAAGAAAAATTCCACACTAAAATGTATGATATTGATAAGTAGGTCAAATTATTATCAATTTAAGTATTTTGTTTTCCTTCATCTGTATATTTCAAGGATAAAAGAAAAAAAAAGAAAAATACTCAATTATTGAAATATTAACAGAAATGATACTTCATAAATATTTCTTGATGTTTTAAATATGCAATTATGTCAAGATATATATTGACTAATAGACTCTAGTTGGTATTATTTTAAAAATAAAAGGGTTTTAATTATTGTAAGTTTAAATAAACAGTAACAGCAATTTCACTGAATTAAACAGAATTTAACATTATTCCAATTGCAATACCAGGGGGGGTAATAGGGATTTCCATATTACTTTTGTTTCCAAAAACGATTCACTTTTTCCAAATGAAATACAAATTATATTTAAACATCAAAGTGAAATCAGTACCAAAAGAGTATGGAATGTTTGTTAGAATGTAGGATGAATTAGAAGAAAAACAGAAATAACTATAATAATAATAAAGATTTACAAAAATTGTGAGATTTTTTATAAAATAATTACATGGATATAGGCTAACATATCACATACAGAAAAGAATTTACCATTTCTAAATATGAAATTCTGTTGTTTACTACATTCATCAAAGGGTATAAAAAGTTTTTTTGAAAAAAATAATTTCCAACAGAAGTCTACTTTATGTAAAAAACCTCTACAGTCAAAATACATTTTTTTTTTTAAATGAAAGAAGTATGAAAGGATAAAACTTCTTACTGTCTTCCTCAGCTTTTGTATTTCCTTCTTTCAGAAGATCTAGCTCAGCTAAAAGCTTTATGTAGTTTTGACTCTTTTTAAAGGCAGGAAAGAATTGATCTTCTTGCATTATTTCATATACCTACAAAGAATAGCGTAATTTTAAGCATGATTATAAAAACATAATAATGATGGGATAAAAAAAGTGTTAAGTTAATAAAATAATGAAAGAGCCTACCTTTGTCTGTGCTTCATCGAACCATGAACTGTTAGGTATTTCTGTGCGTATTTTGCATAAAAGCTTTTTTAAAAGAGATTCATCTAATCGAACTCTAAGAGTAGCCTAAAATAATCAATAAAAAATTAAAAGGATAAATATTAAATGCCAAATAAAATATTTCCAAATGTAAATTTTACTAAAATGTATTAAAGTAAATTTCCGCTGATTAGTAATAATTAAAATCTTTTGTGAGGAAATTATTTAACTTGCCTTTTCTGATAAATAAAGATCAAAGATGTGCATAGCAGCTTCTCGTAAACATTCAAGATCACTAGAGGAAGAAGTTTGTGTTTGTCTGATTTGTGAAAGCATTTGTTCAGCTGATACTTTATAACTCTAAAAATTAAAGAAAAAATATACTCACATAAATAAAAATATCATCAAATAATTTCAAACAGATATGGCCTTCACTTAAAACAATTTTTTAAAGAAATAGATGCTTTTATTTCAATAGTTACAAATTTGAAAATTCATCCTTTTGGCAATGATCAAAATTTAAATAAATGATATAATAAAATTGTTTTCAAAACTTTAAATTATGTACATAGAAAAAAAGAAACAAAACTTCACTAAAACATTATACTGATGTATTGAAAACAATCCTTATATATGAAGCCTCAAATTATTTTATAAATTTAATCAATGAAGCCTCAAATAATTATAAATTTAATCAATGAAACCTGAAATTAGTTAAATTTCTCTAAACACTGTAAATGCACTAAAAGAACAGAAAAATTAATGAAATAATATGGATGTCATAATAAGGAGATGGAAATTAAATATTTATACATGCATGTAGAGAGAAGTTATACAAAGTAGAAAATTAAACTAGAATATAGCATAAGGGTATAATTATATCACTAAAAATAATAAGTAAACTTTTATCGCTAAATATATTTTTAAAAAGGAATTTCGATGGCAAGGTATAATTTGATTTCTTAATAAAAGGAAATTCAGTGAAAAATGCATGCAGTTACATTTTATGTTCATACATATACTTTACGAAATTATATCCAAAAAAATGTCCGACTAAAAAAAAATTTAAAAAGTATTGTAAATGAAAAGAATATCAAAAGCAACACTATATAACTAGATGAAGTAAAGAATGAACTTCAAAGGAAAATTTCATATACAATTATTTTCCTTAAAAAAAACTAAGAAAAAAGAAATACTACATTTATCAAAAATTTATTACTATATAAACAGTCAATTATCTATGGTATAGAAGCTGCTTAAATTTTGCAAAGGAAATTTCAAATACTGTGTAGAAATTTATGATAGCAAATACAAAATCCATATGGCAAATTGTTTTCCCAATTGCATTCAGGATATTTTAATTATTTAAATACTTTTTTTCTCATTTAACTCATTAGCAAGCAATATGCACACACACATTTTAACTTACCTCTACAGAATGATAAAAAAAGACATAACCTTGAGCTGATAATGAAGTCATAAAATCTGAAAGGAAAACAGATAATTAACTACACAATATTACACATTATTTTATTTCACCAAAAAATGTCTCAATAAAAACATTTTTTATGCTCCAAATTTATAATTTGTTTAGCTTTATATAGGTAATAATGATTGAAAATTTTCAATATATTAAAGATAGATTACATATTTTTAAAAGTATTACTTTTAAAAAGCCAATTGTTTGATTTTTAATTACACTATTGTCACATTACTGAATGTTAAAGTTATCAAAATAGTCATCCATTTAATGACTTAAAATTATTACTTTTAATTTTTGTTTTTAATAACATTTCTTTAAAATTCCAAGGTTCTTGCAAGACAAAAATTAGATCTTTCATAGACTTATTCATCTTATAATACTCTACTATAATATATTCTGTTCCCCAAATGTACATATAAATCAGAAAACATAAAATATCAGAGATTCAATAATTTTCTCAAGCCAACTTCAAAATACATAAATATCTGATATTTATATAGTTGATTAAAATTTCCAGTATCTAATTTAGAACAAAAGCAAAATGTTTAAGAGAAAAGCTATGTCTGAATGTATTATCAGTTTAGGATAGTCACAACCAACATTCTCAAAAGTTATCATTAACATGAGATTTCAATATACATAAGCAGCAACATATTCAGTTAAAGAAATTATATGCATGTAAGTACTTTAAAATATTACTCCCATTAAAAGGTTTCCAAAATAAGAAAAATGAATCAAATTTTTTTGAGGAAAGAAGAGAAATTAGGAAAAAAAAAAATTACTCAAGCAAACATAGTAAATATTACTTAAATCCTTTAAAGAGTAGGATACTTTGTCATTTTATTTAACAATCACTTTTTAAGTAATTTTATACAAATTTCCTACTTGTTCCAAGCCTTCTTGTTAACATAATAGCAATTATTTACTATCCTTAAAGAAACTTATTTCCTTAAAAATTTCTAACACCAAGATGAGTCATTATTCCAATGCTAAAAGTGCTTGCAATGATGTTTAGAAAGCGTGAAATCTATTATCCCATAGAATATAATAAGCTATTTCATGAAATAATTATATATTCTATGAAATAACTGATCAGATGATGAAATAATTAATATTTCAAAGGATGCATTTAAATATGATTATTAGGCATTTACTTTATCTACTGTAAACATTATCCTGAAAAAGTTACTATCTCTCAGTTTAATAGGGGGAAAAAAAAACTCTTTCAACATTAATTATTCAGTTTGAACTCTACTTTTGTTAACGTTAAATTCTTCCATCTATTCATCCACTGATTCAAATGGTAATATTTTAAGTTTTTAGATACCTGACAATATTCTATAATTTGCATACAATTATGCAACTATCCAATTAAAAACCTAATTTTATGTTCAAATTCAAGTTGAATTGCTAGCATTCCTTCAGCTAGAGCTGCACCATTAAAAGGAATATAAGAAGTTCAAGACTGATTAAAAAGTGTCAAATATCATTGGCCTTGAAAAATTTGCATTCTTTTAAATAGCACAGAGCTTCCTCGGTTATTTTCCTTTCAATCACTACTGTTTTTTACCTACTGAACAGTCAATTAAATTATTATAATTTATCATTATAATCAATTACTTCAATGTATGAATTTGTTTTTTGATGATTAATATTGCTATTTGAGAGCATTTTAAAAGCATTAAGAGTAATTTTTTAAAACCAATATAATATATGATGTCCAGTTAAAAACATCTAAAAATATAACAAAAATAAGGAGGTTCAATTTTTTTTTTTTTTTTTGAGAATTCACAAGAAAAATATGCAATGCTAATATGAATTGGTTATAAGAGGGCATTCACATAGACAAGATACAATAAAATTCAAGATGTCTATATAGTATTCTATTTATGAATGCCTGAAACATATACAAAAGAATCCAAAATATATATGTTCTAAACCACAAATTGCCTCACTCTATTTGTTACTTGGCATTTATGCAAGATTGAAAATCTTGAATTATCTGATGGTTTGCAACAAGATGTAGCTCTGGAAAAAGGAACAAAAATATTTTTTATTTGATTCCAAAGTGGAACAATTGATTTATAGGAAATTTAATATAATAAATCAGCTGCAAACACACATGTGGCTAAAGATGCATTTTTACAGCTAAGCAATAGGAATGCATACAAAAAAATTTTCAATTTAGAAAAGGATACTATTAAATGATTAAAAAAAATGTAAAAGTATTTTACAAATAATTAGTTTGGTTTGGTTTGTTTTTATGGCGCAAGGACCAGATATGATCATACTGCGCCAAACATTTGTTAAATATGGCGTTCGTTCGTATTAAAAGTTTAAGGCATTTAAAGGGGAAAAAAAACAATTAAATCTGATGTAAAATTTTAATATCTTTTAAAAAAGCAAAGATATTTGAATGAGGGTTATCTCCTAAAATGTCATTTAAGTTAAGAACAGTCGTTCCAAAATGAACTTGTCGTTGTGTACTAAACTCTCGGCATTCACACAGAATATGTCTGACTGTTAAAACAGAATTGCATTTATTACAAAGTGGTGCATGATCAGAGTGCAAAAGATGTTTTTGAGTCAAATAAGTGTGGCCTATTCGAAGTCTCGTAATAATAACATCTTTCTTTCTAGTCACAATTTTATTTTTGAAGCCTTTGACAGATGGCTGTATCTGAAACAGTTTATTCGTATACAGATTTTCCCATGTAGATTGCCAGAATTTATTTTGAATTATTTTTATTACTTGTAAGGCATCGGATAAGGGAACAAAATTTTCTTTTAGCAGAGTTGGGCTTTTTGCTGCCTTGTCAGCTTTTTCGTTTCCTAAGATTCCGACATGGCCAGGAATCCAACAGAACTTAATTGTAAAATTATTTTTTAGTGATCTATATATGTGAAAAATATTTTGTATTAAGGGATGGCTTTCCGATGACACATTTTTAAAAGCTGCAATACTACTTTTAGAGTCAGTATATACAATAAATTTAGAGGGGGTTAACGTTGCAATCTTTTGAAGGCTTAGATATATTGCATAAAGTTCGGATGTGAAGACAGAACAGAAAGGATGAAGTCTTTCTGATATGATTACATTACGAAAAACTGCTGCTGAACCGACATGATTGCCATATTGTGAACCATCTGTATAAACAGCTTGAAAGGAATGATACTGTTGTCTGTGTTCATAAAAAAATTTCTGAAACATCACGTCTGATGTTGATGGTTTCAGAAAGTGTATAAAATCATCGACAAAATCAAAAGATAATTCCTGCCAGGGAGGTGGACCAATAATATTTACAGCAACCGGGAAGTCTTCAATTTTGAATGATCGCAAAATCTCTCCAACACGGAATCCAAAAGTTGGAGTAAAAGACAATTTCCTAGAGAACAACGAGCCGTATATAGGATTGAGAACTCTGTTGCACAGTGGATGGTATTCAACACTTTTAATTTTATAAAAGTAGGATAAACAAAGTCGTTTCCGCCTAAGTTCCAAGGAGGGCTCACCACTTATAACTTGTAAACTCTGAATTGGTGATGTTCTAAAAGCTCCTGTAGCTATACGAAGTCCTTGATTATGCACTGCATTCAATGATTTCAAGGTAGATTTGGCAGCTGAACCATAAATTGGTGCTCCATAATCAAGCTTCGAGCGTATCAGCGATCTGTAGATCTTAAGCAAAGAAGTTCTATCTGCTCCCCAAGAGGTATTTGATAGGACTTTTATAATATTTAGCTTTTGAAAGCATTTTCTTTTCAAATTTTGAATATGCGAACGAAATGTTAGTTTATTATCTAATATGACACCCAAAAACTTTTTCTCACTAACGGTGGGAATAACCGATCCATTAAGTCGAAGCTCTGGATCTGTATGAAGCCCACGTCGCTTGCAGAAGTGAACGCTAACTGTTTTCTGATGAGAAAAAACAAATCCATTTTTTGAAGCCCAGTGTGACATACTGTTTATGGAGGTTTGTAATTGTTTTTGAATGAAATCCAAACTTTCACTAGCACAATGTATTTGGATGTCATCGACATAAAGTGAAGTATGTACAAAAGGTGCTACATGCGAAACAATCCCATTTATTTTTATGATAAACAATAAGACACTTAGTACACTACCTTGAGGAACGCCTTCATGCTGAATGAAAGGATCTGATAAAACATCTCCAACACGAATTTGAAAAGTTCTTGTACTCAAAAAGTTTTGTACAAAAATTGGTAAAAAATTCATGTTAATAAATTCTTAATTCCCTCTTAAATTCATGTTAAATAAATCTTTCAAAATGCCATAACGCCAGGTTCGATCGTAAGCTTTATCCATATCAAAGAAAATGGATACAAGATGTTTTTTGCTCACAAAAGTCTCTCTGATAGCAGTCTCCAGTTTTAGTAAATTATCTAGTGTACTTCTCTTTTTGCAAAAGCCGCTTTGGAAAGGGGAAATCCAGTTTTTCTCTTCTAACACATACATCAATCTGTGGCTAACCATACGCTCCATTAGTTTACTGAGGCAACTGGTAAGAGCTATCGGTCTGTAGTTAGCGGGATCTTGCCGATCTTTCCCAGGTTTGAGAATAGGAATTATTATTGCTTTTTGCCAGCAGGTTGGAAAAAACCTTTCTATCCAAATTCTGTTAAATAAAGTTAAAATTATCCACAATGACGAATCACTTAGATGTTTCAGCATATCATAATGTATTCTATCAGGTCCCGGTGATGTAGAGTGGGATTTTTTTAATGCATTTTCCAATTCATGAAATTTAAAAGTATTATTATATTTCTCTCCATCGGAAGATAAAAAATCCAATGTTTGCTTCTCTGCCTGTTTTTTAAAAGCAGTAAAATCTTCTGGATAAAATTCTTCACTCGATATGTTAAAAAGAGTCTGTCCAATTAGATTAGCAATTTCTTTTGCTTTAGATATTACTCTTCCATTCAGTTTTAAAAAGGATATTTTATCTGAATTTGAGTAACAGCCAAAAATCTTTTTTATTTTATCCCACATGATTTTAGAAGGTATTTGTCCTTGAATGGAATTGACATACGAATGAAAGGATTGCTCCTGACTAATGCGTCGGATTCTACGAAATTCAGACTTTGCTTTTTTAAATTTAATGAGATTTTGGGTGGTAGGGTATCTCCTGAAGGTATTCCATGCTTTGTCTTGCGCTCTTTTACAGTTTGCACACTTGTCATTCCACCACGGTTTGCATAGCTTAGGTATTTTCCCCAATGTTTTAGGAATACTGAGATCTGCTGCTGCAATTATATGCTCGGTTACTTGTTTGACTGCCAAATCAATAGAAGCATCATTAATCATATCTGGTGTTAGTTGACATAGGGAGTTAAACAGTGGCCAGTTTGCTTTATTAATATTATATCTCACGGGTCTTTTCGGAAATAAAAAATCATTGTGAATGTACGTCAATACAATAGGGAAGTGATCGCTATTGTATAAGTTTGAATCCACGGAGAATTTCCAGTAAGGAGCAAGGGGAGGAGAACAAAGTGCAAGATCAATCGTGTGGAATGTTTTGCTAGCTTGGTGAAAATGAGTGGGAGCGTTGTCATTAAGTATACAGAGACAATGATCCTCAATCAGTTTTTCTATTTGCCGTCCTCTAGTGTTAATATCAGCATTATTCCAAATAGGATTATGACCGTTAAAATCACCAAGGAGAAAAAAAGGTTCTGGCAACTGTTCTATTAATTGATCCAAATGTCGTTGTTCAATATGTTCATTTGGAGGCAAATATAAATAGCAAACTGTTGTTAATACTTTCAACTGAATTTGTACAGCAGTTGCCTGCAAATTTGAATTTAAAATAACTTCACTACTTGGCAAGTGACGTGTAGTTAAAGATGCAACTCCTCCAGATGCTCTAAAATTTTGTTCATTATCTTTTCTTTGAAGGACATAGTTTTTAACATTGGGAGATACACGTGGTGTCAAATATGTTTCCTGAATCCCCAAGCAAACCGGTTGATATTTGTTAATAATAGATTTGATATCTTCTTTATGAGCTTGAAAACCATGGCAATTCCAGGAGACTATATTAATATTTGTCATTTCGGTTTTCTAAAGAATTTAGATTTGAAAATTTGTGGCTTTCCTTTGCCTACTTTAGCTTCATCGCTCAGATCCATTTCGCTAAGAGATTCGTCAGATGGGTGTATTTCCAATTCAACATCTTTACTAATTAGGTTTTTCTTTTCTTTCAGTTCATTTTGGTTTTGAATGGGAAGACTCCTTTTTTTCTTTTTATTTTGTGGAACTGTTTTTAAAGATTTTTGGTTTTTTGTAATGTTTTTTTGTTTAGTTATGAAAGACCTGTTCAAATTCACTATTTCAAGCCAATCTTTCAGTTTGATGGTAATGTATTCCTCGTTTGATGTAGAAGGAAACTGTTTCGTGATTTTTTGTGATGGACTACTATTTTCTTGAATTTGTATGCTAGAACAAGTTGTTCTTTTTAATGCTGTACTGTATGGAAGATTTTCCTTTGGAGTTCGGTTTTCAACTATTTGCCTAGCTTCTGCAAATGAGATGTTTCTAGAAATTTTAATTGTCTGGATTTCCTTTTCGATCTTCCACTTGGGACATGATTTAGAATAAGCTGGATGACTACCGTTGCAATTAACACATTTTTCGGGTTTTTTGCAAGGAGTGTCATTATGGCCAATTTCAGAACATTGTGGACAGCGAGAGGAAGAAGCGCGGCAACTAGTTTTTGTATGTCCAAACTTCTGGCAGTTAAAACAACGCACCGGGTTGGGCACAAAAGGACATACATCACAGCTTATAAATCCAGCTGTTATCTTTCTGGGAAGCACATGAGAGGCAAATGTTAAAATAACATGCTTGGTTGGAATTATATTACCATCTCTTTTCAATGTTATACGACGCGCATCTGTTACTCTAAATGACTGTAGTTCAGAAACAAATTCTTCATCACTCACCATAATAAGATCCATACTAGATATAACACCTCTGGTATAATTCAGAGTTTTATGACTGGAGACTTCTATTGAGGCATCCCCGAAATTCTTGATCGCAAGTAGTTGCTCTGACTGTTTCGACGTCACAGACTCTATTAATAAATCTCCGGATCGAAGTTTCTTTACGGATGTAACGTTCCCAGCAGTACTTTGAATATATTTTTGTATCAAAAAAGGAGACATGTTTTTAAGTTTATCGTCTTTACCGTGTATCACTAAAAATTTCGGAACAAATTTCGTAAGCTCAGTTTGTGCAATGTTAGTTGACTTATCGGAATCGGTTTGAGAAAAAAGACCCATGCAAAAAAGACAAAAATTCAGGCCCGACGGCACCACCCACCACGGAGCCCCACAAGGGATGGCAGCCACCGGCTCTGAGTATCCTCAGCCTCGGCACTTGCCATAATGCTAGCCGGAACCTATACGCTGAGAGTTACCCCCAGGGACAGTGACCACCCTTAACGCCAAGCCCAAGGAGTAACCCCTTCGCTTGATCCCCTTCAGCAGCACAGTCAAATGTCTGGGATACCAGCCGATTGATACATCAGGGACCGAAATGTACCACCCATCTGATGGGTCGCCACGCACGGCAAACACGTGGGGTTTTCGACTGTCCATGAGAAGCAAGAAGCAAACAGAGCGGCGACCGCTTCTCATGGAGAGCTCCCTCGCTTACCGTCGAGGGATGGAAAAAGGAAGAGAGAGAAAAGGGAGGAGAGAGTGAGGAGAGTAAGAAGAGAAAAAAATAGGGGGGAAGGGAAAAAAAGAATGAAAGAATGAAAGATCCCTGGGTACCTCGGGATTGGGACACCCATACCCACCTAAAGGAGGTGGGCCCCTGAGGGATACAAATAATTAAGATATAAATAATATCACAAATCTTACCTGTAAAGTAGTGCAAAGCAATGTTATTAGTAAGTACAACATCGAAATGTAAACTGAAAAGTTTCACTCCCGGTTCTGTCAAAACTTTCCAATCGATACCCTAAGGATGACAGAATCCATCATTTACTACATGATTTTTAAGCAAAAAACCAAGACAGTTTTGATTACAAATAAAAACAAATTGTTTCATAAAAGTTAAAAAAATATGGAATTTACAAAAAATTATCAAAAAATTATTTTGCATAAGAATATATATATTAATATGTGCTAAAGTTACCAGATATAATAATGAGGGAATTTAATTCATTTTTTTGAACAACAATAACAACAAAAACGTTTAAGACTTTTCAAAAACAAGGTACAGCAGTATGAAAACATGTTTAATAAGAAAGAATATAACAGCAGCAGATATTAACATAATAATTTAATAAATCATACATCTTTTAATTTATTAGGAAGCAAAATTATTTATAGACAGCTTTTATTTGGCTAGATATTTTTAAATTTGAAGCAAGTATTTTCTTTTGGGATTTTATAACAATACTCAATTTAATGTTAGCACCTTCATAAAACAATTAGTTTTGAAAAAATGTAACATACTGTAGGCATTCCAGTTGAATCAGTATCAACAGTTCCTTCACTCAAACGCCGCATTTGGGTTTCAACAACTTTACGAACATATGACAGACTACTTAGCTGCTGCTTTATCTCAGTATCTAAACATAGAGAATGAAAGAATAAAATCCAATATTTTAATTGTGAATTATAATGAATCTTATATAAACTTCTAATGTATAAACACATTGCATGCAATTCTACAAGTAAATTATATATATGTATAAATGAAATACTTGGGTCCTATGCATTTTAATAATCTGCCAAAAAGCCAAGTTTTCTATCAATGTTTTTAATAATCAACTACATCAAAGCAAATTTTTATTTTACAGGTATTTTATTTTGAATGATTAAAAAGTGGTTGAAAATATTTTTCAGTATTGAATTACAAAACAATGTAATTTTTAAATAACACAAAATAAAATTTTCGGAGAAGTAGCAAAATTAACAATTTTGCATTTTATACACGACATCAAGAAAATCCAATAACTAAACCTCTGAAATAAGTAAAACAGCCTTTTTCCATTTTTCAAAAGCTGTTCATCCATGATTATACATTTAAAAAATAATTGAGGATTTAAAAATTCTCGAGATTTTAGACATATGATTGAATATAAAATTGTTCTATTCATTCACTTTAAAAACTAACTTCCCAAATTTTAAAACTGTTTGATTAAAATAATTCAGCACAAATATGATTAGTTAGCATAAAAAATGGGAGGACACATGATGCAGATTCTTACAATTTGGAAACTTGCTTTTCTTCATATAAATTTTATAACTGAATAAATCAGTTATAAAATAGATTTCACCTTGAGCAAGACTTAATCGTTTTCCCTCAAATTTAATTTTTGATGAATTACCATTTATACAAGAGCAGACATATCAAGTGAAACATGCTTTGTTTTAAATATGTATTTGCTTCTAGAATTTTTATACTTATAATATAATATATAACAGTAGTTGAGAGCTGATGTGCAACTGATTTCTGAACTTTAATCCATTAATGTAAGAAATATTAACTTTCTATAGTACATAAGTTTACACTTGACACCATTCTAATATTTTCTGAAACGGAGTGCAAATATTTATCAAGTAAAAAGATTCCAATAGATAAGCTTTAATTTTAATATTAATTAGAAACATTCCATTGTAACTTTAACTGATTAATTTGTAACAATATGCTAGCAAATTAATAACCATTAGTTTTCATTTCAAAATTCAGGTTGATTTTTTTAAAATATGATTTACACTAGTATAATTTAAAGATGTAAGCAGAATAAGCATTTGCTGTTCCAGAAAGTTTAACATGAAATGATTTTTTCCATCTTTATGATGCCGAAATTGAAGATTATTTTAAATGAGCAATAAACACAGATGAAACTGCTAATTATTTAAAATTTCTAAAAAGTCAAAGTTTGCATGTGGATATGATGTATCCAAAATATCATATATTTATTTGATACAGATACTGATTTATACTGAAAACTAAACTGCACAATTACTTTAACAGATACTCAGATTTATATAAATAACTGCACAATTCTTAATGAGAAAATTTTTCTTTCAACATGCAATTAAACCTTTTTCTTAATATTTCACATGATTCTTAATTTCAGCCAAATTAAGAAATATAAGACTGTAAAATAGGAATCTGTAATTTAACAGCACTAATATTTACTTTGCACTTTAAACATTGAATTATTATTATAAATAATTTAGCAAAAATGTACTCTTCTGGTTATAATTTACAATATTTTAAATATGCTGAATAAAGTTTTTAATTGTCATACCATCATCTCCTCCTGTATCTTTAGATCTCAATACAGCAATCTCATGGTTTACCATTTCTTGAACAGCTTGAAGCTCACTTATGTTATCTGTACATCTTATTACTAGTAAGAAACCATCACTAGTGACAACTGTATCTTTACACTGAAATGTTAATTTTTTAAATGTAAACAAGATTTTGAAATTAAAATATACATTTTCTTTATATATAAGCATGCAATCATTTAAAACTGCTTGATTATAACTTACTTTATTAAACAAATTGAATCTAATCAAAAAACTGCATGATAGATATCAGTTATACAGCATTTGTTTTTCAACCAAACATTGCAATTTCAAATTATATACATTAGACAGAAAATTTTCCTAGAAATATTCAAAATTTGATTCAAATTTGATTAATGTCATATGAAGAAGCAAAAACTTCATATCAAGATCTTTAAATTTAAAATTTAATTTTAAAATAGCAATATAAAATGAATAATTAAAAACATATATTAAATGCTCACATGCTTAAGCTGTACCAAAATTTAAAATAAAGAAAAACAAAGCACATTCTATAAAGCTCTGTTCACATAAATTTAAATTATAAATTAGCATAGTTGCCAATCATGTGGAGGTATTGAATATTAGTATTAAACATTTATATATATAAAAAAAGAATATTTAATTCTTGCATTTTAAAATAAGCAACATAAAATATTCATGCCAGAAAAATTCTAAAAAATTTTGAAAAGTTCTGCAATGAAAATAAAATGATTTCAGTAATAAGTATTTAATTCCAAATAAATACAGTCATCCCTTAAAAAAAAATTCTAAAACTTTTGCATCAACTTTGAAAGTTTATATTTATATTTAAGTGAAGCTAATGAATCTATACATAAAACAAATTGCTGAAAATGTTCCTATCAGATGAATATTTTCCAGTTAAAAAAATTAGGTATCTTTACCAAATTCATGTTCATATCATGGCAAGTTTGTAAATGTCTTAATGCCAGTAGACAATAAAATGGCACAATTCAGAAATGTTATTAATACAATTTACTCAATCGTTATTAATGGCACCTCATTAAATGATTCCTTTTAATAGTTTGAGGACTTATAACAACAAAATTAATCAAATACAGATGATAAAAACTTTAATTTCAACAAAACCAAATAGTATTTTCATTTGCATATAACTCCAAGGTTATTTAATTACTGCTTCAATCAATACAGAAAATAATTTTAATTATTTATATCTTTTTAATAGTTACAAAATTATCAAAGGTACTTTTACATACAATTTTAAAATTAATAAATACTATTCATTTTAATTATTAATACTACACATGAATATATTTTCAGTTAATTTGTATTCTTTATATTTTAACACTTTATTTCTAAAATGTTGTTAATTATGCTTTATAAAAGTATTACATACTGTTTATAACAGAGAAAAAAAATAGATTTTGATATCTTAGATACAAAAAGATTGTAATAACCAAAAGAGTAAATTTCTAAAGTTTCTTAACAGAAACAAACAAGAAAAAAATTAAAAATTATAATACAAAATTAAACCAGGTATAAAATATAAACAAATACAAAATTAAATAAAAAGCACATAACATTCAGAACTGTTCCATTAACAATGCTTTATTGTATAGTTTTTTTAGCCATTTTCTCAACACTGTTACTTTCTATATTTCCCCACCCACTCCTTTTTTTCTTGTTTTAGATATCCTTCCCCCATCCATAACAGAAAGTTATTTAAAAAATAACATATTTTAGAGAACTCATTATTTCCTTAGAATATCAAGTAAAAAACTTATGCAATGTAAAAATTAATATCAAAAATGAATAAAACAGCTTTTTATCATTTTCAAAACAGAAATTTAGTTTGTAAAATAAATATTCGTGAAAAGGAAGTCAAATTATTTGCCTCCCTAGAAAAATACAATAAATTGTTTAAAGTTTATCAGTGACATTATAAACTTCAATTTAATTGGACTGAAAGAAATATTCAATTCATTTTTGAACCAACAACGTTAGAATAAATGCCTACAAGTATAATTCTTTTTTTTATATATACAATAAAAAGAAAAACAGCTTTGAAATTGTAAAAATTTAATCAATAATTAACATTAATTCCAATAACAATAATAAAAGCAATATTTGTTATTTTCATAAAAAATAATAATAAATGTTTCAAATATGCAAATAAAAGGATACGATAAAAATTATCAATATTCATTGCTGTATTTTTAAGATATAAACTAATTTGATGAGTTAAGGCAGAAGAGAGATAATCTAAATTAAGATAACAATAGCTTATTGAGATAATGTACTAGAAAAGACTGAATTGAAAACCTTATTAAAAAAAGCAATGTTTAAAGAAAATAACATAGAACTGTAGCTGCCATATAAATTTATAATTCATTAAAATTGCATGACCCTCAGCTATTTCTTTATAACAGGAAAAAGAAGATTCAATTTATGATGTTTCTAATAATTATTTACATTATTTTAGCAATTGTTTAAAAATTTATAACAGAAATGAACATAAAAAGTAAATAACTATCTGTTTAAATAAAGTGAAATTAATAATTAATGCAATTTTGTAGTTAATGCACAACCTGATTCTTAAATGAATTTCGAAAAATAATAATAAGTTAAAATTAATATATTACATAAACATTTCTGCAACAATATTTTAAAAAATGCTTAACCTCAAACAAAAACTAAAAAATTTAAATTGTATCAATATTTTTTTTTTTCTTTATAAAATATTCAAATGCAGTAAAACTTCTGAAATCAACATACCAACCAAACAATGAGTTGATTTATATAATCAGGATCTGAAACAAGATTGATGACTGGCAAAACAGCAGCATTTAAAATGATCTCCTAAAAGGTAAAATAGAATCGAAGTGTAAAATTTTTAAAATTAATATTATTTAGTTGAATTGATCAAAAGTAATATAAAATATGAAATAATATCTTAAATTAAAAACAAAAATGAAAAATATTTACCCTTAAAATAAGCCGTGATATCAGGTTTTGAAAATCCTCTGAAGGTAAAACTATGTACATAATAACTTCACAAAGCTCTTGCAAGTATTCTGGAAATAAATTAATATAACAAATAAGTAAAATATATGAAGTAGTCTTGTTCAATATACCTTTTGCAAAAAGAATCTTTTACAAAGCATTTAACAAGTTAACAATACTGGACACATAATACATATTAAGAAATAATAATAATTCAGAGAACATGGAACACAGTATATATGATTGGAGTATTTTTCTAGCTGGCATAATTTAAATATTGTTTTTCATATTAAAAGTATTAGAATTCATTATCAAACTATATGTTATCTTAATTTGAATATTTAACAGTAGATATATTTTATACTATAGTATATTATATATATATATATATATTGCAGATTATCAAAGAAAAATTTTACAATAAGTGAGACTAAGAAAAATTCTTTAATAACCTAAAAAAATAAAGAGACGCATGTTTATTTTAGAAAAAAATTATACTGCAACAATAATAAGCAATAAAAATAATTAAATTTTTTATACCAACATTTTTTTTTTAATTCTGTCACAAAAATTTATGTTTGATTTTTATGTCTCATTCCTTCTAATGTAATTGTTATGAATACTCACCCCTCATATTAATGCTAAATAATTAAGCTTTTATGTTCCATTTTATAATATATAAATCTGTTAAAATTATATAAAGTCTGTTATAGTGTAGATTTTGTAAATTAGAAAAATTATTTTATGTCAGATATAGGTACTAAAGGTTATTTTCAGATGAACCTGCTGAAACACAAGAAAGTTGTAAGAAAGTTGCCCTCAAATTTCAAAGCAACATGAAGAATGTTAATATCTAATAATATAAAAGCATTGGTGATGCCATATTGTATCAATATAATTATTTCAAATTTATTAATATGACAGTAATTATTAAAGCCTATTCATGGATTAATTTCTTTTGCATTATTATACAGATTAAAATAAAAGTTAAAATAGGGTATAATATTAAATGTACTACAAAAATTATCTTAGGAAATAAATCATTCTTTGCATATAAAATTAATATAAATAACTCCAATACAAGTTAAGAGGCTACTTCAATTCCAATAACAAAGTATTGATAAAAAGAGCACATTGAAATAAATTGAATTAAATAAATATAACTTGAAAATTTAATATACATATCTTGCAAAGCATATCACTTACCCAATTCATACTTTTTATTAGTACTAACTAAACTACGACTCAGGTCATCTTCCATAGCAGGCTCAAGATTGAAGAATAATGATAATAAATTTATTGTAGAAGCAGGGTCTGTAAACAACCAAGTAAGTAAATTCAGTGAGAAAAAAAATTAAAACAGTCAGAATTTTAGAAATTCATTAGAAGAATACTATATACTGGCATAATTAACATAAAGAAAAAAAAATTAAAATAGTGGCACATCAATTTAAAAGTTAAAATCCCCTAGAATCTGAATAGAGAAAAAAAATTCAAATATATTTAAAGTCTTATTAATATCATCAAATTAATCTTCAGATTACAAATTAGAATTCCAATACATGCTCTTATAACAAGGATTTTGGAAAAACAAAAAAGCAGAAGTCATTTTCTTTTATGTGCCTTCAAAGGTATTCATTTCAACCATCTACAAGCTTTATATATTTATTTATGACTCTCACACCAATAGTTTCAGTAGAATATGCTAAAATTATAAGGAATAAGTCATAAGATTGTGGCTGCAATGCACATTTATGTTGCTTTAAAGAACCAAGAAGTTGTGACACTTTAAAGGGAGGAGAAAAATATTTTTCTCACATTCCAAAGCTGCATCTTTCAGCAATTCCAACTTTAAATTGAAATGTTTTCAGAAAAATTGTAAACAAAACATTGTTTAAATTTCAACATCCATTCTATATGCTGTTAGATGAAAAAAAAAAAATGTAAATTTTTGGATTTATAAAGTAAAAACGGTTAATGAGAAACCTCAATTTTCATTTCTGGATTCTTCCTCTGAAAGACAAGTTTAAATTCTAAATTACAGCTCATAATTTTTATTATGAAATAATAGATAACAAGTTCTTAATATTATTTTTAAAAATTTGTTTTTCGTGCATTTCAAAAAATTCATTGTAAAACAGAAAGTAATATTAACTATTAATGCTGTAGTTTCTCCATCCAGCCAATATGTATCTTGCGTCAAGTTATTTTTTATATAATCAAATCGTGATTTCCATTTATATTATTTTTCTCTTATAACAATGGTTTTCAGAAAAGATTTTAAACCATTTCATATTAAGCACAAAAGAAACACAGGGAACAGATAATGAATAAAATGCAATAATGACAAAGAAATTTAAACAGTATCAGGAGAGGAATGCAGTAGCAAAAATATAAAGTTCTGAAAAAAAATCCAGAAACCAAGAACAAATTATCAGTTCTTGCAGCAATATTAAACAGGAATGCAGGTATGCCATGCATTAATTATAAGATACACTTTGTTACAGTATACATGGCTATTCAAAATATAAGATTTGAAAATTTTAAAAATAAAACTTTTTAAAGAAATCACAGAAATTAAAAAGAAAAAAAATTATAAAGTTTCTTTATTCATAGACTTTACAGTAAAGAAGCTGGAAATACTAATTTCTTAAATTCTTTCACTATTTGTATGTCTTACATTTCAGCTAGCATTTATTTTTCCTTAAGATTTTAAATCATGTGTTTGTTTTAAAATCAGTGCATGTTTTTAAATAAAAAATCTTGCATATGGATACAGTTAAAAACAGAGCGATCTACATAAATAAGTGAATGATTTTACAAAATAGTAGCCTGGCTAATTTATTATGATATATGTAAAAACCAAAAAGATTATTACTTGTTCAGAAATGTATGCATATATGTTAATAATGATTAAATTAAAACTAAAAAGCTTTAATAAAGTTATCATCCAAAAGCTCACCACTATAAATTCAAATATATATAAATTTCTTCAAAAATATAAAAACAAAATGATAAAATGCTTTTTTTTTTCAATAGCTGCATGAGTAATCAAGTAATTTATAGTCACTATGAATTTTGGTATTTTTTCTCAGTGTAGGGGCTATTAACTTTTAAATTGACGTGTCATTTTAATTTTTGCTCAGGACTAATCTATTCAGAAAAAAAGGATAGAAAATAGAAAAAGAGTGAACTTCTGTATTTTAACAGTCATGAATGGGGTTTTGTTTTTAAAATAACAGTAATGGTTCTTTTCATCTTGCAATGTTTAAAGAGATTGATATTTTTTAGCGTAAAATAAATTAAAAAATTCTGGCACTTTCTCTGTTTTTAAGAAGCATTTCATTTGTTTCAACAGTTTTGTTGTTTTATAGATGATTTTCAAATTTCCGATATATGCCCAATGCCACAAGCAACTATGAACTTTTTTTTTTTCCTTTTTGTAGGAAATGTTGCAATTTTTACAAAATGATTAGTAAGTTCAATAGCCAGAATTCCAACACAGATCTTGAAAGAAAAAAGAACAAACTATACATTTCATATTATTGATGAAAATAAAATTACATAATTTGTCATTTACTACATCAATGCACAGAGGATATAATAAAAGAAGTAACAAAATAAATATGAAATGAATAAAGAAAAGAGACTATCTTCTGAGTAATTAAAGACACTGATACAATTTACAAATAAACAAATACAATGTTGTTAAACAATATTTTTACAATGATTATACATGCTTATAGAAAAAAGATTTTTGGTATCTGCATCAACATTAATTGTGTAGAAATAAATCTGAATAATAATTCAATACCTTATTTAAAAATGATTTCAAAATTTGTCCTTAGAAATATTATGGTGGAATGTATATTGAAAAATTCTCCATAAATGCAAATATAAAGAAATAATATTATATATATATATAAGGTAACAGAGCAATGTCTTGTGCACTACAATTTATTTTAATTCAAGAAAAAACAAAAGTTAATGAAATGGTTTTTGTTCATAGGGCCAAACACAAGAGTTTTATATTTATTAAAATGTTATTCAATCACCATTTCAAAATCATAGAAGCTTTCCAGTTACTTTTAGCTTCTTTGGTTCAACAAAGTAGTTAATAAATATTGTAATGAATACTGATGCAATTTTTTTTCATAAAGATATTTAAAAAAAAAAAAAAGATAAATACATCAATACAAGGAACATTATAGTAGAAAATTGATCCATAAATAAAGTTATTAAAATCAATAAGCATTAATACAAAAGAAAAAAATCTCCAATATACTTTTGATTGTGGAATAAATCAAAATTTAACACATCCCCTTCACACATTAAGAAAATATCATTAAACAATTCTAACTTATTTACTTTCTGACATTTCCCTTAAAATTCACAAGATACGATACTTCAGAAAATTTTGACCTCTTGAAGATGGTGACCAATTTTTTTGCATAATAAATTCTGATAGTTGGCATAAACTGTAATTTTTGTTGATTTGCAAGAAGCAATAATGCAAATCTAATCAAAACATTTAATTTGTTTTAGAATACAAAGTACAGCATATAGACATAAAAGTGTAGCCTTTATGCCCTCCTGATAATATTGGTACATTATCCCCCCCCCTTTTCTAAATTGATGAACTTTAGAGGCAATTTTCCTATTATTTGACATACAACCCAAACCATAATAAGAACAGTTTGAAGAATTTTTGTACAGAAAATCTTTACAGTTGTTCCTGAAGATTGTTGAGCATATAGCATCATTTATTACATTATATTATTTCGTGGAAATTAGTTTTTCATCAGAAAATATTATTATGCAACATCTTTGTAAATATACAGGTTCAACAATTCCTCACATACTGGAAATTTTTTTATTAATAGTAGAGAAGACAAATTTTGATTTTTTCTTTTGTGATTATAAACAACCAAATTTCATTTAAAATAACTTGAATAATTCTAAAACATGTTCACTTCTTAGGCTACTTTTATTTGCAGAACATTCAGAATTTCTTTATATTCTCTGACGGGATATCTTTTATATAATCTGATACTTTTATATAATCTGATAATGGGTGATTAAGTTAAAGTTGATTTTTACAATAAGTAGAAAACAATTTTGACTTACAGTTCTATAGAGAAACACCTATAAAAACCAAGGCACATAAATTTCTTAATAGTATATTAGCAATCAAAAAGTTACTTAATTATCATACTTTTGGATTAAATTGTTGTCAATTGTACAAACCGAGAAATAAGTATCTTAACAACTAACTATAATTTTCTGAATTGTTAGGGTATTTAGTAACTATACTGTATACAATTAGAAAATAATAGTTTATTTGCTAATGCTCTATTCTAAATCATCAATAACATTTTTTATCTTCAAATTATAATATAAAGAAATGGGTGGATGACAAATCTGAATCAAAATAAAAGATTTGTTTTTACAATCAAGAATTTTGATTTCTAATAATTTGAGTATCTCCATAAAAATTTATTTTCACTTTTAATAATTCAACAATATTGCAATGATGCAGCATACTCTCAATTATGATGAGTACTAATTATCTCTATTTAGCACATCGGAAATTTCAGTTTAATTGTAACAGCGGCAGTTAAACTTATAATATGCTCACAATCTAATGTTTTAATAGCCTATATAATGTTTAAATATAAATAAAAAATAAAAACAAGATAAATGATTTTGTTAAAATAATGAGGAAAATTTAAATAAGTAAATAAATAAAACTCAGTTAACTCACCTTTTTTCTGTGAAGCTTTCAACTTGGATTGAGCTTGCCTAAAGAGGCGTAAATGAGAAGCAAAATCATCCACCAATTTTGTAGTTAAGAAATGAACCCATTCAACTTCTTTGAATCTAAGAAAATTAAGAAAAAATTCAATACAAATATCAAAATTAAGGTTTTCAGATCGAATTAATGTTAATTTTCTATACCTTCCAGAAAATGCAACTATGACTTTTCTTACAAGATCTTTTAAACTAAACAGGAAATCTTCATTATTTGAAATACTGCGGTACCAAGTACTAATATAATCTCGAAATGCATAATGCAATACCTAAGAGAAAAGATTCAGATTTTGTAAATTAAAAATGTTAAAATGAATTAAATTAAATAATTAACTTCACATATTTTGAGACCAAACTTAAAAAGTGATTTCTCCAGAAAGCATGAACATTTTATAATAACTTTCAAAATTAAAATAATAAAAATAAAACATTAGAACATATTTGAAAATATTCCTGAAATGTATATAAAACTACAATTGAAATACCTCTTGCAATGGATCATCAATAATGCTGGATCCAGTAAGTCTTGTGTCAAGCTTATTAATTTTATATCTATCATTCTGACATCTTATCTGAAAAATAAGAATTTTAAAGAAAATTATTTAAATTCAATATTAAGAGCAATATAAAATAAACAAAAGTAATAAACATTAAGAATTTTATAAAAAAAATAAAATAATTGGTATTAACTTTAAATGTGCAATGTTCATATCAGTTCTTAAATCTTTAGTTAAAAGTATTTGCATTTTATATACTGAGAGAGATTTTGTGTATATTTCAGATATATGACAGCTATTTGTATTTAATCCAATAGAAAAAACTGTAATAATATAGAAATACTATTAATAGGTTTTGATAAAATTCACTACCTAGAAGAAGAAATTAAGACATGGTAAGCCCAATGGTTAGACTAACACATCAGACCATCATACTCATTCCATTACTGACCAAATAAGGCATTTATTAGAAACAAATATAATGGATGAAATTTAATATTAGACTGGAACTGCAATAAATATTTTTTTAATCCAGCTACATAAAAGTTACAGCAGCACTTGCTATAAAATTACAAACTGATCTGGTTAGAAAATAAGAAATAAAATTAAGGTTTGATTATACGTTTGCACATCATAACAATTCTGTGCTGCATGATGGTCTGTCTAAAGAGGCTCTTTATCAAAAAATAAAGTTAGTTCTTCTACATTCCTTTTTCTAATAAGTCCCCCTTAACTTTTCAATTATTTCATTTATTCCAATCACAAATATTTCATGAGTGCAGGAAAACCCAAATACAAGGCATATCAACTCTGAAAACATAAAAGTAATAATTGTATAACCATTTTTGTTCCTTTTGTATGCCACTGACAAATTCGGCAATCTTTTAAATCAAATTGATAAAAAGCCCCATGAATAAAGAATATATGCATTAGCACTTCTTTTTTAAGGAATAACTGTTAACTGTGTCCTTAAATCACTATAGGCTGATCAACATCTCACCCTTGAGCATTATGTGAAATGAAGAATTCTTAATGTAGGAACACTGCATCATTGAACAGAAGGAGAGGGGGGAAAGAGAGTGATTTATAGTCTTCCACAGTAAAAACCAATGTGAAAAAAGAATCCAAGCATATACAAGTCTAATTTAATGCTTAAGATGATGCAATGATGCAGATTTATTTCAATGGTAATCAAAATTCTTCATTCTAGGATGGAAAATCTTGACTTCATGAGCTATGCATCACTTAGAATATAAAATATCAATATTACCTCTTACATTCTTTTCCTTGTATATTGCAAGGATAAAATTCTGATTAAGTTTTTGAGTGTATAGAATGCAATTTATAGTACAAAAATTTATCACAAATGCATCAAGAGATTTGGCTAGTTATTATAAGCAGGTAAATGGTTCAGTTGATTTTCTAAAGGTCTTCAAAATGTGTGTAATAAAGAATGCAATGAACTATTGTCCCTTTTAAAGAACCAGTAAGTGAAACTCATGAAGCAATAAGTGCAATATTTACAATATCAATTCACAATGATATTGTAAAGAGCAAAACCTGATAGCTACATCCTTTTCATAAAGATATATCTGTTTCTGTATCTTGAAACTGATAAAAACTAATCACTTTTCTAGAAATTAAATTCAAGAGCCTGAAATTTGAATTGATAATAGTCATATGCTATTCTTATTCCAGTCATCCAAATTTATGACATAAGAATATAAATCCCATAGATAACTCAAAATCAGTGGTAAATGTTCTGAAAAATTAATTATCATCTATGTCTTAGAGGTTTCTATGTAATCTATTTATAGACTATAAAATTGGTATATGCTTACTTTCTATGAGAGCCACATATGATATATCAGAAATAGTAACTAAATAAGCCCTGATTTTATTACTAAGTATCTAACAAGAAAAAAAAAGAGTTAATAACAGCTAACTGTTATCTATTCCAGTTGTATTTCAAATGCATTAAATAATTAAAACTGTAAAATTAAAAATTATGTTTTATAAATATCTCAAATAAATCATTTATCAAACTTATGACAGAAGAACAACATATAAAAAATAAAACATTTACTATGCATTATTTAGTATTTCAGTCTAGGAGGATACTATACAAATGAATTGATATAAAATACTAATTAACATTAAATATTGTGGATGTATTTTATATATAGATAAATAAATATACATAGATAGATGACTCCCATTGTAAAAATTTACAAAATTAAACATAGAAAAACAAGAACAAGGAATGCAATACAGAAAATAAGTGGGTGAAATAATTACATAATTTATAGTTAGTTGAAATGTAGTAATCACCTTTAAAAGAGCTTCCGGATATTCTGTTTTCACAGCAAGTTGTTGAGCACAGGTTTTTCTGCAGTAAACTAAGGAAACCACAAAAACGCTAAAAGACAAACACACAATCAACAAACAATAAACCGTTTTAAATAACTCAAATTGCAATTTTATAATGGTGCAATAAAAAGAAAAAGATACAGCATATTAAATAGATCACATATGAAATTGAAGATAATGAAAATAAAAGACATGCTTTTAAATCTAAATTTACTCATCATTGAATTAGTCAAAGGTACTCATGTAACAAAAAAACAATTAGGTAATTTATATATCAACAACCAAAAACAGAAACATTATTCTAAACGTAAAAAATTACAATGGTCAAGAGAATCTAATTTTTTTTTTTCTGGTAAGAAATACATATGAAGAATTTTTTATTATTATTATTAAGAATCAGCTCCACTGTTATGAAATATGCATTCATACCATTAATACATAATAATGCATTCATACCATTAATACATAATAATGCATTCATACCATTAATACATAATAATGCATTCATACCATTAATACATAATAAATGAAAATTATTCCAAATACTTTGAACAACATTTTTCTCCACAAAAAAAGAACAGTGTAAAACCTTTAGGGTTTTTATACAAATAAAAAGCATTAAAAATTTGATTGAAATTTCCAATTATATTACACTTTTCTGCAGTGCATTATGTGTTTACCTAAAAACTATAATTTATATTTCTCAGTAGTGATTATCCATTTATGTATACACACACAGGAAGAAAGAGACAATTCTCACATTATGTACTTATCTAAAAATTAGCTATTTCCATAGTATTTCTTTTTCGATTTAAAAATATGTATTGAATTTTTAACAGAAATCATTGTAATATACAGCAATCAAAATTTAATTCTGTGCATCAAGTTTTACCTCAAGTGTACCAATCATAAATCACATGCAAATATCATCGCATCCAATCATAATAAAATGCATGCCAAATCAAAAATATTCAATGGCAGGCAAATATATAGGGAAAATTTTAAGTACCGAAATCAAACTATATATATATATATATATATATATATATAAAGATTAATAATTAATGTTTAAGAAAGAAAATCTAAATTATTATACTGAACCAAAATTATACACACACACACACACATATATATATATATACACTTCAGCATTATAAGACAAATATAATTTATATAATTACCTTATATTCTTGATTTCAAAAACACTAGAACTTTTTCACAGGATGAGTATTTAAATATTTTATAAATTATTTTGAAATTGTATAATAAAGACTCATATTTGACATAAATTACAATGATAAAAAATTGAAAACATTTACCGTTTTAAAATAATTTAAAAAATAAGTAGATGTAACTTAATTTGTGAAATGTTCTTTTTATTATTATCTAGCTGCATTTACTCCGGGTAGTAAAACAGTTATTTACCAAAAAAAGATAAATTTTTGTCACTATTAAACAATAAAGACTTGATCTCAGCATTTTAACAATGAATACGTCTGATTAAATTTATTTGAATAAATCTAAGCAATTACAAGCTAAATTATAAATGCAACAAAACACACATAGCAGAAATATAAACAAAGCTAAAATGTCATGATTCCCAGTAAATTTTCCTTTGAAGTAATATATATTTTAATTTTAAAGACATTATTATAATAAATATAACTATATACAAAAAGAAACGGAAAGAGCAAATATTTTTAACATTCCAAACAATCTGAATAACTTTTACTATTTTCTTTAGACCAACCTCAAAAAAAGATAATTCATATTCATATCCTTATATTTCCCAATAATTATAAAATATTTATTGATTTCAAAGTTTTTTGTCAGGAATTTAAATTTAATTTAAAAACTCATTTCCCAAACATTAAAATAACTTGATTGAAATAAATGGCTATTTCTAAGATTTTTTTTTTTAAATTTCTCAACCATTCATGTACTGAAGCTGAAAAAAAAAAATGCTACAACAGAATATTGTATCACATTACTTGAAAAAAAAAATTACAAATAAAATGATCAGAGCTCAAAAAAGTATTTAAAATAAAAAGACATTTCTAATGAATGAATTGAGAGTAAAAAAGAATATTTAAAACATAAATTCTAATGAGCTTGTATTATAAACATAGTAAAATATTTACCTTATTATGAAAACAAACACACAAATTATTGTAGTTACAAATGTAAGAGAGCCAAAGGTACCAATAAATAGAGCAACAATCAGCCAAACCCAAAAGTTTTGCCAAATCATCTAGAATTGAGAATAAGTAGAAATCATAAGGAATCAGTTACAGAATAATAAGTTAAAGAATATTATACTAAAGAAGCATTTGAGAACAAATAAATCGTAGATAATATTATATCAATAATGAATATAAAAGATATCTAAATTCATACATAACATACATAAGGACAATATATACTGTTTAATTATTTTAATTGGTCAGATAGTCAATAACAATTACATCCGAAGATATCAGTAAACTCTATGTTTATTCATTAACGACGTAATTCATTATTTTACAAAGCAATCACTTTTGAGGATTTTTACAACCTTTAGATAGAAAATTTAACTATTTGAATCATTAAATTTAAATCAAACTTATTATGTAATTGAGGAAACTACTAAAAATATCGATAAAGGAAATTTTGTAACTCAAGATCAAATACTGATAAAGAATATATATTTTAGGTAGCATGCAAAGATTTGAAGTAGCGAATTATTAATCATTTTTTTTTAACCAGCGTATAACGGAACATGAAATTAAACATTTTTTCATACATAACAATGTATCTGCATTAAATGCAACGTTTAAAAGTATGTCGCATTATTATGAACTAATTTTAATAATTTCATCAGATAAAAACCGACAACATACGTAAAAATAAGAACAGCGCTTTAAATATTAATGAGAGAAAATACAAAAAAGAGATTTTGTAAGTCATCAATGTAACTGTATCAGTATGACGAAGCAGGAAAAGATTAAAAGCAAATACAATTATTAAACCATAAAATAAGGTTAAAATAAAACGCCTACTGTACCGTAGCAAGACATGCTGGTGCGCGTTCACATGATATGTACAATATTGAAGCACGAGCTTGTCATGCTCGTAAAATAAAGAAAAAAGCATTTTGAAGGTACTATTAAAAACATTATTTTTTAACAATATGACAATTCGTCTGAATGAGAGAAAATTAATACACAATAAGCGTAAATAAGACGAAAGACGAATGTAAACAAATGATGTTGGTTTCGGAAGCGAAGTAAAGATCGTTGCCATCCGTGTGTAATATAAATTTGTAAGAATGAGAGGAAGACAATCTTTCAAGTCTTTCGATTGGATGTAAGGCAAAATAAAAAATAAAAAAATCATAAAGTTTTATCTGATTTCAACTGTTTAATTTAACTCTTCCTATCAGCAATGTTTTCAAAACATCAAACAAATAAAGTATGTTAGTAAGTATTTTCAATAGTGAAAAAGTTTTTTTTTTTAATTGATTGCATGCTTGTAAAACAAGCAATACACAACAGATGTTTGAAATTTGGAAGCGAAACGTCCTGTTAAAAGGGATTGAATAAATGAAATCCATAAAATCATACTCTTTACAAAAAAAAAAATCACTTTATACAGTTAAATTCAAGTAGATCACTGTAGTGTATAACATTATATTATTTAGATAAACAATATATTAAAATACAGACGAAGTCACTTTATGTATTCCGTCGGAGTAACGCACTATGTTGTATACAATTGGAATAATATATATTATATTTGACATTTTTATAAAGCGTAAATATATAAGGTTTTGCTTATATTGGTAGCAGTATTGTATGCTTTTCATGTTATTAAATAAATTAGTTTCCTCTATTATAAGTATTCCCAAAATCATTTGTAACAACTAAGTATTGTAAAGGAAATATTTTAATATTTTTAGCACATCGATAATAATTTTTATTCTCTCTTCAAGTATTTTTTAACTGGTTATTTTTTTTTCATATAAATTTGAACGTGGAGCCTATCATTTCGCTCTTGATATGAGTTCCATTCTACCAGAGAGCCTCATATGGGAAATTAAATTACGGAATTTTATTTTCTTGTTTGGTTAGATACGAGAATGCAATTCTTCGCCTAGTTTTGGACTCTGGTAACTTTTTTATATATAATTCGCTTTCAGAATATAATTTTACATCAAAGAAAGAACACCGTTACTAATAATAAGGAGTTTCTATTAGAGTAAATTAAAAAGTTAGGCTAAAATATAATAGCTTTTAAATACATGGGGATTAAGAATTTATTTTTTCCTGCAACTATTTATCTGTTTTGACTTTGACTTAGTTAATGAAAATTAGAATTTCAATATCTGTATAAATAAAAATGAATGAGTGTCTGTATCTTATGTGCTGCTGTGCCGCTCATTCGATTGCGATAAAACTTTCAATACTTGATACTTGCACTTACGGAATGGCTATAGGCATAGTAATATTATGTTATTATATAAAAATGAATTTTTGTTTCTTCGTATCCTATGCATTACCGTACTTTTCTACCGATAGCGATGAAACTTGGTAAAACTTATTGCTTGCACTTCCTCGAAGGTTATATCTTGATTTTGATTGTTTAAAAAAGTCATATAGTAAATGGTGAATGGCGCATCTCATTTGTAATTAATCGCACATATATCAAACAAAATAAAATTATAATGATTGATGTCTTTCAATGTGAGGGAAATGAAATCAAAAATACTTTGTGAAAGCGCTAATTTTTTTTTTTCTTCTCATTTAATGCATAATTTTCTACTTTGGATGTTGTCATTCAACGAACTTGCTATTTTGTCTGCAGCAAACTGCACATGTTATTCAAAGTTGATCTCACTCATACAAAATAAAATTATTATTATCGATACCGATTAAGGTAAGTTTTCTGTAATGAAAATTTTCCAGTGTAAACAGAACTTTTGCTAATTATTAACGGAATCTACAAATGTGTTGATTGCTTCCACAAAAAATATGCTCCCAAATATTCGTCACTTAATAGATCTAACAGCGCAATATCTAGAAATTAGCTAAATCGAGATTCATAAACAAACGAAGAACCACAAGACAGCAATTAAGCAGATCATTTACAAATTGCAAATTCACGCGTTTCAGTCTCAAGATCAACATGAAGCAAGAACCGATAGACAACGTTTACATGCTATCTGATCACGAGTATCAGAATCAAACAACCAATATGAGGCAAGAAGCGTGAAAACAATCCTTAAAGGAAAATCGATTGAAGAAGATGTGCTCACTCCAAGCATTCCCATTATTCCTCCCATCATTCCATTTAATTTCAAACGACTGCAGTTTCCCATTCGATTTGCATTCTCGATGACCATCAACAAGTCACAAGGTCAATAACTTCAAGTGTGCAGACTGAACCTAAGAAATACATGTTTTTTCAGATAACTGGTCATATGCTGAATGCTACGAATCGGACATTCAAGAAATTTATTTGTTTTTGGTGAAGATGGGAAAACATATATATATATATATATAGTCCACTCTAAATCTCATGAATAATAAAGTAAAAAACGGAATAAATGTTATTTATGCTTCTCTTTTATAGATCATTCAATTTCAATGAAAGTATTCTTTTCCGATGCGAAAAAAAATGTTTTTTCTATAATTCCTAGTTAAACAAGACAGTTATTTTAAATTGCAAATGAATATTTCCAAGATTACTTCTTCTACGGCAGCAACGCGCCTGGTATCATCTGGTTAGAAATAAAATTAAATAAAGTTATCAGTAAAATAATATTTATTCATCAAACTTCTTGACAGTTTCTTAAAACACGATTACTTTCGGACATTCCATTCGTTGTAAAAATTGAACAAAATATGTGTCATTTTAAAAACATACTTTTTTTCTTCCTTATATAGGTTTTATTGAAAATGTTAAATATTAAGAATGGAGGAGATATAGTAATTTTAGTTTAAAATTCATCTTTGCTTGTGCTGCAGTTTTATTAACTTTCATAGTTCAAGGGTTCGGATTAACAACTTTTACAAAGAGTTTCAAATTAGGCTAGCTGGGCTCTTTTTGTTATTTCGTATTATATTTTAGTGCTGCTTGCTTACAAAAATTGATTTGTTTAATTGATCTCATTTCTGTAAATATATAAAGACACTATTTACCACTGGATGTTTATGGTGAAATAAATAAATTAGTAAAAGGTAGAAAAATGTTTAAAAATTCGGATGAGAAATGCGATCGGTCTTTTATTTTAATGACATAGACGTAATAATGATGAATGGAAATTCAGTTTAATTTCCTGAATTTTAAACTAATTTTTTTTTTTTTTTTTTATATATATAAATTTTTTTTTTTTCATTTATGACAATTTTGATGATCTGAAATAAGATTTATCTTTTTTTTATAAAGTCATATAAATAGTAATCATAATTTTAATTTAAATCTGGAAATCATTTATTTTTAAAAATCATGCTTTTGACAATTAATACTTATTTTTCGTTTTAATTTACTTTGTAATGGAATTCTTATTCACTTCTTGATGTATTTGAGGTTTAAAATTATACGCAAATTTGTATTATGTATGAAAATTTTAATATTTCTTTAAAAAAATTATGGATTGATCTATTGATATACTTAAATTTCAACGCCATTGGCATAGTATCACATTGAAGAGAGTTTGGAAAAAAAATCACTTATAAAAAGAAGTATAAAGTGTTTCAAAAAGTATACTTTTTCTTTGGCTAAAATTTTATTTTATTCTGAATCTTTAGATAAAAAGGGGTATCTTCTGCATTTATTTCAGATTGCCAGAAAAGATGAAAATTGAACACAAAAGTGCGTTAATATATTAGAAAATGGAAGTGTTTCCAAAACTTTAAAATATTTTTTGAATTTATTCCCTTAAAAGATGAATTTAAAAGAAATTTTAAAGGGAAAACACTAATGCTTTTTTAAAATACATTCGCTATAATTCGCTCTTGTCGTAATTTTCGGCATTTGTGATATGCACGTAGATTTTTTCTTATATGTATAACGCTATCCACGTAAAATGACACTACTTAGAGCTATGTAGACGCCATTCTGTTAAATGTATTTCATTGAAACAGTTTCTTATGAAATGATACGAACATCTACGTCATCATGATTGACAAAGCGTGTAAAGTTTATTAACTTCCTTTTGGTTTTTGAAATCGTCTGTTCCTTTTGCAATCACCAGTATAATAGAATAAATAAAGCCAAAGTCAAGATGAAAATGGCAGTGACTTAGCATGCATAGCTTTTATAGAATAATCAAATTATTTGAAACTACCTTTAATAAGAAATTCTTCTATACTTATAATAATGTGTGTGTGTGTGTTGGCGCTCTACAGGTCAGACCGTTGGACCTACAACTACCAAATTTGGTACATGTATAATTTGGACCAAGTACCAAATTTGGTACTTGGGAATGTGCACCTCGAAGCCCTTTGTTCGAATTTTTAATTAGAATTTGAATTAATTAAAATTTAATCGAAATTTCGACGTTTTTCCGCTATAACTTCCTAAAATATTACTGCACAAACATAATTTTTACATCCATTTAAAGATTAAAAAATTAGCTTTCTAATGGTATAAGTGTTTTAATGTATAACTTAAGCCTCTATTTTTAACGAATTTTCAAAGAAATATTTTGACCATGTTTTTTTTTTTTTGAGCACGTGACTGGATAAAAGAAAAGAAAACAATGACGGAAGTTCAAATAATGAAAAAAAAAAAATTATCATCGTAAATCAAGTCTAAAGAAATGATACTTTTTGCACGTGACTGGATAAAATAAAAGAAACATAAAATGTGATATTTTCTAAAAAAATAAATGCAACGCAAAGGTTTCTATAATCGTTTGCGATATCTAAATCATTTATTCAACAAATCTTATTTATGGTAAATCTGATTGAATTTCGACAGGATATGCATTGAAATCCCGACTTAATGGCATATTTCTATAATCGTTTGCAATATCTGTATCATTAATTCAATAATTTTTTTCCATTATAGAATGTGATAGTTTCTAAAAAAATAAATGCAAAGCCAAGGTTTCTATAATCGTTTGCAACATCTAAATCATTTATTCAATATTTTTTTTCCTTTTTCGCTTTCTTTAAAAAAACATATTTAATATTTTGGCAGCATCACGGAAAAAAACATTTTTAATTTCTGGCCAATCAATGCCCGGAATTACTTCAAGGCTAATGAATATGTGACTTAATTGAAAATTTTAGAACGCATTACTCATGGCGAACCAGCTGTTCGCCATAGGTGGCTAGTATTTCATAAAACTATAAAATACTTAAAGTTTCAAAACAATTTGAAGAATAATGTAAATTTAGTAAATGAAGTCACATTATTCATTAAGCATCGTGACATTCATTAATTATTTAAAAACTATATATATATATATATTGTATATTCGTATGCATAGTAGAGATATTTAAGAAATTATAGAATAGAAAAAAATTAAATATGATGTTAATAAATAAATGTCTATTAATTGGGGATGAAGTTTATTTCGTTTTTCTTACGGTTTTAGTATCAAATTATAGAGATAAATGATGTTTTTAGAGAAAGCAGATTTTTACATATTACATAGTAAAAGGTGGAAATTAATTTCTTACTTTTGTATTTTATTGGATGTTTAGGACAAAAAGACTATGATACAAAGCACCAAAAGAGAAAGAAAGCAATACACCTAAAATGAAAATTGATTTTGTCTTGGAATATATCCGGAAGTTCTGTCGTTAAAACAGCTAAATTAATTTTTGTAGAATAACATTTTGATCAATAATAATTATCTATAGTATTCTTAAAACTGCAAAATGTTGAGAATATAATAATTTACAACTATACTATATGCTCATATAACGTATGATTGATTCTTTATTCAACTGTTCTTAATTATTTTGTAGACAAGTGCGGTTTTAACTAAAAGCTTATAAAATACAATGCTTTAAAAATTATTTTATATAATTCGATTGTACTGAAGTTTTACAAAATAGATAATCAAATGCATAAACATCTTATGGAGATTAATTAATTGAGCTTAGAATGTCTGAACTGCGTTTTTGTATCTGAAATTTCCAAATCTGTGTAGAGAACCGTGAAAACAATCGGTATAATATAAAAGGTTTTTAACTATAATGTCTTTTTTGAAATAAATACAATACAATTTGTCTTTAATTCCCATTAACTTGTTACTATAAAGTTTTAATTAGATTCTATAAAACTGCAAAGATAAAATAATTAAATAGTTTTCATTAATATTCTCAGAATGTAGAACACTGTTTTTTCTACGAAACTGAAAAAAAAGTACAAATATTATTCAGTAATGTTACTGCAAAACTATGTTCTTAAGAAAAGAAAAACATTCTGTTTATCTTATCAGAGCTTATATCTGTCTCTATGTATATCTTTACTAATAATTTAGAAGAATGCATATATATGTGTTAGTGCTCTACGAGCTAGACTGACCTAAAAGCTACATAACTCAGGACACATATAATTTGTACGGTGGGAATGTGCGCCTCGTAATTATTTATTTTTTAAATTTGAATTAATTAGAAACAAAGCAAAATTTGGGCACTTTTTGGCGACAATTTCAGAAAATATTATTTCTGATAAATTGATTTCTGTTCTATTTTGAAATTCAAAAATTTCATTATTTTAATGATAGTAAGGATGATTGATTATGATAAAGATTCAATTATAGTAATTTTTCGTAATTATATTATTTTTCTATTTTAAGCTAATTTTTTAGATATTTATTTTAAGCATATTTTCCAAAAAATATATTTATTTAATTAAAAACAAATATAATACTGAGCTTGCAGGATTATGTTACGAAAAAATTAGGAAAAATTAACTTTTATCGACATGATGCGACTTGTCAAAGTTAAAAAAATTATTCACTCTAAATTAAAACAATAACTTTCAGTACAAAGCTGAATAAAATAAACAAGATGTGAAATACTCTATTTTCTAGAAATATAAAGAGAGCATTTCGTGTTGCTTTTAAAAATGCCTATATTATTAATTAAATAATTTTGTATTATTTAAAGCAATCATCGTTTATATAAATATGATTCTATTCTTATAGAAGCTCAAAAGTTAGTCTCAAAACTATGAGCTTTAGGTATCTACATCTAGTAGGAAAAATTGTTTAAATAGAGTAAAGAATTATATCAAAGATCAATAAATGTTATGAGGGATTGCAATTTAAAAAAATTTATACATACCCTCAGATTTATGAGCCATGTTTAAAAAATATTCGTGAGATTCTGATATTTTAAATAAAAATAAGTTCATTCTTTTACGACGGAAATTGTGTAAGTTATGAAAATTTCAATATCACTATTTTAAAAAAAGAAATAAAACCATCGACCGTTTCGAAGAAGATAATTATCCAGTAAGCGATGTAATTTAATCAAGACCGCTTGACCTAAAATAATAAAATTGTTTATTGTCCTAAAATATTAATATTTTAAACTTCATAATTCTACCACACTTGGATACAAGAAATTATGAATTCTTTTTGTTTAAAGTTAGAGTGTACTACGTGATTCATAGTGATTCTTACTACGAGACTGCATTAAATTTAGACAGCACAATTTTTTCAGAAGCACATTTATTGATTGAAACGAAATAAAATATAATTTACGGCATTTAAATGACTGAAACGAAATAAAATATAATTTTCATCATTTAAATCCTTTGGAACTAAAATTGAAAATTGAGTTCTGAGATATATTAGAAAACTTTCTTTTGAATTATCCTTTATAATATCGTACCAAAAAATATTTTGTAATGCATACAAGACTGAACTGTTCTGTTCTGTGTATTCATATTTTTAAAAAACACACACATTAGGGCTTAACAAAAAAAGAAATCTATTTTAATGGAAGTTTAATTACTTCCATTTCGAATTAAAGTTCAAATTCTAGGGGATATGGTAGAAAATTAAGAGAAGGCATAATACTATGGACATAATGTTTTAAGGCAAAAAAATTTATAAGTCAAATAACAATGAAAACTTTAAATTTAAAAATATTTCGCTGAAGATGCCATTAAAACTAAGTTGTTTGAAATAATTGATGGAAGATTTTATCAAACAAGAATACTAATGAATCAGCTAATAGCCAAAGGTGGCTAGAAGATAATGAAATTAGAACAACTGTAGTTCATCTAGGTAGAATTCTTTAGAAAGAGTGCAAAAAAGATATAACATACTTTATTATTGAAGATTCCTAATTCATTCAATGTGAGGTTAAAAAATTAGTTTAAATTTATAGAAGTTTTATTGTAACATCTTAACAATTGTAAACATTATAGAATTACATTTGAATTATAACTTATTTTTTGTTGAAAATTCACCTATTAATAGTAGATACTAAAAAAGTTATTAATTAATGATTACAATTATTATCAGACCAATGTTTTCGCCCTTATAATAATTTACAATAACTAGCTTTAAAACTATTTGCAATGTGAAAGTAAATATAAATGTTTGTATTTCTTCAAAATAATAATTTTCCAAGATGTCATGGAGAAATATTTGTCAACTTATCTTAAAACTGTGAGCAAGTGTTTAAATTATTTCTCTATTATTTAATATTTTGGCAATAACACAGTATTCTCTCTCTCTGAGTAGATGACCTCCAGACATTTGCGATTTCATAATATTCATCATCTTTTCTAATACTTAGCAACAAACACAAATAAAGTTTGGCTGATTTCCTACAATTTATTTGCCAAAAAGAGCTCAAAGGACGAAAAAATAAATAAATAAAAGAGAATTATATACTTTCATTTCGTTTCACTTCCAAACTAATTGAGAAAAGACCCTTTAGCTGTAGAATATTTGAGAAGAGCAACCATCAACTGTTGTATTCTTCACTTATGTTTCCTAAAATCATCAGAGTATTTTTAGCCCTGCGGCAAATAGAAGAAGAGTACAAAGATAAAAATGAGCTTTGAAGAATAACACTTAAAGGTAGCCTTTGAAGCGTATATGATCTGACGTGGATATATCCCTGTGAAGTTTAACAAATGGTATTCTTCACAAGAGTTAGATATTGAAAAATGCTTTCATTCTTAATATTTATGTTAGGAATTACAAAATCTCGGAAATATACTGTGAATATTTGATTCACAAAGGTTACGCAATTTATTTTTAGAAATAAAATAATAAAATTTGGTTAACATCAGTCGTTATAAAAATGTGCCAAATAAAGCTCCTTTTATGTGTAAAATGAAAGGAAATGCTTATGTTTGTAAAATTTGAAGGGTAATACTCAGAATTTACGGATTTATATAGCTTTGATACAATTAAAACTCCGTTTCTATTCATGAATTGAATATGTAGTTCAGATTTTTGTGGTTTAATTACGCTTGGAGGTAGCAATAAACTATACGTTGACAAATAGTGATTTAAAGGAATAATGCTTAGAATTTTTTTCCCCCAGGAATCGCAATTTACAAGCAATGCTTGTATCTTTTGACAAATTTCTAATATCGAAAATTAGATTCACTTAAAAAATTTTGTTTATAAACATTGAGAAACAACAACAAAAACAAAAATACCAAGCGAAAATTTCTCTAATGTAAAAATTGCGCTCTTGGAATGTAGAGATATTTCAATGAAGGATACATACACGGTCAAATCAAGAAAAGTTTCAGTTTCAATTTTAACTTATAGCTAAGCTCCTTGAAAGATTGTTAAAAAATTTTGGATTTATGTTTACATGTTTCAAAGTCAAAACCTTTATGCACATGTTCCTCATAGAGAGGTGGTGGCTATCAATACATTGCCGAAACTAATAATGAGTTTACAGTTGTTGTCGATTTGGAAGACGGATTTTTTCTTTTTTGTTTTGTTTTGGTTTGCAATTTTTGGGCTTGCAAACCTAATAGATATTGCAATTTTACCTCTAGATAGTAATACAGTCGTCTCAGTTTGAAAAATGTTGAACAAAAAGTTAGTATTACTTGTAAGTTAAAATAGAAGTAGAAATGGTTTTAAAGACGCGGGGAAATCTAATGCAAAAAATTATTTGACTTCTTTATTTAAAAAATTATTAAAAGAAAATTTGATTTATATAACGTTTTAAATAACAACATTAATAATTCTCCGCATTTTTTGAAAATCTTTGAACGTTGGAACTCCTGAACAATCTTGAAATTTTCTTGAAATTTTTGATCATTATAAAAATTTTGAAAATTTATTTATTAAATCAAATCTCTGATTTAAAGCTTTAATCCCCCAGTTTTCAGTAAATTATAAATTACTAACTTGGAATTACTCCGAATTAACTTTAAATTCTAATTTTTTAAAGAAAATTCATAAAAAAGACCTGATAAAAAAATCAAACATTTCAATACTGAAATTCAAAGCACCTTCTCCATTTTATTTATGATATGAAAATTTTATTTAAATAGTCCACAAATAATTTATAAATAGGCGGAAAAGTTTTGAAATCCTTCTAAAAGGAATAAAAGCCATAAAAGGCTCAAAGTGATCTTTGAAATATTATTTTAATATTGCTTAAAACATCATTGAATTATGCCAATTTGCCAGTAAAAGGATATACAATTTATGCTAAATTAATTTTCTAATTTTTTTGAAATTTTTTGATATTCTAAACGAAAAACACGGGAAATTAATGTTAATACCTCAGACATGTTATATAGATTTATTTATCAAATAATAATAACAATGATATATTTCTGCATCATTTTTTGTTTAAAAAAATTCTTTCTTATATGCGAGTTATGAATTTAAATTTAGTTTTTACACTCTAAGCTACATAAATTAATTACTTTCGAACTTTTTTGTTGCTGATTCAGAAGAAATATTAACTATTATGAAATTGAATCTTGAAAAAAAATTTATAGAATCCCTTATTTATGTCTTCATTTGTGCATGTAAAAAATCATTTTACTAAATTTTGGTTAGGTTTGTAAAAAATAATTAATTTAATATTACTGAGCAACACTTAAATTAGTTGGGCCCAAGATATTTTTTCAGGAGCTCTAAATTCCCTGAAATGTGATCCCTTTGTTCTCAGTATTCAATAACAATTAAGTTTATTGTTTCAAAAGTAAGAGTTTCTTAGATTTTTGAAAAATATTTATAAACATTGCTAAACAAAAATTACAGGTCATTATTTATATTCATGGCTAACTATTAACAATATATTATTTATAATCGACATATAGAAATTCTACAGAACTTTTAGATTATGTTTTTCGAATAAATAAAAAGTATGTTAGTATAAATTAAAATAAATTCGAATTATGTTTCAATCAAGTTTTTAAATCTTTTTGACGTTAGTTTCATCAATAATAGTACGATAAAAAATCTAATGGAGATTCAAACTCTTGTCTGTAGCATCATTTTAATATTTGAAATTTTCTTTCGGTATGTTTTAGCTTTAAAATAATTATACAGATTTTATTTTAAATAATTATGAGATAAAAAAAACTAAAAATAAATTTAGTATCATTTAGTGAGATTTATGAGCAAAAATTTAATGTAATTAATAATAAAAATTATAAGTAATAAAAAAAATTGAGGGGGAAAAAACCCTGAAAAAAATTGGCATGAGTGGAAATTACATTTTTGAATTTTAAAAAGTTAAAAGTGTTCTGAAATTACTAAATTATTAATTTATAGCAAAAGAATTTCATTTCTAGTTATCCGATTACGTTAAAACCACTGGTTATCGACCACATTGACGAATTTATTTTAATTGTTATTTCTAGTAATTCAGACTTACCTCCTTCCAAAACGGTTACTTTTTTTTTAGGAAAGGGAATGACTGACCCATCTTCCAGGTTCACACATTTTTTTCAGCTAAAATTTGTCGTTCACTTCAATCTTCTCAAAACTTTAATTTTCGTAAAAATTCTCCACCGTTAACAGCATATCTCAAAAATTAATAGAGGTATTTACATAAAATTTTCAGGTTGTGTTTTATATAATGTGCATTATGAAATGAGCTAAAGTTTTGTATGTGGAGAAATACTTTTTCATTTATAAGTGTTTTCAGAAAAATTAAGTTGTAAATTTATGGGAAAAATGCATATATACGTATATTTTTACCCATACCCCTTTTTGCATCTCAATAATTTTCTTAGATTTTGGTTATTTCTTCATCATTGTATTCTATAATTTGTGTACAAAGAAAAATAGGGTTGCTGCATTACAATTTTGTGTATAGTGTTAACCGTTTTGGTTAAATTTTATTAAAATTTACTACACATTTTCTTATTTCTCAAAATGTATTTACAAATAATTTTGTTGCATTTATGGTATATTGTATCATAATTGGCAATACATCTAAAAACCGTAGTTTTAAATAGTTTTTGAAAAATTTTCCTCCGAACGTTGTCGGATACCTTAATAAAATAAAATCCTTTCTAAACGATCACACAAATAAGTTACTACGTGACACTTGATAATTTTCGACCAATTAGATAGTTTTAGATCTTGTAGAATGATTTAAGCGATTATCTTATCATGCAAATCACAGGTTATATATATTATGGCTATCTATAAACGTTGTCACATAAAAAAGTATGATATTTAAATACTTAATAAATAAATTTAATAATCAATATAATGTATAAAAATTAAATTTTTTGTTTGTTTGTATCTGATGCGTTGCCTTACCATTCAATCGATTTTGATGAAACTTAGTTACTGCTTGCATTGCGCAAAAGTTGTATTTTAGAATTGACAATTAGCAAAAAACAAACAGTAAATGACATATGCCATTCGAAGTTAGTAGCTCATATATCAAACAAAATAAAATTACTGTGTTTAATGCCAATCAATGTGAGCGGTGCACAATGTAGCGAGGCAACTATTCTTAACGGAAAGTTAATTGGAGAAGATGTGATCATTCCATGCATTCCTGTTATTCCCAGCAACATACCTCTTAACTACAAACGATGGAAATTTATGATTCTAAATGTATTCTCGATGACTACAAACAAGTTGCAAGGCCAATCACTCCAATTGCGTGGATTGAACCTAAAATAAAATTAAAATTTCATAAAATAAAATTGAAATCCATGTTTTTCACATGATAAATTGTATGAAGGATGTTTACGTGCTGTCAGCAAAGAAATTTATTTATTTTTGCTCTAGACGGAAACAAAAAGAAATTATTATCTACCCTAAAGCACTTGAATAATAAAGTTAAATGGCAAAATAAATATTATTTACACATCACTTTTATTAATGTCAATGAATATATTCATTGCTTATAAGAAAATAAATATTTTTTCTATCAGTCTTGATTTAAACAAGACAGCTATTTTAAATTTTCAAAATTTTTTCTTTTAATGTAGCAACGTAACGAGTGGGAGCTAGAAAATTATAAAAATAAAAATAAAATGAATATAATTAATTAATTAATTAATTAATTATGAAAGTACTAAACATTTAATGCTTTAGTGAATTTATTTTTTAGTTCGTTTTTTAACACATAAAAAGTTCCTACTAGATAACTAATTTAATCCAACTACATAATTGAAAAAATTACAATTATCCTCTTTAAACGTGCAAAAGAAATAATAATCCCGATTAGCAACTTTTAAAATAATCCTCTACTAACCACAAAAGAGAAATTTCAATTTCAAAGGTTTTAAAACCTTAATTATCTGCAGAAATAATGGTTATTGATTTTCCCAGAAATTAAAATATAAACGAAGTCAACTGGAAAACCCAGGATTTCCAAAATAGATTTATTGGGTAACTAAATCCAGTTGGAGAAGTTCTATGAATGAAACAGATACTTCCTCAAGTTTCCAGTAACTTTAACTATCCAATAAAATTAAAGGATATGGAGGTCTTAATTAGAATAAATGACGCCGACAATTTCCTCATTCCAAAATGAATAATGCTTCTAACTTCGAATTCCTTAGACTGTGTAAAGATATAAAATAATTCTAGTGAAAAATATGTAATTGGATAAAAGTTTTCCAAGGAGTGCTCTTATTTTTTAAAACATCCTTGATTTTGAATATTAATTACTAATATATCAAACTAAGACATTTTTAATAAAAAATGTAATTAGAGAGGTACATAAAGCATGAAAGAAAGATCATCTAGTGAAAATCAAAAAGAGGTAGCCATTAGAATTTTTTCAGCGTGAAATATTGTTGTTCTGTTGTGATGCTACTTTACAAGCCTGTTGACAGTTCCTGTTCACGAATTAAGTCGAGTGAGCGCCTCTTTTTTCAGTAGCGCCAATTAGGACGAGGAGTACGACTTAGCTACATCCTGTGTCACATTCGATTGCATAACCCCTTTTTACAGGGGGGGGGCATTAATACATCTCACAGACCGAAAACAGAAGAAGAAAAACTATGCCTGAATCGAGATTTGAACCCGGGACTCCCAGATCATAGGGAAGACAGCTTGATCTTGTCGGTATTTAAAAAACGATAGAGATCGATTTTTAAATATCGACATCAGAGGGATCGATCAGTTTATTATTCGAAAACTGATATAATAAATGGCCGAATTTGTATGTAGTAAATTTATAATAAAGAAGTTTTAGTTTCAGCTCCAAACATTCCCTTTTTTTGTAGTGTGGAAATTTGCCCCTGCAAATAGACGGACTTTAATGTTTTGGTAGTTTTTGGCTCACGAAATGATACTCTATGGGTTTGAACAATATTTGAATGTGAGATTTCAGTTAATTTATTAATTTTTATGACACTATTAACAACTGTATCGTGATCGTAAGAAAAAAATCATATTTTTGAAGATATTTTTATTCTGAAACACTTGTATGAACCAATTACTTTATTCCCAAGCATACTTTTCTGTTACCATTCAAAAAGTATGTTGAAAACTTCACTTCACTTTATTACCGTTTTTGGAATAGATCGACAAGATATTCCAAGACCTCTCTTCCAAGAATCATAGGCTCTTTCATATGCAAAGTACAATTCTAGTATTTTCATGTAAGCAAAGGCTGCAAAGCTTTAGTGTATGCTCTTTTGCCTCTTCCCCCGCATATTCCTTTGTTCTTTTAGAGAAGATAGTATCCAGCTGCTAAAGAAAAGGAAACGGAAATGGAATACTCTGAACTATTTTGGCAATATTGCTGAATAAAATGGAACACTATTTTGAAATGTGTGCAAATGGAATTGAAATTTTATCAGCGAAGCGGATATAAGTCGCTACTTTTTTTTTTTCAACAAGATTTAACCGAGTGAAGAGTCACAAGAATCTGAGATACTAAGAATATTTTTAGGTAGTCTATTGCAATAGATAGAAGGGATCGAATATTCTAAAAAAATCAAATCTTAGGTGAAGAATGTCTTTTTTTTTCTGCTACTAAATTTAACGTGAGCTTATAAAGTATTAAGGCGAGTTGCAGTTTTTTTTTTTTTTTTCGAAAAACAGAGAAATAAAGTGGAATATTTTGTTTTGAAATATTTGCAAATTCTTCATTTGTTGCCAAATATATTTGCCTCCAGAAAACCAAAGATTTTTTTTTTGTTGTTTCATCAAGTGTTCATACTTTTGGTGAAAAACGATATATGTGAAAGATTTTCTGAAACTATTTATCAATATTAATTGTCTCTCATTAAAATAAACTTCTTCTTTTAGCATACTAAGAAGAAATTTGTCATTATAAATTTTAGCAGCTGTTAGATGTTTTTTTTTGTAGAAGGCAGAAAATAGATGATCGCTTATTACACCATTTGATTTTAATACATGAAAAGGCATAAAATACAATTTTAGAATTGAAAGATTACAGAAAGATCTAAAAATAAAAGATTTTTATTATTGCATTAATAAAATGCCTTCTTAAATATATGCATGTTTTATCTTTTAACCTGAATTAAATTCTAAATAATTTCCTTATTTTTGTCTTAATTTACCCATAGTAAATTCATGTTAATGTGTTCTGTAATTTCCTGATCGAATTCCCACTTTTATATTTAATTAATCCTACAAGAGCTCTGTAAAACTGTAAATTCAGCAGATTCTTACTCTCTGAGTGAAGTAATGTTTAATGTTTATCAATTTCTTTAAAGATACCCGAATTTCGCTAATTTAAATCAACACGTGTCAAAGAAATATTTATCACAATCTCATTGTAAAGCATGTTGAAGGGAAAATTTAGCTCTCTTTGGCTCTTCTGTGATGCAGAGAGACGAATTTCTTACGCTCTTCTTTTTACATATTATTCCTCCACGGATTGAACAAATCAAAGTTAAAAATTCCAAGCATCTTCGATTACGCCATGCAACTTTGCAATCAATTGCTAGTTGCGCAACGGGAAATGTTTGCAAAAATAGCAACGGATTACGGGGCTTTATTTCATAAAATCTCATGGAACAAAACAGAGCTGAAACATACACACACAATTCACTTGCTAAAATCAAATTTATATTCAATGACTGCAGAGTTAGAAAGCATTTTGAAAGTACACATTGGAGATCACCACTCCAAGAAGAGAATTCACTCATCTACTCCGATCAATCAAAGTGAAACTACTAGAAGAATCTTTTGCTTGTCTTCTAAAAAAAGATCACAATTTGTGCAGTTTCAAAAACTTTTGTTTTTGACTCAAAAATTGCCAACTTCGTTCCAAAGTCACAAATGGTCGCCAAGTCCTGGGGTCCTTGATGACATTAATTCTATCCCTTAAAGTATCTGGAAAAAGTTCCATCCTCATTATGAGACTAACTAAGCAGGGTAGCAATATTACAAATTTGTAGCAATATGTTTTACTATTTATGAGAACTAAGGAATTTCTCACCAAAACCGTAATAATTTTCAATGGAACAGATATTAGATGAAAACTCTTAAAGTGTTTTAGAGTGATTTGAAACTCAACGATCCAGTGTATATAATTATTCAGGTAACAGTATAACAGGAAAGTTAAAAAATAATACCAAAGCGGAAATCCAAAACTAATATCTATTCTAGTTTATTTACGGATTTATTCCGTTCTTCTTCTTATCCTTAGACAAGACAACTCCTACTGCTTTCTTAGAAAAAGAAAATAAGCATTATCTATTGTCACATATAAGGAGTAATTTCATGAATTCCTGTCTTTCTTAGCCGATTAGCATATCTCAGTCTTATAAAACAAGTAATTAGAATCAAGACAGCAAAAAGCGAATTTCCTTTTCGTTTCATACCAATTTAAGTTATGTAATTAGCTAACAATGGGAACTAATTATCAAGATAGCTTTAAAAAAAAGAAAGAAGCACTCATTTCTTTTTTCCCTTTCGTTGAATGTTCTTTTTTACCCTTTCAATTCTTGAAATAGCATTCTAGGCAGAGGTAATGAGCTTTGTTTTAATTTGTCATTTGCTCATTGTTTAGAGCGTAAAGGTTTACGAATTTGTAATTAAGAATCAGTGATGCGTTTAGACTAAATACTCATGGTTTATGTTTCATATGTTTTCTTTTTCGAGTTTTTATCTTTTAGTGAGGTAGTTATCAGGGGAAAAAAATATAAAAAGAGAATTAAACATGATATAATTTTTCAAGCCGTTGTTAAAAAAATAAAAAAATGAATTAAAAATTTATTTTTTCTGATTAGAAAAAAAATTGAAAGTTCATTTTTATTCATTTCAATTGATAAAAAAAATAAGATTTTAAAAATAGGAAGAATTGAAAAACTATAAGTTTTTAAGGAAATTAGTGACTTCCCGCTTTTTATTTAGATACTTAGATAAATAAGTGTTTATTTATATATCCTTGTAACACTTACAATATTCTATCATCTCTCCTGTATAATAGATGACGATGCCTGATTAGATACGTATCCCATAGCGCTTCACGATTGAAAATAATGAGATCGTATGCTCTTTTGTTAAGATCAGAACGTTAATGTCATCTTTTCGTGTTTGTTTTGAGTAAAATGTGATGATTAAAGAAATATTCCCGGAAACATGAATCCTCCAGCATCTACTACATGGATCGCAATGATCTTTACTCCACCACATCTTTAAGAAAATTGGTATACCTGTTCTTAAAAATTACAAAAAGGTATTCCTGTTTTCTAAAGATCTAAAGATAGCTAAACACTGAGAAAGTGATTGACGCTTCTCAGTCTATCTTCTTAAAATGTTGTCTTAAAAATGAATCTCTAAAGCTCAAAGAATTACCTTTCTAATTTATGAACAATTAATTTCGCATCATTTTTTTCTAATCTTAGTAAAATTTCTGAATGTGTTTTAATCTAAATTCTACATCATTTCTTATTTGTATAATAAAATTTAACTTCGTTGTTCTGACAAAATAATTCGATCACGTGTTGTAAGAGCCGATGATGGTTCAATAAATGTTACTAAAGATGATGCTAAGAATTTCGGTGTAGCTATAAAGTTTGGATTATTGGACTATGAGAAGCGGTATGAAGTCACCCGGATACCAATGGTATAGCATTTCTTTCGGTATACAAATTTATTTCTGGCAGTTCATGAACCGGGTAGTTATAAAAGGAAGCAACCCCAAAAAATGAGCTCGCCAACTTGGCGAGTTGGTGACAAGTATAACTCAACAAGTGCATTTGTCAATATTAGAATCGAGATAATTGCTTTCTTTGGACATTAAGTCCAATATGATTCAGTTTTATTTCGTTGCATATATAGTTTTGATTTCCATATATTATAATTCATAGTAGAATGAATTAATCAAATTCATGCTTTTATTTCTTTTCTTTTGTTTTTATTTCTTAATTTTGAATAAATGCATCCTTTATAAATATTTAACAGCCAGAATAGTCGAAATTACTGATGAATAAGTTGATTATCAAAGTCAGTTAGAACAAGAATACAGTACAATAAATGAGTGTTATTGAATAAAATAAATAATGAATTCAAATGAGAAATTTTAAAAGAATTTTGTTAAAATTACAGTTTATGCATTGGTCTTTATTTGAAAAACACCTTTCAACATAACTTTGGAAGAAGCAACAAGAATTTTTCATAATAAGAATTTCTGTTGCAAAATAAAATAAATACGGGCATCTATTGTGGATCCAGGTCACTTAGATAAACGACAATAAATTGTTAACCCAGGAAAACATCTAGTTTAAAAAAAAATAAGCAAGAAATAAAATATGTGCCAAAAATCTGAAAATATATGAACAAATAAAAAAATACCATTCGCTTCATAACTTAGTTTTAAGTGTTAGTAATTGCAAAATATGTGAAAATTTGTAACTAGAAAGAATGGAGTATTAAAAAAAATCTTAATTTTTTTTTCAAAAGGAGAAATTATTTATATATTAATTTTTATCCGATTTCATAATTTTGAGCTCATAAATTTAAAATGAGCTTAAAATAATGATCTTAGATAAATAAATACTAAATTAACAATTCATTCAATTCTTTTTCATAAGGCACCATTTTCCTAATTTTTATAGAATAACTAGCTGATACTTGACGCGTTGCTACTAAAGAAGAAATAAGTTAGGAAATATCGTTTGAAATTTAAAAAATAAAATAGCTGTCTTGTGTAATTAGGAATGATAGAAATAATGAAATTTATTTTCTTATCGGCAATGAATACATTCATCGGAATTTAATTATATATAAAGGGGAAGTACAAATAATATTTATTGTATTTTTTCTTTATTATTCAAGTGCTTCAAGGTAGAAAATATTTTTACTCTTCCGTGTTCAGCAAAAACAAATTTCTAGGCTATTCTACTCGTAAACATTCAGCATACAACTGACCATGTGAAGAACATGGGTTTTCTAGGCTCAATACGTACACTTGAAGTGATTGTTTTTGAGATGTGTTGATGATGATCGAGAATACAAATTGAATGAGAAACTGCAGTTGTTTGAAATCAAAAAGTATGTTTAGTGGGAATAATGGGCATGTGGGAATGAGCCCATTTTCTCTAGAACAAATGTCATCGCAGTCGGTCGAACGGAGCGTCAGCATATAAGGTATGAACAAATAAAAACTCATTTTTATATTTTAGAAATAATTATATTAAATAAAATACCATAAGGTGATAGGGTTTTATTTAAATAATCTCTAAATATATATATAAAATTTTTGTATGCGATAATAAATATTTGGTACGCTGTAATAAGTGCAAAAACTAATTTTGATTAACAATGTTGATCATTAACTGTTTTAGTGCTGGAGTTAATAACTATTTTAACAATTTTAAAACCATTTTAAACTGTACAATTTTCTGCATATAACTTTCGTTTTATATTTGATTATTATAATCTTAAACTATCTTAAAGAATTTTCTGATAAAAATGCAGAGAAATTGCTTTTGTCACGATAAATTCTAAGTAAATATTTGATTCATGTTCTCACTAACCAACATAATATTACGAATTCCACTAATACTACTACCAAGTCCGTAAATTCACTTGGTTCGCATGTAGTGGGTATATGATGTGAAAACAATCAGACCTTTAGTAGAAAACAACAGCGAAGACACTAATACAAAGACGATAAATTCACAGCCGAGGCGAAGATAGGACAGCACACAGCAGAATATAGCAGCAAACAGAAGCCCACATGTAGTAATCGAAGTCAACACATAAACAGACCAGACAGAACTCAGCAGGAGAGGGGATCCTTGTAGCTTCAATTTATGGTTTCTCCAAACGGCTGAAATTATCCACTATCTCATCGCTTTAGCTGTATCCACATGCCTACTCAATATCACAAGATTGGTTACTCCACACATAACTTGATGCTGCTTCCACAATAGATAACAGGACTAGGCACACAGCCCAGTTCAACAATAGCTTGGGCTCCACCGTTGCTTTGCTGTCCTCTCGGAGACTCGATTCTTGCGATTCATTGCAGTTAAAATTGCCGACGTTTTATAGCTCCCTGGAAGCTGTCAGAGAGCCTTCTGGGTCAATCAGGCGTATCTCAGTTCATGTTGGATGGATTATCAAAATTCTCGAAGTTTCCAGTATTATCTATTTTCTCACCTAAGTCGCAAGTCTCGCCAAAGTCCAATTGGTGGCCAAGTTTGTTACCGAGCTCTCAGGTTAACCGAGAAATATCCAATACAGATTATTATAAATTGGTCATTCCAGTGATTGAATTAACCATGCTGGGAAGCAGCATTACATGTTTGTAACATATTAACATATTTTCTTAGTGAATTCTATATGAGCAAATTCCCTCGTAAGTCATTTTTTGATAAATGCAGCTAAATGAAGCTTCTGTTAAATAAAGGATTTATTACTGTATCTATTTTTAAGAAGCTAAACAAAATACTTCAAACTCCAAACAAACTTTGTATATCATTTAATAACTTTTTCCGATACATTTACAACAGTATAAAAGTCATAATTTATCTTTCTTGTATTAACTCATTTTCACTGGGCATAAACAATTTTAAATCAAGGAAAATTACAATTTCAAGTGATTATAACAAAATTAGTTCTAGAGAATAATTTACAGCTTTAGTGCATAAAAGCAAAACTCCCTTCCTCAAAATTAATGTCAATTATTTGTTAAGAATTTTCACGAGAAATATTTCTCTATCGAACGCTTTATTATTTTTTTATTAATGCTTAACAGAAAGAGTTTTTGCTTTTTCATACGCATAAAAGTCTGTAATATCTGAAATCGATTTCACGGTTATACTTTAAACAGGACAAGTAACTGAATTTATGACCACCTGGAAATGAGAGCAGCAATTACGGGTTTTGGTCTTGGCCTCGTAAAATAGACCGTAATTTAATCAAAATTCTATTAGAGCATAATACTTGATGAGTGCAAATAAAATGGATAATTAAATTTCATGCTATTCTCGTATAGCAATTTCTATTTATAAAAGAGTTTTAAGCAAATTTAAATAAATATATGATAGGTCATATCATACAAAATGCTGGAAAGACGGTATTTAATTAATGCGACTAAATGATTGTCATTTTATGTTCATCATAGTTATAAGAATCCCATTGGGATATTAGCTTAAATTAGCACACTTCCAAAAATTTTAAATGTATTACTTTTATTCAACTGCTCAAGTTTTTAAAATAAAAATTACTAAACTTTTGTTTTTGTTTTTGTAGGCAAACATATCTAATACTATAATACGAGGAATGGTTGCCAAGTCGAAAATCGTCCCAGAATTAATAAACTCCGGTAAACTTGGGGTCTGTGGTTTTTGGCCACGAGGAATCGATTGGCGCCGGTTTTGAAGCGCTACGGTCGAACAGTTCGGAGTTACAGATAGGATATTTTCAAACTTTATTAGTTCGCCATAATGGCTACTTAAATTTTCAAGTGGTACGTGCTGCCATCTATAGCTAATATGGCGAACTAATAAAGTTTTATGTTTATGCTGTTATAGGTTTATAATATGTTTCTTATGTATGTATATATGTTTGGTTTTTCTAAATAAATTTGTCAAAAATATTGAACTTCAACACACTTCAATCTTTACCTTTACTTTACCTTTGTATAGAATAGTTCCCTTTCCAAACTCTAACTTTGTTTAGAAAAGTTTACAATGGTGCACTTTAACCGGTTATCTTTTCACCAATGGTTTCACAAATTTTCTTATGGCATGTATTATTTTGATAAATCACAATTGAAAATTTAAATCTTCGAGTTAGCTTCGATACCTGTTTTCTCCGAGCGGAGCTCGGTCACCCGCTGGTTATTCCATAAACTAAGGAGTGTATTATTTTGAAAAGTAAACTAATCGTGTGCTATACAAATTTGTTTATGAAATAATGCAGTGTGATTTGTACTGTTTCATTATTTCACTAGGTAGAATGAGAAAACCCTTACGCTGGTTAGGAAGCTTCCGTGTGATTTAAAAATATACATAATGTTTTAAACGAATTTCATTCCGAAAACAAATCAAGGAATTTACTACGCATATCACACACAAACGCACAAGCTTTACACATAAATACACACAAAATTTAAACTAATTTCATACCGAAAATAAATAAAGGAAATGATTTAGAAAATTATTCTTTTTTCTTTTTCTTTTTCAAATTTATAAACTGGTATTTAATTTTAACAACTGATTATTGAAAAAAAGAAAAAAAAATTCTCAGTGTCAGTTTTCAAATGTTATTTAAACTACAAAAGATGAGTTGAAAATAATTGTGTTAAAGAAATAAGCTGCAAAAATACTACATTAAATTTCACAATCATCAAACTGATGTTGTGTGCTAATAAGAACAGGAAATATTAAGATTGTTCCTAATTATTATATGGAATTTCACAAATAATTCCTTGACTATAACACAATTTTCAAAACTAAATGAGATACTAAATGAGTCTTAAAGAGAGTTAGCTGGAATAAAAATAATTGAAATTTAAAAATTGTTCCTAAAATGCTATTTTTTATAATTTCGTCAACTGAGTATTGAGAACAGAAAGTTTCTTGAAATTTAATTCTTTTGCAAATAATTAACAACAATTATTTATTGCTAACTTTCACAAATAGTTCGAATTGATTCCAGCCACCATTTTATCAATCTTCTAATTCACGTCTCTAAAATAGAGTAGATGACTACCGCTAGAAACCACGAATATGTTTAATACCCCCATTTTCCTGCTTTTTGCTTTTTTATATTTCGTACATAATCGGAGATTTAACAAAAAAGTTTCTACAAATGTTTTTAAAATTTAACATGCTTCCTAATAATCATAAAAAACCAAGACATTGTTTAATTGCACTTATCATTCGACTCAAATAAGACATACATGACATTATTAGTTTTCAAAAATTCAGATGGCAAGTAAAATGTATTTATCAGATATCACTATAAATAGTTAAATGTTAAATTTGTATAACTTTCAGTATTTTTTGTCTATAACGGAACAACAAATGCATCAATAAACAAAAAGAGTCATGAACACTTCTATACATCTTTCAGTGCTGACAGTCACTAAGGAATATGCATTGCATCTATCCCATAGATGTAAGTCAGCATTCTGAGAAAACTTTTCTAAGCCGGTGAAAATGAAAGTGCATGGGGACAAATAGGCGAAATATTATATTTTGTTTTCTCTGTCAAAATAACATAGAAAAAGGACATTAACTAAAAAACACACACTTTTAGGAAAAGTAGATGCTTTTTTTATGATGTTTATTTTGCATTCTTTGATATAAAACAAATCGTGTCAGTTTCTGGCTCGAAATGGTATAAAAATGTTCTGTGAAGAATGTAAAGTAATTTATATTTGATATTTTTGGGGAATATTATCAAAATACGATATCCTTTGAATAATATTAGAAATACGAATGCATGGCTGAATGCTTATTCTGTAATTCTGATATTTTCACAATAAAATTTTTGAATTATTTTATCCATTATATCAATAAAGAGAATATTTTTTTACATCCTCTATTTTAGAGCTCATTCATATCATTAGTGTAGATTATGCTTTTTATTACAATTCTGAAATATTTAGGAGTCATGAAAATTTCTTTCCTATTTATAATATGAAATGTATTCACAATTTTTAATGGTTAATAAATTATTTATTTTACCCTTTCACTCTGTTATATTCTTTTATCTCTCAGGAAGTCTCTTTATGCATTATTTCTAAAATTGTTGTGTTTTGGACAAGAAATAATTCTTCAGGTGTACTTTTATTTCGATGATGGACTTAAAGAGCTTATCGCGTTAATTTCTTAAGGACAGAAAGAAGAAACAATGAGATGCAGCAATATCTGGTGAGCATACAGGTTGAGGTAAAATATCCCAATTAAACTGTAAGAGTTTCTTGTTACTAATGCAATAAGCAGTCTTATGTTCACATGGTGAAAAAAGCACCTTATTGGTTCATTAATTCTGCACTTTCACCTTCTGTTTTTCGCTATGGTAGCTTTCGACTGATCCAATTGATGACAATATTTACTCGAATTTATTGTTTCGCCTTGGGGAAGGAGCTTGTAGAAAATTACACCTTTCCATTCTCACCAAATGGACAAAAGAACTGTTTTGATGTATAGTCGTCGCTTGGGGTGTAGTAGAACTCCAGTTCGACTAAAACCAATGACATAGACGATTAACAGATAAGCCTGCATGTTTGCACGAGAAGAGCCAGATCAGACCATTCGTAGCGCGATGAGAAAGAAACTTTTGGGACATCCTAATATTTTATTAAATAAATCCTTTTTGTTTGCAACCCATTTGAACTTAACTTCAGTTTATGTCGACAATCTGTTCTATTTTTAAAACTATTTCTTATTTGAAAATGTATTATCAGATGAAAGCTGATTGGATGAGGCATGCGTATTTTGAAATTATTAAAAATGACGAGAAAAATAACAGAAATAGCAACATCATTTTAAATAATGACGGGTTTAATAAAGTAAAGACAATCAATAACAATAACATTTACAGTAAGGTAATAAAGGTTGAGATGCGACTAATCAGAAAAAGTAAATGCCTGGACACAAAAATTCAAAAATCAAATTGTTGAAATAAAATTAAAAACCTATACATTTTGACGAAAAAAATATAGCAATATCTTCGAAAATGGGTTTATTTATTGAATGGTATATCAATATATTGTTTTACTGATTATAGAAATTTGTAAACTTTTTGTGGTAATTTTTTTTGGATCAGCGTACATCATTTTTTAACGTTAATCAGTTTGGGGCAGGCAAATTATTTTTAAATACCTTTACTGAAATATCTATGCACATAAAATACTTTATCGACGAATAAAAATAAATTAAAAAGCGAATATTTTATCCTTAAATAACGGGAGATAGATTAAAATATTCATAATCACTATACCATGAAATCTCATTTAAGTTATGCATTATAAAGTAATAATATTAAAAGCAAATTGATGTCCCAGCTCTTTATAAGTGTTTGTACTTTTTGCTTTCCTTTTGGGACAAACAAAAGTTTATTATCAGAAATTGGTATTAACTCACTCATTAGGGATTATTCAGCCCTGAAATGTACTTATCTTTGTCTTGATTGGCCCATTCATAAGCGTATCTAAAGTGCTTTAAATGTAACCGTCTTGTTGCTCAAACTATAAACATAGTGAATAGAAATGATGGACTTGATTTAAAAAAAGCATATTTTCGAAACTATTTCATGTATTACAATTAGTAATACATGAATTTAAAGAGAAACATTCATTTTTTTTTCATTTACAAATGTTTGATGTGTGACCTTGTTACACTTCGTTCCAAAAATTTTGTAGCATTTATCAGTCAATGATTCTGAAAGACTTTCTATAAGTTTTGGCAATGTTTTCGGCATTGGTGGTACATAAAAATGTCTCCGATGTAACCCCCCCCCCCAAAAAAAAAGAGTTTACATGGTGTTAGGTCTTGGGATCTTCGTGGCCATGTGATTAAGGGTAAATCGCCATCACCCGCATGCTCTATCTACCGGTGTGTAAGCTCCTTCGTTCAACATCAATGAGATGGGGTTCCATCTTGTTGAAACTCAAAATCTGCGCTGTCTTCAAGCAGTTATGGAAATAACCAAATATTTATTATTTAACATATTGGGTATATTCCATGACACAAGGGGCTCCAAATCAACAATTTTTAACTGAAAAAAATTTGGTACATGTTTTAAATTCATGTACATTTATTTATTTAAAAATCAAGTCCATCCTTTGTATTCGTCTTGGGCATAAAATTTTAAAATCACCCCAAATCATTCGTTTATTGAAATGCGAAATTTTGTATTCCAATAGCAGGTTAGAATTTTCACAAGCGACTTTAAGATGGGCAAAGTAAGGAACGTGACACATTTTGGAATGTTACTATTAAGCAACAGGGAACCACTTAAATATTTCGTGCTTAGTTTAATGAAGGGATTTCATTCTTGCGTTTAAATTCTTTTTCTAGCAATAGCAGAAGTGTTTTGTGAAACATTTCTGGAATTTCATTTTTATTTCTTTCTCGCCCTTTTATTAGTTCCTCAGTACAAAGCTAAGAGTTTTGGAGAGAATCATTACTTATTCTAATATCCTAGTTCTATACTAGATTCTATTCAACTAATGATATTCGATGTTGTTTGTCTTTTTAATTCGTGAAGCTTCCATAAACATAACAAAATATATTATGATCGTTGGAATGAGACAATCATGCCAAATACTATAGGAACTTCTGTAAGAGTTTTGAATTTTATCTTTTAATAATAGCTTAAACATTTTTGTTTGTCTTGCATTAAGATATATAATCAAAACCAAGATATGGATGTATTTTCTAAATTCACGTGAAAATAAGTAACAAAATATAGGACAATATTTTTATTCCGAAAAAATAATATATAGTTTTATAAATCACAAAAAGATTATCAATCAAGCTATAAAAATATGCATTTCACTAGGTTATTATCATGCGAGAACACGATATTGTTTTGCTTAGGGAGTTTAAGCTCGAAATCGTGAACTCAATGAATAATTTAAACTTGAAATCGCGAAGGCAATGAATGAAGCATAAATGGGAATAACAGAATTTTCAACTTCATCTTTTAATCGTATATATATATATTATCTGCTTTTACTAGTATTGCATTGTTTTCAATTTTTTCTTAAACGGCAAAATTTTGATGGCAAAAATGACTTAAAAATAATAATGATAACTTGAGATTTGCAATCGCGATTCCATTTTTAAATTTTCTAACAATACTATTTTTGTTTTTCATCTTTTCTCCATTTATGAAATCTTGTTAAGAAACTGAAGCACACTTTTGCATTTCTGTTTTTCTTTGCTATCAAGTTCGTAAAATGCTTATTTTATCAATACATTTAAATTTGCCAATCCAATATTATGAAAAGTATGCTTAAAATTATACATTAAAAGTAGATATAATGGCTTAACAGAAAAATATCAACTCGTAGGCAATAAAATTTAGAATATTAATAAAGTACAGAAAGCGAGGAACACATATTTTATAACACATATTTCTGCTCTTGCATTCTATTTGTAGAAATAAAAATTAAAATAGCTATTTTTCAAATTAAAAGTAAAGACTACTAAAAAAATGTTTTTTGCTCCTTTTAAATAATTTTCTTTTGCTTTTGAGTCTTTATAGTTGGCATACATTATGGAATTTGTTAATATATTTCAAGATTCCATAAACATTACGAAATTGATTAAAAAAATATCGTTATAAAATGGCTTTACAAGTGCAAAAACAAATATTAATTAACAAATGATTAAAAAAATAATACATTCTAAAAATAATATTAAAACAGTAAATTGCCACCAAGAACATAGAAGTATTACAAACATTATTGAGAAATCTAACATATTAAGAATTGAATGCAAAGTCAATTACAGAATACCATAATTACCATCATGGAGCAATTGGAACTAAATAAAAGTGCCCCGGGACAAATTAAAGGTGAATAGTACGAAATAAAGATAAAAATCTTGTTAAGAAAATAAATAAGATAATGTAGCGGGATGTTGCAAAAATATAGTTAATATCGTGCATCAAACCACATCATTTATACTTCACCCATTTGATTATCTGAATAGTTAAGCCAGTATTATTCTGCAAATGATCGCTTCATCTGCATTCGAGAACCCTCTCATTTTACACTAGACTTAACTTTAATTAATTGTTCTCTATTAGGAATTGTAGAGATACTGGATTACAGATATCAAGTTCGATGAGATGTTTTCTGAAAATGTAAAGTATTAATTATTTCCATTCCGTTTGTACGTCAATTATTTAAGTCCACGCACCTCTAATATTAATAGGCTCTTAATTTTTATTTAATAAGTGAAATATGGTTTGGTCATTATATCAGTTGAATTGTATGCGTCTACATTTAATTTAGTCTTAAATTATTCCCCACTCTTTTAAATTTAATTGTTTTGGAAAAAATTCAATTTATTTGATTAAAGCAGCTCCAATGACAAAAGAGTTTTAAGATGTCCGCGAAAATATTTTTGGAGTACTATAAACGATTAAATGACATAAATTTTTCAATGTTTTTTTTTTAACATTTGATGATTTATAGTTTAATTATTATTTCAAATATTAATTACTTTATTGATTTCGTATCTGGCATAAATACAGCTAAATCTAATATTTGGTTTTTTAAGGTAATAAAATATACATAAACATATTTTTTGTGATTAAAAGAAATATTAATTAATGAAGGAAATAAGCCAAACTTTATTAATATTCCAAAGCAATTTTTCCCAAGCATATTTTTGTGAAGAAAATTGAGCTCCTGCTATTCGTATAAGAAATCATCATCACATATTCATCATGTTCATTAAAAATTTATTCAGATTATTACATTTTTGTAACAATGTGTTTTCGAATATTGATAATTTACAATTTAATTAATATTTCAAATATTAAATGTTTTATAGATTTCGCATATGATATATATATAAATAACTTGAGCTAAATCTAATCTTTGGTATATATATATATATATATAATGTGTACATAACACATAAATATATATATATGTGTGTGCGTGTACATACAGATCGAGAAAATAAATGAATGGGGAGAAGTAGAGATTGTACAGCAGTATCATTACATTGGATGATATTTCGTCAGAAATCGTACCAGCCAAAATTGAAATATTAATCAAACGATTGGTGTCATTACTGATGACCAAGACGTTCGAAATTTCTTCAGAACCCCAGCAATGCGAAAGTTATGCTGATTCTCGAGTACGACTATGATGTTGTCAACCTAAAGTATAACGTTTCCCCACAGCAAATCGTCCAGAGATTCTAGCGGCTGTAGACCGGTCCATTCGAACTATCAATAGAACATATGGTGCTATTCTACACTTTCCATATCGTTGGAAAAAGGTTGAACACAATACTGTCGACTATGTTGAAGGACTGTAAAATATGAATTGTATTCTATGTAAATAAATGATTGCCATCATTAGAGTTTCAATCCTCGTAGAAAGAATCTTCGGTAAAGAATGATAATTTTTAAATGTGATTTAAAAAAAAATCAAAAGTGAAGGAATAAATGGCTTATATTTTAAGGTTCTGAATCATCTGAATTGTAATTGGCCAAATAAACGTTGTTTCGCTATCATCAACACCAAAAATAGATGTGACGCTTTTAAACACATCGCAATTTTGTTTTTGCCATTAAAAAATCGTCAGAGATGCTTATGTGATATATTATAGAAAGCTTATGAGGAGTCTGCCTTTCTTTGAAGCTAGAATTGATTTGAAATATTTAAAGAGGGGAAGGGGAGGGGATACTCAGTTTCAAAGCAAGCCGGCACTTAGAGGACGCGATTTGCTCAAACTCTAAATTTTGCGCTAAAAGTGAGAGTGGGTGATAGAGGAATAGGAAAACTGCATTTCATTGGATGTCACACATCAGTTGCTCACTAAACTATATTTAGCAAAAGTTTATATGTGATAGGTTTCGAGATATTTCGTTATCATTACAAAATTCTAAAATTTTCTTCTATACAATTTATTGTCCTTACAAAATTCAAAGATTTAAGAAATTTATCTTTTACCAACAACGTTGCTTCACCTGTTAAAGTTCTTAAAAATTTTATTTTTTAGTTACTTTTATCTTTTTTAATAAACGCTAAAGCTAAATATATCTAGTATATATTACTGATTTAGATGATGATATTTTTCTTTTGCAATTCAGGTGACGATGGCTTCTAAAAGGCACTTTTATGCATATGTATCAAAATATAAATAAGTCAAGTTTCTTAAGTAAATTTTTTAAAACAAAGTATAATATCTTTTTAAAAAATTGAAAGGTACATAATTTTTTAAAATTCCAAAATATTCCAAGCAACTAACTTTTATTTCCTATTATTTTTTTTTCTGTTTAACCAATATTAATTTTTGTGAAACAAAACAAAGTTTGATTTTGAAATTCCAAGTAAGGGATAACTTTTTAGATATTCTTTTATGTACACTTACTGAATTTTCATTGGAATCTTGCGTTTTTCAGAACTAAAATTTACTTTTAACTGCCTAAAAAATTCGAAATATAAAATGTATACCCTATTTTATTTTAATGCTTAACCGAAGACTTTATTATTAATTCTATTTAATTTCTTGAAAAATTAAGACATCTGGAGCATTTTAAATATATGTAAATCTAATTATAATATTAAAAAAATCATCAAAATGTACTTTTATTTCTCTCTAAACCAAATATTAATTTTACCGAAAAATATATTTTAAAACACTTCCAGTTGAATATAAACATATATTTTGGTGATTAAACATTAAAAATAAAACTTTATGTTTAATATTCTTATTTAAAAACCCACTGTTTCCTTAAGCAATAAATACATGAATGATGATACAAATTATTTTTAGAAATTAGATTAACCTATATTTTTAGAAATTACACGGTTAGAAGTGATTCAGAAGAACAAAAAATTACAGAATGAAAATAGTTCATCAGTCTTTAAATTCTTGAAAAAAATACTCATTTTCAAATTTGTGAAAAAAATATATTAAACGAAAAGAGTTACATTATTGACTAACATTTAAGTAATTAGTAATAAATAATGATATTATATTTTAAAATAGCATGTTCATGATATTTGTTTTCTTTTAAAGTGAGACATCTAAGTAAATGGGTTTTTTTATTAACTGTAAAATGTATTTCATTGCATCCTTATTTTTATATAGATTTAATCTTATTGTGTTCTTTGTGTGACCATCCCTTTATTTTCAGCTTTACCAGCATTTGTTTTTGTTTAATGTATTGGAATACAGAAGCAAATAAAAAAGAAATAAATCCTTATTGCTTATGTATAAAGACTGTAGTTTCGCTCCGTACCAGCTTACAAATTGCCTCATCATAGATGGCGCAGCTCGATACGGCAGAGTAAACATCAGGTTAAGACGCTGATTGTGTCTCATCTGAATTTCCTAGTTCTAGTCAAAAAGAAGGTACTGCTATTGATTCGTTTCCTTTTTTAAATTTTTATGTAAAACTTGATTCGAGAAGTTTTATATCAACTGTTTGAAGAGATAAGAAAATTTTTGCTTTGATAAGCTTTGGTAAAGCTGAGTATTGCGAGAATAAATTGCCAAAGTTATTGCTTACATTTGCAGTTGTAGCAAATTTTTAAACTTGTATCAACTGAAAAAATTTTCAAACAAATTAGAATTGTGATATTTTTTAAAAAATTGAATGACTATGTTTTGATTTTAAATTTTGTGTTAAATATCTATTTCAAAATTATGTACTGAGAAGTTATTTCCATAAGTTCTTTAAAAAAAAGCTGTTAGAAAAGAGAAAAATCATTTTTTTACTGCTTCTAGTTTTGCGTCCCGGTGCCCTGATAGCAAGGTCTTGGTTTCGGAACCGGCGGGTTCCAGGTTCGGGACCCAATCCCACTAAAGAGCCATCGTGTAGGCGGATGTGGTACACGTTACATTCGTCATAGTGAAGTAAACCCCTCTCCCCACCAGTGTGGTAGGGAGAGGGGGTGCCAGGTCAGGAGTCGACCTCGTTATCTGATCAGGGTTCAAAATTACCTGGCACAGCCCAGATAATTTTGAATAGTCATAATGTTGTTTAAAAATGGAACATTAATATAACTAAACTGAACTAAAGGTTCCAGTTTTGTAAAAATAATAAAAAAAAATTTCTTATTAATCTCCACTCACTAAAAATATTAATATTGCTAAAGGAATAGAAAAAGTATTGCTTGAACAATTTTGAATCGAAATCTATATAATCTAATGAATTGATATCATACTATCAAAAATATTGAAAATTTATCTTTTTACAAAAACTCTTTACATTTTTATTGTGTAAAGATTAAACTACTTTCAGTTTGTTTTAGTTTATTTATATTATTGTCCCATTGTAGAGCAACACTAATGCTATTTTGGGTTGGAACTCGTAACTTTGAACCATGGTCAGATGAAGAGGGCTGCACCTGAGATGGCGACCCTTTCTCCACACCACACTAGTGGAAGGGCGTTTGGCCCTGACGTATTTAGCGGAAAGCAGGCCCTCTTAAGCTTAATTCCAACAACTTGTCCATCCGGCAGACGAGTCCCGCGTTCCCCCTTTGACCCCTCTTGCGGGTTTTGGGTTCCTTTGATGCGTGTCGATTCTACCGAAAATTTGTTGGTAAAATGGGTAGGCATCAAAGGAGTCCAGAAAACCGCAAGAGGGGTAGATGGGGGAACGCGTGGCTAGTCTGAAGTTTCTCCGATCGTGGCCCGCCGTTTACACAACTGCTCTTCCGTGCAATCGGGTTTCAAACCAGCAATCCTATAGCTCTTGAGCCGAGACCTCACCTCTAGATCATCGCGATCTAAGACTGAGGGAATGACGTTACATGTTGTAAATTTATACTTCGTTTTAGTTTGTTATCGCTTTGCCAATGTAATTGTAGAAGAAAGTATAACAATCTACCTAGTCAGAGTATCTGCATTTTCAAGAAAAACTGGGAGTCCTAAATTAAGTTTACAATCATAAAAATGAAGATTTCGATGACATCTTTGAAATAACAAAGCATCAGCAGAAAAAGAAGAATCTCCATTAAGAAACAGTTACCATTGGATTATTATTAAATAATCATGTTTTAGCCGTAGTTTAGCTCTCTAACAAATTAAATCTAGTTTATAAAATGATGAGAAGATTGAAGTAGTTAATATAAATTAATATAAACAGGAGAATAGAATTTGGTTTCCCGGCAATTCGGACAATAAATTAATTGATTAGAAATTAAATCTAGTTTATGAACCCAGTTTTGACTACAGAAAACAAGAAAAATAGATCAAGATCTCGAATGAGAATAATACAAACACATTTCTGCATTTAATCGTTCAAAAGTAAAATTATTTCTGTTTATCTAGGCTTGCAAATATATTTTTTAATATTTACTTAAAAGGGACTTGACATTCGTATTGATACAAGTGATACTTCAGACATTTATTATTAAATGAATACTACTAGGCAAATTGTGCTTCACACAGCATTTTTTAAATTTGTATAATTGTAATTTTTCGAAAATATTTAGATAAGCTAATGTTACTTGTAGATTGGTTAACACAATAATTGTATCATTTAAGTCAAATCGGATTTAAGTCAATCGTATTTGTATTCGGATAATGTCATATAGAGTTCTATCACAAAAGTTTGAGGTTCCAGAAGGTTATCACCCTACGGCAACAATGCAAGCACAACAAAAATTTTCGAGATGGCGCTATGGGACATAGTCAGGATGAGAGCGGATAGAAAAAAGCCCTAATAGTTCGTAATAAGTTTTTTGTGTGTATAAAATGGAATTTCTTTGGTAAAGAAAACTACGAAACCTCTTATATTCATAAAAGCAAAACCTCATATAAATATTTCGATCCAAATTGTTAGATTAATTTGCGCGATACACGATATACAGTGAAACCTCGTTACAACAATATTTTAGGGACCAAATAAATATATTGTTGTAGAGAGGCATATTGTTATATCGAGGGTCCACATATTTTGAGCATTTAATAAGAGTTTTTTTTATTATTATTATTAGTTTAAGGTGCATAAAACACTACTTTTAAGTCTATATTTAGAAGAAATTAATTTGTAAATACTAAAAATTTCCGTAGAGAATTCACAGATTGAAGAGCTTCCTGGGATGACAATAAGGACTGCGATGGACCTGTATCATCATCATCATCATTGTTTCCTATCTCATCAGTAATTTCAGAGAGAATATCTTCATCAGCAACTCCTGTGAAAACCATAAGATCATCATCTGCTGTTAAATAGTCTTCTATACTCATTCCAAACTTTTTATCGCTTGTTTCTTCAAGTTGGGATACGGATTTTTTGATGTGCAAAACACATTCTTGATCATCTGAGAAATCATTGTATATGGAATTTTCATCATTATCAGATTTCTTATCTTCCATAACACAAAGACCAGCCTTTTTCCAGCAATTCCGAATGGTTTTTTCTGTTACTTCCTACGAACTTCCACAATATCCACAATGAGTCTTAATAGATGGAAAAAATAACAAAAGAAAACGAAAAAAAAAGCATTTGAAAATCAAAATATAATTATAAAGGGAGAAAATAATACTGAAATTTAGATTGAAAAAATCGTTTTACAGAGGTTTATTGTTCTAGAGAATATCGCAATATTGAGGGGAGATTAACATTAGTTTATATGCAAAATCACCGGGACCACAAAACATTATTGTAGTAGAGGGAGTTATTGTTGTATCGGGTATCGTTGTTGCGAGAGTTTACTGTATATATTTATATATATAAGAATTGTTCGTTAAATTTGGTGACAAAGTAATTTGTCTGGGTTATAAACCTACTTGCGTTGAAGGATGGTATAGATAAGTAATATAAACCGTATAAGTGAACTTGGTATCTCAAGAATTCTGATGGCGAATTCTTCGTTTGCAGATTCAATCTAGTTTATAAACTCAGTTTTGATAGCAGGGAGTATAGAAAACTCATTCAGATCTTGAATGAGAATAATTCGCGTGTGTTTCTGCGTTGAATCCTTTTAAAAGCAAAATAACTTCAGTCTATTTAGGTATGCAGCCTGTTATTAATGTCCAGTTAAATGGTTCTTGGCTACATTGATATGCTAGCATTTCAGATATTTAATAATGTAACTATGCTTTCGTAATTACTCTTATAATTATCATCTGATATTGGCTACAAACTTTAATATTTGTCTTTAAGAAACTTCTAAGAGATTAAAAGCAGGTGATAAAAAACCAGTGACTTTACAAAAGAATTTCTTTTAATTATGGAAAACGTTATAGCATTACTATCATTTAGTATCAAAACTGTAGCAAATATTATGATTTCAGCTCATTTCAAAATAGAACTGCTCGATTCAAGAGACCTTAATAGTTTTGTTTTAATATTGAAATCAACATGAAAATATTATTTATTTCCTAACTAATTCAAATCGATTCGTACTATTAAGAATGATCATGAATGTGCAGAAGAAATTAAGGAGGACAATTTTACATCAAAAATCAGATCAAAGATAATATAATAAATATTTTATAACGATACATATTAAAGCTTCTTAACAAATTAAAAATATTGAATTTTACATTTAATCCAAATGTCATAAATAAATTCTATAACAAAGTGATTAACTGTTGATAAATACTATTAAAATGTGATTAACTGAAGTCGAAGCATCATTTAATTGATTAATTGGCAAATGCTTTAATATTAATGAAATGAAAATTTTAATTATACTGTAATATTAATATTTAAGAACAAAATGTCCACAGAAATATGAAATTTTCTGAGAGAATATATTAAATTGCTTTTAATGTGGAAATAATATTAAAACTTTTATTATTATAATAAAATTTTTTATATAATTTTTTTCATATTGAAAATTAAATATTTGTTTATAGTTTCTATGCAAGTTTAAAAAGCAATATTTAAAAAACATTTTTTACTGAATTTGTATATTAAATCAGTGTTGAAATAAATGCGTCAGGAAATAATAAAAATTCCGATAATAAGTGAAATTTATGAAATAGTATAAAGAACAAAAATGCTCTAGATTTCGTTATATAGAAAACATGAATTCCACTATTTAAAAATATACGTGATATTTCCATTTAGGAAAAACGTTCTCTTTTCTTTTTAAATATAATGTTCTTTTTTCACAATGCACATATGATTAAAAAAATAAAAGTTTTGGAATACAAGAGATATTAATGTGTTTTTGGAACACATCTATAAATCTATACGGTTGTCAATGCGGACTGTAAGTAAGTAAGTAAGATGCATTACTGCTTTCCCAGAGGTATAAGCCAACATTTTCGGAAAAGCCCTGAAGAAGTGTTATTTCGAGATGTTCCAGGTCAAAGAAACGAACATTTTCATTTGTTGTCAGGCTTGTCAAAATAAACATAATAAAAAGAAAAATAGAACATTTTTTCAGGAAGGATTGATGCTTACTTACAATGTTTTTACACTCGTCCGAAACCAGAAAATGACAGTTTGTTTCCCAAAACGTTATATAACATGATTTGTGGACGACGAAAAGTGCCTGTCTTTTATATTTTAGAGAAATATTATGCAAACTGGTATATCTGTTGAGCTTTATATATGCTTTTATAGATCAAAGGTGCGTAAATGTGATATTTATTCTAAGCGAAATTTTTAAAACCTTTTTTGTCTTGTTTATGGTATACATTATGAGAATCAAGCGAATGTTGTTATCGAAAAACTGCTTTAGTAACTTCCTATTTATAAAACTATATTTTGCACTTCTAAAAGTAACATTAGGTTTAGGATTAGATAATATATTTAACAGAAGTTCTTTTCATATATTAAAGCATAATTTTGTACGAAACAGATGTGATTTGTGACTTTTTTATTGGCAACCAAACAACTGTCATAGACTAGAGGAGGGTGCAATACAATGATTCGAATGTTGTATATTTAAAATAATTATAATTATTTTTTTGAAATAGCAATGCTATATAAATGTTTTTTATATTTGAAATAAAAATTTGTTCTATGAAATCATTTAAATCTATTTTTATCAATGAAATCTCGAAAGGCGCTTTCTTAATACAAAAAATACCAGTTTATTCGTAGTTTAAAAACATGATTTAGAAATATGAATGTAATAACACTGTAGAAACACCAAAATTTTATGCCTTAATTATCTTGAAAGAAACTTTAAAATGTAAAAAAAAAATTACTCAACAGAGTATACATTATTAGTAAAATGGTATCTACAATAACTTCTTGCTGGAATTTTACAAATTTTATATGGCCTTTACAGTATTCTCCTTGTATACAAGAAATTATGTTCGTCAACTTTTATATGGGATGTCAACTTTATTCAAATTTTAAAAAATAATAATTTTCCTATTCCTTCTAATAATAAAGAAGAACGTGTTTTGGAGCTCCCCGAATTAAACTATTTCACTTTGATTTATCAAGCAGGAGTGAAATGTATTTTAAGGTTGAGAATATATACCATGGATAGATTTATTTGAAGTCATAATTATAATTTAAAATAATTCTGAATTAATTAAGCCTCTTCTATCGATTAGTTTGAAATATATTATTCAAAAATATTTCGATTTGATTATCGTGCAAATGTTTCGTGCATTTTCATAATTTTTTATAAATATTTTATGGTATAATTTTGAATAACACGAATTACTGTTTGACGGCTGGTCTGGTTGTAGAATCAGTGGTCGTGTTTTTGTAGATTTGGCTCATTTTTGAGAATAGTAAGTTTTTTTAAAGATATCTTAATCTTGCTTTGTTTTCAATGATTTCAATCTCGTTGTAAAGCATCTTACTTACTCCTTTATACTGGTTGCTATTGGAATTATCAGTTTGGTCAATTATTTCATTAGCAACTTGTATTTATTTTTTAGAAAAGTCCTAATTCATTACAGATTATCTGTTTGGTTGATAATATACATGTATATATTATATTTAGTTAGGAGGCGAAACATCTGGTTTATTATAGGCATTCGTATTAATTAAAATTTTTTTTGAAATATTAGTAATGCAATCCTTCCATAAAAGCCATCATGGTTTCCTTTTCAGTTAATATGAAAGATAACTAAGTGGAAATAGATTCCCTAAATGTCAACCACGATGTCTGTATATAGCAAATTTAACTAAAAATGGAGGTTAATGCACTTTTAATTATGACATGCTTGATAATAATGTTAATTATATTCAAGCTTTTAAAAATTAAATGAAATATTATGCATGTTAATATTTGATACCTTATCAGTCAAAAACTTTTCATTTAAATTTTTCATTTCAAATTTGCTTTTCCCTTTCTATCTTTTGCATTTATACTAACATAAATTCAATTTAACTGTCAGTGCTATTTTCTTGCAAAAATTTATTAAGGCTTTAATCTAAATAAATGTCTTAGTATTTAAAAATATAAAAAAGTCCCACATTTTATAGCTTTTCACTTCAATCTTAAGTATTTCAAGAAAAAGAAAAGGAAATAGGAAACGGTCACTTTTTTGACCATATTCCTGAATAAAGTTGAAATACTATTTGGATAGAGTGCAAATGGAATTGAAACTTTATCAGAAAAGCCAGAAAATACATCCGTATTTTTTTTTTTTAATTTAACCGAGTGAAATGTCGTAGGAAATTCAGAGTTCCCAAGGTTACCAAAGTTTATGCGGTGGAAGGAAAGGTTAAAATATTGTAAAAATCCAAATCTTATGGAATGGAATTTTATTTACTTCAAATTTCCTTCGTAGTAACTGATAAACATTGAAATTCGTCTGTCTCTGAAACGCATAGCATAGGAGGAGTAGATAAAAAAGCAATACAGTTTTAATGAATAGAAACTACTTTCTAAAAAACAAATTTCTTCCGTGTTGCTTATGGATTAATGTTATCATGTCTCATTAGTAAAGATTGTTGTAATTGTGGTTTCTAATGGCACATGTCATAGACAAGACCGCTGACTAAGTCAGCGATTTTAAGCCGAGAGAGCGTTTCTTGTTTTTCAGTAGCGCCATCCAGAAGCAAGAGTATGCCTTAGTTACTTACACGTCACAACCCTTTTTTACTGGGTAGACTCCATTCATGCATTTCATTCACAGGTTGTAATTTAAACTTGAATCAGAGAACGATCACCTTGGAGCCATCAACCCCGGTGGTGTTATTTTCAACATGGAAAACTTTGTGACAACGGCAGATTTATATGTGCTCCAGCCACCATATACATATGGAGAGCTTCGGCCGTCAGTTCAGAATCACACCCCAAGAGATGCGAATCAATGCCCTACCAACCCAGCTAACCTGGGTTACAAATAAATAATAATATTGCTCGGAATTTTATTATTTCTCTGAAATATCTTTAAAATTCAAGTTTGGTTTTTTTTTTCTGTAAAAAACCGATATTTTTTAGCGGCAACCAATCTGAAGGATAAAAAAAATATTGGGAAAATAAAAAATGTTTTCGAAATTATAATTTTTGGATTATATATTACTTAACAAATATTTACAAAAAATAGCTTTCCCGTATTGAATAAATTTATATTTAAAAAAAAAAAGATTTTCATTAAAATTTCTGATTAGTCGAGTCTAAATTAAAAAATAAGCATATCTAAGCAAATTATGTAGACAGAAATGTGAAAATGTGCTGTTACTTGATGAATCGAAAAGAAACATTTTACTAATTAATCACAGTGTATGCATGAACATTTTATACGCGCAGTGTAAATCATTACTTTTACACTGTATATATAAAAGTTCAATTTCTTTTTCTTATCCATGTCAACAGAAACTAAATTATTTTCGTGAAGTTTTCCACTTTATTTAATTAAATTTCATAAATAGTAAAACGTATTTAAATACAATGTTTGGAAAAATAAAAGTTTATTCCACTTTTTGGGGCACTCTTTATAAAGTATTCATTGATTGAAATACCATGATTTACTATCAAATATATCTTTTTCTGAATATTGATTATAAATAAAATTTGGTCTTCAAATTTTCATTAATTTAAATGAATTCAATTTCTCTGTCATACGCTCATGTAAATAATCCATTAGTATTTTAATACGTCACTAGATTTTTATGTATTAAAACTGAAAATTGTGCTCCTGAAAAATCAGATTCAGTGAAGAAAAAAGTTTATTTTCACATTGAAATAGACAAAAACAATTTTTTGAAATACTGAGTACAATATTGCAGATATAGTACAATTTTGTTTTTTATGTTTGGAGAAAGAGTGTGTACAAAAAGTTAAATTTTTCAGAGAAAATCTTTTTTAAATTAAAATATTTTCGATTTCAAAATAGACAATTTCGCAGAATATTTATTCTACTCTAAAAGGAATTTTTCCTTCTACATTTTCTAAAATGAAAGCAATGTGAAAAAATTGCATATTAAAAATATTTGTAGATTACATAATAAAAAATATTATAAAAATATTCGATATTTGACATTAAATCCTGAAAAACATTATGCTTCTAAGAAAAAACCTTGAATTATAAACAGAAAGAAAGCACAATGATTTTGTAAGATAATATTTTTCCCACAAATATACAGCTGAGTTAGAGATAAAGAAGAAGCGAACAAAAATCAATGAATATGGAATTTCCTTGCTTTGAATTCATTTTCAAATCCAGAACTTAACTATTCGCTACAGTTGCATTTTTTAAAAGTAAAATCTGTTTAATAAAGATCTGTTTAATCGCCTGATTTTAATCTAAAGTCAGGCGAAATACTATTGATTGGATTTTCTTTGAGATATTTTGTCTTTCTTATTTTTTGATAGAAATAAAAGAAGAAATACGAAATTAGGCTTAGAAGTATAGTAAATTTATTGCATATGTAAATTTTGAGGAGTGTGCAGCTATTTGAACTGTTATACAGCTATTTTATATTTATAAATATTAATACAATTTTCAATTATTCTAACATCAACCAGATATCTAAAAAATTTAATCACTTCGCATGTCGAAAAATAAACAACGTTTTAATTAAGTATTCATTTCTGAAGGTTCTAATCAGCTTTACTGTTTGACAACGGATTCTAAAAACCTCCGCGCCTTTTGCGCATGCGTTAGGATGGGTTAATTTCTTCAAAATATGTGTGAGAGGAGAGATGAAAGGAGGGTATGCTTACATTTAACTATAAAATAAACTCAGATTACTCATAGACTGAAATAAAATAATGCGAACAGAAAAGAGACGATATTTACATACACATGAAAAAAATGAACAAAAAGTATTAAATAGAGGAAAAATCAAGGTAAAAGAACGACGAAATATTCCGGAAAAGCGCTCATTCTTCCGTGTCTATCCCCTTAATGAGGCAGAATCGTCGAAAAGTAATCGTCTCAGAATACTGAAAAGAACAGGAAGTATATTTCCATTTAAAAAAATTATTCTACCTCAAGTTACTGCTATATAATAAAAGAGAATTTATTACATTTAGAAATGAAAAAAATTGCCCTATCATTTTTTTATTTATCTTTTATCGAAATAATTCTCATACCGTTTTAGAGAAAAAGGAAAGAGTATCGTTACATTTAAATGTCTATATAATGATTTTGTTTTGTTTTGAAATGGTAAGAAAACGTTTTTGTTCTTCGAATCTTCCCCCAAAAAACAGAAAATAATCAAGAGTGCAAAAAGTGAAAAGCTAGTCTCATTTAGCGTCCTTCCAATGCTACAATCAGCTAATAATGAAACTCATTATCATGAGGGTTTAAAAAAATATCTTTCTTATGGAATAGAGTTTTAATTTTTATGTTTTGACCCGTGAAAATGGCTTTCCGACTAAAGTTAATGGGTTTTATTTTAATTTGTCTTTTTCTCATTGTTTGGTATTCAAGAATTCCTACATTCTAATTAAGAATCAGCCATGTGCTTAGAGTAAACTCTAGTGGTTTATTTCATGCAACTCGCTTCATCGAAATTATTTATAAAAAAGTGACTTGTGTCTAAGAAATAAAACATAACATGATTAAACATAAGGCATTAATAAAACATAAGGTATTAAAAAAAGCTTATATTGAAAAGGAATTAAAAGTAGTTGCCTTAAATGAAAAAAATTTCAAAACAAATTGCAAATGAATGTTATTACAACTATCAAATATAATGCTTTTAAATTTAAAAATTAAAAAAAAAGTTTTTTTTTTCAATTAATAAAATTTTAATTTTGAAATCTTGAGTGGATATAACAATTGGTGCCTATACCTTTTGATTTAAGTTCAAAAGTACTTAAAAATAATTTACACGTTCTAGCTATATCAATTTTTAAAAGATTTATACGAACACTTTTAAAAATTTTAAATATATACTTCTCCTAATTTCTGTTTAACTGTTATTTATTTCTATATGTATACATATAATGGTTCATTAATAAAATTGTGAAAATGACGTTCTTATGTATATGCTGTTTAGATTGATGTTGTAGATTCTTAGCATCTTAAACTACTTTTTTTTTAAATTTTAAGATAAATAACTTGAACATTGTCTGTATATTATTGATTATTCCTTTCAGATTGATAAAACTGCGTTACATTCTTTTGTAATGAATTTACATGAAATTGATTTGTAACAAAACCCAGTTAATTTGAATACATTTCCAGAGCAACTGTATCTGATGAACCGACAGTATATCTCTGCATTCTTATGCGCCTGTAATCATAATGGGACAATAGTTAAATGAGTAGAATTATTTTTGTTTGCATGAATTGAAAACATCATATATCTGGCATGAAAACTATAAAAAGGAAAAAAAAAGAATAAGAAATAAAGGTGTAAATGAAAAAAAAAACAAAAAAAACTGAAAGATTATAATGAACATTTCTATTTACACACAATATTACATTACAAATTTTTACGTTATACATTCATTTATACCCATAATCAAGAAGAACATGACTCTTTTCCTATGTGCGTCTGTGTGGCACTTCACAGTTCAAACCGTTCGACATATAGATGCTACATTTCTCACATATCTTCTGTGGAGTATGGGTATGTGCAATTTCGAGAGAATTGCTCATACCCACACTCCAAATTCGAATATTGTTTCTGAAATATTTGTAAAAAAATAATTAAATAAAAAATCAAGCTGAATTTTGGGAATTTTTCTCTATAACAGCCAGAAATAGTAGAGAACAGAATATATTTTCTACTTTTCAAATTTTTAAAAGTCGTCTTTTAAGTGATTCGAATTTAATAACCGAGGAAATATTTCTTAATTTTGACAATTTTTAAGAAGGAATTTTTATGTATAAGAATCACTTTAAAGATGAATAATTCAAAATTTAATTTGATATTGTTGTGAATTTTTTGTTTTTAAAGTGAATTAGAAACTACAATTTTATGACCATTCCCGTAAGAGGTTATCATAGGCTCGTTTGTATGCAAATGCATATTTAAATATAGCATAGTGATTTATTGTACCGACTGAATATATAGACATCGATCAAAATAGGAAATATATTCCCTAACCCAGTTAGTAGGCCACCTGAGGTTGGTCGGTAGTGAATTTTAATGGTTCAAGAGCCAATCCTGGCTAAACTGCGCCTGCCGTATTGTTAAATTATCGAAAATCGTGGATTAGAAACAACGTTAAAAATAATTGCATCAAAAGATTTAAAAAAGAATTATATTAATAGATTGAATTTCACACGGTAAAGAGTAAAAATAATGTTATTAGATGAAATGGTAAAATATAGATATATCTGCAAAAGCCAAAGCTCTTATGACTCAAGAAAAAGATTTCCATATTGAATTACTTCCACTTAGTCTAACATTGCTAGTAATGAAGTTTTGAAGAAAAAAAATGAATAAACTGAGTATTAAATTTTTCTCACTCAATCAATATATGATTAACTCTAAATTCAGTATTGCAAGTAGGAAATGCAGGTACCTTTTCACCGAACAGTAAATATTTGTGCATAAAAAGGGTGTGTCCCAGACGCAAATGAGCCAGCTTCATATCATTCTTTTGCAAAGGGAGAGCTGGCCATACCCCAATTGGAGGTTTAACGACATGCATCTTGCTATTAGTTTTTTTTATCCCAGGTTTCCCGCCATAATCCGTGTACGAAATTAGCAAAAGATCTCCTGTCAATAAACAAGAGGGCACTGCAAAGGCAAGGAGGCATCTCTAGCAGCTTTAGTAAACCTTAGTCGATGTAAAATTTTAGTAAACCTTAAAAACTCGATGTAAAATTACATAGATTTCACAATCAGTTTTTCAGGGGCCCTTAAGGATTTGCGATTCTTGTAGAAATTTATTTCTCAAGCTAATTTCGATAAACTATTTGGAAAGGGACCAGATTTAAATAGAATTTAGATATGAGAATGAGAAGCTTGAATGGCTGGTTCTCACTTCCCAGAGAGAAATTCTATGGGGTCGAATTTTCTAGTTTCTAATAACAGGACATACCTTTTCTGGAAAGAACTGAATCCCCGATTATTGATGATTAGTAGGACTCATTCTTCATTTTAGCCTCCATGCTGTCGTTGCATGGCCATTGGGATATTTGGCAAAGGAGGTTTATTTTTATATTGTATAAAATGTTTCATGGTTAGAAAATTTATCACTGATGCTATTAAACGTTTTCTAAAACAGAACATCTTTTTTACTTTGTTAGGTTATAAAAGCTTTACAGCTAGCAAATACAAACAATTTTTGTAACTAGTTCAATGCAAAACTGTCACATAGTTATACTTGGGAAAAATGTGGATCATTAGCAGTAATCTTACAGCAACTAATACAGTATTCCATCCTATTAAATATATTAATTCTTTACTTACTACCAGTTCTGTAAAATCTAATGCAAACTTTTCATTACATCTTTTTTTCCAAACTTTACTTTGAAAGATACAATTATCTTTCTTCACTTCATTCAAAGCCTTGAAATAATTACCACTCGTTTTTTTATTTATGCTTATGATAGATAATTATATTATCTTCATTTTAGAAAATAACAAGAAGCTGCGCGATTCTTCAAAATATCCTTAGGTGCAGTGTAATTGAATTCATTGTTTTATATCATAAATCTTCATTTTTCAATCCATTGTTCAGTATTTCTTGTTAAATTACAAAATAAAGAGCGGAAAGTCTGGAAAATTGTATAATTTTTGGAAGATTTAATTATATTTTTTAATTTAATAAGCTTTGTTCGATGCATTATATTGATATACAAGAGTAGATGTTTTTTTATAGCTTTAATACCTTTTTTCACAAAAAAATTATTAAGATAGTAAAAATTTCCCAACCCCAACAAAACACGATAATTACTTTCTGATAATAATTTACAAACTCGAAATCAATTATCAGTATTTCGAAGCAAAAATTATGATTATCCACAGATCCTTATAGTCATTCAAGAGAAAATTACTTTTAGTTCTGAGTACCATTTTCTTGCAACTTTCATTAAAATGCGAAAAAGAAATTTTTATTAAAAATGTGCCACGAGGAGTATAATTCTGTTTAGTAACTATTTTTTATTTTCAGCAGTATTTAATTTTGATCCAGTTAAGAATATTTCTTATTAAAAATAATTGACATTCTTTATTCCCTTTTGTTCAAATTCTAATTTGTAAAATCGTATGAGTGGAAGTTACATAACCCACAATTTGAAGAACGGTAACGATGAATATAGGGTAATGAAAACCCTATATGATGAATATAGAGTGTTTGTGGCCGTCCGTGTTGTAACGGTAAAAACCTCATTAGTATTTATTTTATATAAAAATTAGAATTCATCTAGAAAAAAAAATGAACCTTTCGGAATAACACAAAGAAATTAAGTAACATAAAATGGATGCAAAAAGGAGACAAGGAGGGAGAGGGAGAAAGAACAGAAAAGAAAAATTACAAAAAATAAAGGTGGAGAATGAAAAAAAAATAATCAAAAGAGAAATTATAAAAAGGAAGGGGGAATAAAAAAAAAGCATAAAAAAAGGAAGGAATGAAAATTTTAGTATTAATAAAAAAATGAAAAAAGAAAAGGAAAGGGAAAGGAAGAAAAGAATTAAAACTTATAAAAAGAAAAAAAATGAAAATAAAACCAATATAATTAATTATTGTTTAAAATTCAAGGCGACTCAGAATAAGGCAGATTTTACATCCAAAAACCAAAAATGAGGGATTGAGACAACCCCTCATTTTTGCCACCCCCAACATGAAAGTATTAATCAAGTTCTAAATCGTTAAAATTTTTGTTTTTACATGCAAATGAATTTGTTACCAGGGAAATTATCAAAGAAGCAGCTATTGCTGGGTATAATAGAATTAAAGCATTATTTAATTGTTGCACCGATAATGAATTGATTTTTGCTTGGTTATACTTACTCTTTGTGAAAAACCTATCATAAATTTCAAAAGACTTGCAAAAATATTACACATACAAATCCTTAGGAATATCCTCAAGATGATATATTTTGATGGCAGGAAATATAAAATCGATTTTCAGAAAATTTGGTTTTTAAACCTTATTAAAACAAATCCTATTGCTCTAGATGCGGACAATTATAGTAATCGCTTTAAATCCTTAATGTAGGATGTAAATTTAATATTTAATAAATTAAAATTTTAAAAGTTTTGAGTGCTTGATGATTCATACATCTATTTATTGATTATGTTCTGATGAACAACTGCAATTGTTACTTTATCGTTATTAATAAAGCAAATGAAATGTCTCAAAATAAAACTTCTTTCACCTTTCCAAAGGTTTTATTGTCTGCATTGTATTATATTGGGTCGTTCGGAAAGTCATTTCGTATTTTTGTGTCAAAATGAAAAGAAATTTTCGTTTAATGAATAAATTATTTATTAAATTATAAAATTGCCATTCTGGTCTAATACCTTTTGGTAGTAACATGATTACACGCTCATAAAAGTTTTGGTCTTTGCTGTAAAAAAAACTGATCAAGGTTTTTTTTGGCCTCCTCATTTGAAGGAAAAATTTTGCAAATCAGTTCTGGTACTGATGTACTGTTAACACATCTTCTCCACACATATTGGCTAATTTATTTCTGGCTTGAACAGCATTTTTACCTTTTATAGCAAAAAAGAAAAAAATGACGAAAATGCTGTTTATTGCTCTCCATATTTAAAAGGGCACCATCCAAAAACTACTGCGAAGAATCAGCTGCACTTTTTCACACTCAAGCCTTGCTATATCAGCTCTTAAAACATAAAATGATTTTGCGGTTTAAGTATGAAATTGGGTGCGAAAAATGCAATTAAATCCTTTGTCAGGAAAAAACGAAATTACTTTCCGAACAACCTAATACTTAGTGCATAATACAACGTAGCATCATTTTCAGCATAAAATCATTGAAGATTAAACTTGTTAATTATGCAGATATGCCCAATTCAGTCTTAGCATTACATATATATTTTTACCAAACCTTGAAAAGAAGAAGAAAAGATACGCATGAAAGGAAAATATACTAAATGAATAAATATATTGTTTATTATTAAATACACAGCAATAAAATTTGTATTATTAATTATCACTACGTATGTGTATTATACGTATCACTTTTATATTTTTATTATTAAAAAAAGTCACATAATCTCATCTAACTCGTATTTCAGGAACCTAACATCCGAACATTTTCAAAATTCCCGTATCAGACATTTCTAATAGCTATTGCCACACTGGTAACAATACTACCATTAGATTTAATTCGTCTTTGACAGAATTTTAATTTGATAAGTTTACAGAAGTAGTCAAAAGCATGCTATCTGGCAGTCGTTTGAGGTAATTGCAAATCAACAAATACTAAGCCCTATTTATAGTCAAAAAGATGACTGTACCTAAGTGATTATGAACATCATGAATGGTACTTTATTATACTTGATTCCACATTAAAGTCATGTAAAGTCACAAACATGTTCGCCGTGGAGCAAATGAGATAATATTTCATCTAAAGACAAGATTTTTGCATGATAAGGCAATGCATTTGTCCAATGATGTATTTCCCCCAATGCTGGTCCAAAGATTTCTTGTCAAACATCTCTATGATGTAAGGCTTCGTATCGAAAGGGAGAAATTTAATCTACCACATCTAGGCTTTATGTAGACTGAGAATACTTTCATTTGATAATTTTGCCAATACAACACAAAAGCTGGAAAGCGGCGATCTGTGGCATGAATTTACAGGTATCTATTAACAAAAATTCTCTGAGGTGCATAATTATTTCTTTGAGTTACTGTGGCATCCATCCATCCGCCTGTCTGTCTGTCTATCTCCGCCATGATTCATCCAGTTACTCAGCATAACACTTCTGTATTATATTATCATCCTAATATAAAAATCTACTTCCATCACTTGCTTTACTCTCCAGTTCCAAATTGAGTGAACCAGATGTCGAAAATATCATTTGTGTGTGGTATCATCAGCTCAAAATAAGAATCACATGTCAAAGCCTCTTCATCAGTAGGGCTCAAAATTCCTTTTGTGAATTATCAAAGTGGCTGTTCTTCAAAAAATGCTTATTCATCAAAAAAGTGATTTAGGTTTAAAAAAATTATATCTCAATCCCCAATTGACTCAGCTGGTGCTAGTTAATAAGTGAATTTGAGCAAAATATTAATATTTCTTACAGAATTGCAGTAATTTTATTTTTGTATATTTGATTTTATTTTAAATTGCATTTTTTCAATAATTATAGAATTGCAAATTATATTTTGCAGCATTTAAAATTATGAATTTTTATTCTTTTTCTTTTTCTTTTTTATTTATTTTTTTCTTTTTTAATCTATATTTAAATTTTATGCATAAATTTAAAATGTTTTTTTACTTATATATATATATATATAATGCTATAAAAAGAAAATAATAATTTTTATGAATATATTAAAAGACAATAATAATCGCGAAACAAATAAATTTCTATTATTTTATCTATATAAATAAAAATGAATGTATGCCCATGTCTCTTATGCGCTTCCGGACCGCTCATCCAATTGCGATGAAACTTCGACTATTTATTACTTGCACTTTCGAGATATTTATAGGCATAGTTAAATTATCTAATATATAAAAAATATTTCCAGATATATTTACCGCATCTATTAACCATTTATTAACCACCGAATAACTTACCAAGGGGAAGCAATAAATTTAGTAAAGATGCTAAATTCAAAATAAACAATATTTCGGAGCTATTGTACGTAAATGAAATGTAAGTCTTTCTCTGAAGTAATAGTTTTATTAGAGTGTATGCGAGAAAGTTTTAGGGGAAAATATCCTATATGTTTGAAATTTTAACTAAACATTTATAAAATTTTAGCGTTTTTTTTCAGTAACTTCCGAAAATATTAGATTACAAATTATTTTGCACTATCTTAGTTTTCAAAAAATTGTATATACAACTATATTAAAGATTTTATGGTATAAATATATTTTCTATGTGCAATCAAATTTAAAATAAAATATTTTAATCATATTTTCTAATATTAAACTCGAAAATACTGAACGAATGTTTAAAGAATCACGAGATACGATAAATATAGTTTCTTTCATTACCGTTCTGAAAGAACACCAAGCACTACAATCCTTAATGAATGCGCAGATCTGTTATATAAAAATGAATATTTGTTTGTAGAAGAGAATGATAATTGTAGAATAAATACTATTTTTGCTTCTCCTTTATATGTCGCTCAATTTTAGTGAATGTATTAATTGTCAATAAGAAAACAAATGTCATTCTGCCTCTTATTCTTATTTAAACAAGATAACTATTTCAAATTCCAACGAATATTTCTTCTGCGGCAGCAACGCGGCGGGTACCAACTAGCAATGTATAAAAGAAAAATCATTTTATTATTTTAAAAATAATACGAAGCTTAACACAGTAATACTATAGGGAAATTTAGAGTCTCTAGATCAAATTCTTCTGGAAATACTGATTGAAACAATATGAAGAAAAACATTTCCCCGGAAAAGTGTTTCAGAAAAGAATTAAAAATACCTTACTCAAATTGTAGGAATATATGCTAGTCACATTTTATATGCTTCAAAGATTCTTTTCAAGATCAGTTCTTCAGAGCTATTTTAGTATAGTGAGATTTGCCTTTTTTATCCTCTTTCTGTCCCAACACCCACGAGGCTAAAACTGCCCGGAAGGACTTAAGAAAAAGGAATAGCAGGAAGTAAGTCTTGACTCTTGAAGTGTGCAATTCGGAAGCATTTTAAAGCAATGGGAATGTTTCTGATTGAGTTCGTTCGAAGGGAAACGATGCTGAAGTAGATTAGATTCCACATTTTTTCCGTTCTAGTATTTATTAGGTGAGTAAGTTTCTTTTTGTGTGCAAAGCTAGAAGTAGCAAATAAAATATGCCCCAGAAGAAGAAAATTCTAAAAGGTAATAAGTGTTAAGAAATGAAAAAAAAAATTCTAGAAGAAAATGCAAACTGAATTCAGCAAAATCATTAAAATACCTCTCCATTAATATAAAAAAATAATGTATAATGGTATCTTGTTCTACATGAAGAGCATTATAAAAGGTAATGCATGTTAAGAAATTAAAAAAAATATCTGGAAGAATTCCTGAACTGAATGCAATAAAAATAGGGAAATATATCTATTATTACAAAAAAAGGGTAGAATATTTTACAAGCAGCTATTAAATATGGTATATATTTATGAAGATGTAAATGTTCAAGAAGGTGCGACTTTTTTGAAATTTTCATGAGAATTTAGAATAACTAAATATTAATGAGAATGATATTTTTACATCATCGTAAAAATCAATAAAATATCTTCTAAATTTTTTCAGATAATTTTTCCGCATTTATTTCAATTTTATTTTTATATTTAAATTATAGTTTTTTCTAAATCATTCAACATAGCATGACTAGTTTCGGTTTTTTTCTTGCAAAGAAAACATTTTGAAATTGAATTTTACCTATTTTTTATTCAGAAAAGTTTTGAAACTTTGTGTCCGCATGAGTTTTTGATGATAATGCAGTATTTTAATATTTTGGGAGCTAATAATTTTTGTCGTGCATCTTTACCTGACACTGAATGTCAAAATTTTTAATTTCTATTTTGCAAATATTCTCAAAGAGAAACAAGAAACTGAATATGATAAGAATTGAAACAAAAAAAATCAATTAACTAATAAAAGTCTTTTAATGATAGTTTTCATTAAATATATTGTGAAATATAACTGAAGAGTGTTATTTTAATAATTCAATAAGATATTTTTCAGTTATATATTTGCATATAAAAATTACTTGTACTCTAAAACAAAAAAAGAAAATAACATGTTCGTATGCTCGAGAAGGTACATAGCAATGTCCGACCTATGCTGAAATCAAATGAAAACTAAACAGGTTTGTTAAAGAATTTTAAAGAGCATATTTATCGTTTCATTGCGTTTTGTTGTCGAATAAACAAGGAAAACGGAAATGCGGGCCGTCTCCTTAGTTAACCAATCGAAGCATAAATTCCCATTTCAGGAACTTTTTTCCCATCATTCGCAGAAAACAAATATCGAAATAAAAAGATTTTGAATAGATCATATTAAAAAAAGAATGGAAAATAAATAAAATTATTAATTCACAAGTAAAAAAGGAAATATCTATAGCAAATTTTAAGTTATCTTGTGAGAACATCCTTATTTTTGAAGTTATAATTTGTCTTAATTAATTTAAGTTATTAACCAGTTCAAACCGGTATGAAAGAATCACGAGACTTTACTTTCTATAATTCTTTATAACTTTCATTTTCAATTTTTCTAGCTGGCAAACAAAGTTTTGGACAGAATTTTAGATAAGGACAAAAAAAAAAAAAATCATTTTTTTAAATATCGACGCATACGTAGTCTGATAGCCTCGTGATTGTTTCAAAAATTCTAATAGTTCGTAATTCTCCGGTTTAAATTGGTTAGTGATTTAAATTAATTAAGATTATCCGCAAGAATTTCAAAGAAAATAATTTGGAAATCATATTGTAATTTTAGTTGGCTTTAAATCGGCAAATGGGCCAACCTTCCGCAATATTTTGTAATAACTTTATTTTAATTAGTTGATATTATGCCTGAACCAACAATTTTTTAAGATTAAACAAAAAATATTTTACCTTGTTTGGTTAATTTTAAAAAAGCATTTCGCAAAATTGGCAATAACTCTGTGATTTCCAAGGGAAAAACAACAACAGCATACGATAGATATTTCAAAAGCTATACTGCGAAAGCCAACTCCAAAATAAAATAATGTAATACTGGGACAAGCAGGTAAACAATGTATGGTATTAAATGATATTGATGACTATTGCCATTTATGCTTTATTGATTGCATACGTGATTTCGAGCTTCAATTGTTTGTTACCTTCAGTTATTCAAAACCTCCTAACGAAAAAAGGATCATGTTGTCACATGATAATAAAATAAAGCAATAAATTTTATTCTTTTTTAAATTAATTTCAGACATGTTGAAACAATTTCTTTATTTCCATTTTCAGATACAAGTAAGTTTTAAAAAGATAGCAATTTTTTTTCAAATTTTGCTTGATAATGTTTTTGCTTCTTATTGGACTTGAAATTATTTCAACATGTCAAAAACAAACACGGAAAAAAATTCTGTAACAGCATCTGCTACAATATATTTTCTAGCATTCATGTATATCATTTATAATCTACCTTTGGCACAAATTCGTCAGAATTTCTGGTTAAATGTCTTCCCCAGGAAATTATACAAAAATTTGAAACTGTAATAATCGTGTAACTCGTACTTTTTTGAAAAACTCTCATCTTCTTATAACTACATGCCTCTATAATTTTAAATTCATTTCAGATAAAATTTAAAGATTAGTTTTGAAAATGAAAACTTTCAATTTCAAATCCTCCAGTTACATGCTTTTTAAATCGAAGCACATTTGTAAAAAATAAAACAGAAAAGTGATATATCCAAAATTGAAACTTGGCACGAATATCATAATATATTTAATGGTTTACGTAATATGTAAGAAGATTATTCAATAAAAATATGTGTGATTAAGTAAAAAGGAAATTAGTGTGGTTCAAGAAAAAAGAAAGAAGTGAAGTTAAAAGACAAATAATATAAAAGAATCTAGCATTTGAGAATTTTATTCAAAATTATCATTGCTTGATCTGAATTTAAACATTGGTTGTGATAGTCATATCACTCAAAATTTAATTAAAACATGTTTTTTTTTTCCTTTTTTCAAACTTTGGAAAACAAGCCTCCATAGTTGAATTATCAACAATGAAAGAAAGAAAAATTAAATGATAATAGTAAAAAACGAAAGAGATTTTTATTTCATTCACAATAACGTAAATTTACTTAAAATATTTTTCAAAGCTATGTGGATTCAGACTAAAAGATTATAGCAACTAAATTCATATCATAAAAAAGATAATATTAAAAAAAAACGGTATAAAATATTTTTAAGCCAGAATAATTTAAAAAATTATTGCAAAACTGTTCAAAATCCTTGTTTAATTTTTAATTATTTAAGATTAAATAATTACACCAAGACATATTAATTCTAAAGTGTGATTGAACTTAATTTGGTAGCTCTATGGGAAATGCTCTGGTCTGTAGAATACCAACACACACAAGCAGATATACATGTATTTTCTTTTATAATTAGTAGTAATTAATTATTTTCATTTAACATTCTTATGTTTTATCAAGCTAAGTCAAAAATTTTTTAATTAAAATTATATCTAAAAATGGAACTTTTCCGTTATACGGGCGCAATGAGAAGATCACAAAAAATTGGAAAATAGTTGGAAAAAGTGAAAAATCGCCAAAAGAAATGCAAAAATACTCAAATTAAACTTTCAAATTCTTCAAATTAACGTTATTGACTGCCTACTTGATTCGCTTTTGGCTCAAATTGGTGACAACTTGCACCCGTATAACGGAAAAACACCCGAAAAATTTACTATCATTCACTGGATCAGAACATAATTTTAAAAGTTTGAAGCTTCAATAGGACCGTCAAAACTTGGTCACTGCTCTCCTTTAAAAGCAAGAAATAAAACGAACTTTTTCTTGTTCGTAAAATCTTTACTATGATTGATGATCTTTTAAACACTTTTCACCTGTATCCTCAAACAAAAAGAGCTTTAAAACGTCACAAGAATCGACGCATTGTTTCCTGATATACATTAAAAAAGAAATTCTGTAAGCTCTACATTATGGTTAACGCCATCGATCAAAAGCATTTGAGCCGTCTATGAAAAATTATGTTTTAAAGTAAATAAAAAAATACTTGGATGTAATACAAAAGATATCTTAATAATAGCCTAATACATACATTGTTATTGGTATAACATATTTAGCCTCATTGTTGTAATAGCTTTTCGATCTAGATTCTATTTACAAAAACATTAGTTTTATTGAAAATTCTTGAAGTCAGTTAATTTCAAATATAATCAATAAATATTTATTGAGAGAAATTGAACGAATTAAAACTACATCTTAAAAAAGTGAGATAAAATAAATTTTTCTGCAATTTTTACGGAGTCTGAGTTGTAATAATTCTAGTAATGAATTTTAGTTTGTGCAAGAATATAACCTCTTGTATAATTGGTGTTATTAAATATTTTTGGGAATGTATGAAATCACATTGAATAAGAAAAGATCTTTATAAAATTGCATATCTAATATTTCATTCATGAACAATGAAATTTTTAAAAATTTATTAATTTTAATCAATTTTTTTTGAGTTCGTATTACATTAGTAAAATGATGTGCAGTGAAAACTGATTGAAATCATTGCGATACTTTTGATTTCTAATAATGTTAAAACAAATTTCATCACATTAATAATTCTTTTATTTTTTAAATTTGTTTTGCTTATTTATCAACTCAGAATTTTATAGCAGATATAATATTGGAGGTATAAGGTCCCGTAACGAGAACTCAAGAACACACAGGAAGTAGAGTCAAACCAATTTATTTATTCAACTCTGAACTGAGAGCACTGTGATCTCCGACTTTTTTACCAGGAGAGAAAGTTAGTCTCCAGAATACATTTCTGGAGACAATAAGAAAATTCCAGAGCACTTCTCTGGTAAATTAATGCAGAGCTCAGATTTTTCTGGAACATGAAATAAAGAAGAAAAAAATTAAGGAAAAATACGCACACAAATTTTGAATCTACCAGGATTCGAACTCATGATCTTTTGGATATGAGACTAATATTATAACCATTTGGTTATTGAAACTCCCCTCCCTTACTGAAACTCCCTATTTATCCCTTCAATGCGGCAATACTGTTGTTCATCTTTTAATCTCATGTAATATTTACATAGCTTTTATATCGTTTTATATAGCACACAGATAAATTATTTTAATCTATTAAGGGTTTTGACCAATCTCCAAGTTTCCAACCTCTCTGAGTTCGAAAATTAATTGTTAGAATTATTCTTTTCTGCGAGTACAACAACTCAAACATACTATGAATTTAATGAATAGGAAAAAAAACCTTGAAAATAAAAACTGTGAATATGTATTAAATTTGAAACAAGATAACAACAGTTATATGAGTTATTAATGTTTGAGTAAAGGACTAGATAATGGTTACAAAACTGTCAAAATTACATAGATAACATATGAAAAACACATATAGCAACTCAAGTGAAGATCAATATCAAATTTGGAACTGTTGTAGTTGTTTTAAATGGCACTTGCCATTGACAAGCCCGCTGACTAAAGAGTCATTGCAATTTAATCCGAATGTTTTTCGAGTCTCTTATTTTTCCAGCAGCACCATCTAGATACAAGTACATCTAGGCCAAGATAACAAGTTAGCTACTCACGCGTCACAGCCCTTTTCACTGGGCGGACATCATTCATTCATTCACCCACAGATCATAATTTAGACCCGGATCAGAGAATGATCCTGTTTGAACCAGTAGCCCCTGTGGCACAGATAACTTTGCAACCACGATAAATTTATAGGTGCGTCAACTACTACCACACACGAAGGTCTTCGGCCAGTGGGACTCGAACTCGCAACCCACAGGATGTGAATCCAACGCCTTTCCAACCAGTCTATACCAGTCTGGAACTAAAATTGGCATTAAATTTGCAAACGATTAACTGTCTATTGATCTGTATTTTTGCATGTATGTAAATGCGATAAATCAAAGAATGTCATTACTGAGATAAATGCAAACGGTTTTGCACTTTAAATACTTAAAGTTCAGATATTTATTGTGAATGAAATCCATAGAAGTATTAACCATTTGCCCATATATTCCTTAGTGTGCATGTAAACTGAAGTGACTAACATAACTGAAATCTGAAATGTGTTCTTGATAATTTTAATTTTAATTGATTGATGAAATTGCATTCAAAACGTATGGTCATTTTTCTTTACTATGCTACGGAGCATAAAAGTTTGATAAGAAATACTCTAGAAGTAAAATTTTGAATTCTTGATAATCATGGTCAAGTATTTTATTTCAGAAAAGGCGAGAAAGCTTTGGGAAGACCACTTTTGCTATTTAATTTAAAACAGATTAGGTAACAAAGATTTGATCAACCTCAAACAAATATAAGTATTCGTAGCGTTAATTGCCTTTCTTAATATCCTAAATTTTCAGTGTAGAAAAGGAGGATTAAACACTTTTAATAGATAGTATACAATAAAGATTCAGGAAGACCACGCCTGCTGTTGAATCTAGAAATATCACGTAGTAAAGTTTAAAAAAAAACAAAAAAAAAAATTGTGGCATTTATTGCTTTGACTAAGGTCCATAACTTTAAGAAGATGGACTTTTATTAGGGAATAGCCAAAAAAGTATCCAAAACAATCCTACATTTGTTGATTTAGTTTTAAAACATTATGTAGAAATTATTACCATGTGATAGCATGATAACGTTTTTGCTGGAAACTTTAGCCTCAAAATGTGAAGGCAACGAATTATTTAAGCTTCAGAATGCATAAGCAACACATTGGCTATTTATCTCTGTTTTATTTTGGAGCCTGCTTTCACAGTATAGCTTTTGAAATATTTATCTTCTGCTAATGTAGTTTTATTTTGAAGAGGGCTTTCACTGTATAGCTTTTGAATTATTTATCTTCTGCTGTTATAGTATTTATCTTGGAAATCACAGTGTTATTGAGTAACTCACGGAAGGTTTTTTAAAAAAATAAACCAAATAAGTTAAGTTATTGATTGTTTAATAAATAAAAATTGTTGGTTCAGGGATAATTTTAGCTATTTCACAACATTCTATTTATCAGCAATTAAAATTACAGCTTGATTTTAAATTTATACATTCTTCGAATTCTTACGAATTGTGTTAATTAATTTAAGTCATTAACCAGTTTAAATGGTTTGAAACAATCACGTGGCTGTCAAATCACACAAGAGTCGATATTTAGAAAAACAATGGGTTCTTTCATCTCAAAATCGGTCGAACTGCAAAACTTTGCTTATCAGCTAGAAAAATTGATAATAAAAGTATATATATATATTTATATATATATATATATAACTGTTTAAACTGTTTAATGACTTAAATTAATTAAGACAAAAATAAAAATATTCTCACATGATAACTTAAAATTTGCGATTGTAGATTTTAGTTTTAAGTTATTTTGAATAATTCTGAATCTCATGTTTCTATTTTGCACAATTTCAATCTCTTGGATTTTTTTCAAGGGAAAGTAAAGAGCTTCAAGGATATTATCTTTATCTTGAAATAAAACCCATTTAATCGGTTTGATAATCTTAACTATGTCAATGAATTTCAATCAAGTTTATTTAGTATTTAATTTTTAATTACTTTTTTCAACTACTGTTTTATTTAGACTTTTTTGCAGAATGATCTTCCTTTTGTTTTCGTTGCGTGCAAAACAAAATAAGCAGTTCCTATAGTTGTATTTGAGCACTAATTTCCTTATCTTTTTACCAGTTATATTTAATCGCTAATTCTGTTTTCTTAACTGGTACATTCCTCTTAATGAGGATCCTTATCCTTATCTTTGTTAATCAAACTGTGAAAATCACGGGTGCAAAAAAGAGATTATATTTCCGCTGGATACAATTTTAGAATTTTTAATTAACTTACAGCGGGAATTCACTATCACAATTGATTGAAAAAAATGCGAATATATCCTTCATTTTATATGTTTGATGTTTTATTTTTATATTTTAATCCCATTATTACAACTCCAGAAGGAATCGTAATAGTTTCCATTTTGATTTTGTGTCCTCTCATTGTTTTGTTTGTAAAAGTTCAAAATCCTTAATTAAGAATTTGTGATAAGTCCAACTTCTGTCAACTTATTAGATAAAGTAGGGACACTTTTAAGAAAGAAAACATAAACTTGAAATACAGAAACGTGATTATTAGAAACAAGGAAAACATTTCAAATAGTAAGAATCCTTTTTGAAAATTTAAATTACAACATTTTTGAATTAATAGTGTTTCTTTTATTTTATTTTAGTGAAATTTTATTTCCATAGTTTTACTGATGTATTAAAAAGAGTAATTCATTAAAAGTAATTGAAATTTTGCTAAGGTCATTAGGTAGCCATTTTATACCTTTCTAAACATTTTTATATTTATGGACACTAAATGACCTTACATTCAGAGAATGTACCCCTCAGGTTCTCACCTTCTTTAGGTGAGTACGGGTGTCCCAATCCAGTGGGATCTTTACTCCTTTTATGTTTACACTTCTCTTCTCCTTCTGCTTTTCGTTTTCATTCTTCTTTCCCTCGAGGATATGCGAAAGAGCTCTCCATGAGATGAAGGAAGCAAGCAGAGTGGTGGCAGCTTCTCATGGTTAGCAAATACCCCCACGTGTTGGCCGTGCGTGGCAACCCATTAGATGGGTGGTGGACTGTGGTCCCCGGTGTATCAATCGGCTGTGTGCTAGCCACCTGAGTGGCTAGTCTACTATTAATCAAGCGAAGGGGTTACTCCTTGGGCTTGGCGTTAAGGGTGGTCACTGTTCCTGGGGGTAATTCCCAGCTTATAGGTACTGATTAGCATTAGGGTAGGTGCCGTGGCTGGAAATGACCACAGCCTGTGGCTGCCCTCCCTTGTTGGACAGGAATCCCTTTCTATGTCATATGGGCTCTAGTAAGAAATCTCTTTTCAGTGGGCAAAACTTACCTAAATCTGCTCTTAATCTCGAACATTTTGATAAATATTTTGTGATAAAAAGAATATCAGAAAAAGAAACTTTTCATACCGTTTCTCCATTTCTTGTAGAGAAAGAAATCTCTACGACCATCGGTCAAGTTAAATCTATAAAAAAATGCGTTCTGGAGACTTATTGATAGAAACTTATTACAAAAAACAGTCTAATCACCTTCTAAAATTGAAAGCTATTGCACACATATCTGTTTCTGTAAGTCCTCATTCATCTTTGAGCTTCTCCAAGGGTGTCATAACCTGCGGAGAATTATTTAACGTTCCTTTGGAAGAGATATCTACCTATATTAAGAAACAGGGTGCTTCTCAAGTCAACCAAATAAAAATCCGACGTGCTGGGCAACTTCTTATAACCAAATATCACATATTTTCACAATCCTAAGTTACCAATATTTGTATACGCGGGTTATATACAGCTATCAGTCAGACCACATCTTCCATACCTATTAAGATGCTTCCAGAGACTTTGGCCATTCGAAAGTTAATTGTCGCGGGACACTCACTTGTGCCCGCTGTGCTGAACAAGGGCATGATAGTCAGCGGTGGAGACCACCCATCTTATGCTCAAATTTGCCCTCACTGGAAACTGGAGAAACAGGTTACAACTGTCAAAATAAAAGAATATTTAACATACGCCGAAGCCAGACGTAAGATACCAACTCAGACACCTACTCCTGGTATCAGATATGCTTCAGTTGCACAAGCAAAACTCTATAAAAACTGCAAATGCGAAAATTGTGCGAGGCAATGAGTCAAAATTAGCTATCCTGAAAAAACTTCGGAATCAGAATCTGATAAATCTATAAGTGTTCCAGAAATTCATAAAACAGAACCATCGACTTCAAAAAAGGTTCCAAAGAAAAAACTAAAGAAATCACAAATATTAAAGATTGCGAAACTTGGTTATTCGCAAGCTGATCTTCCGGTTAAGCTTAAAAAGTCATCATTGCCAAATTCAGTCGCCCTTGGGCTGGCGACAAAAGGTATTGTCCACAATGACTTAACGACCATGTTTGGGGGCAAAATACGTAGCCCATATATTAAGCTGCATCCTTCAGAGAATGAAGATGAACTGGAGATGAGTTGCGAATCTGAGGCAACTCCAACTCATGTTTCCAATTACTCTCCTTCTAAAACAAGTTCTTAACCTTCCAGCGGGCGCGCATATGTGAGCGATACACTAGAGATGAATTTCATTTTATATCTTTAGATCTGGTGGCGCTGGGAACGTCTTTTTTGTCCCCCTCCCTTTGACCTATTTTCAGTTGCCGTCGCAAGTTTGTGGCGTTAATAGGTCTCTGCCGATCAGATATTTGTATTTTAGAGATACACTCGGTCCTTCATGTAAGTTTTTGTTACATCTGATTTTGTATGATTTTACAAATAAATCTGAGTTATTTTAGACTGGTGACAGTTGACAAATGCACTTACGAAAGAAAAGGTTGAAAAAAAGCACTCACGTCTTCATAAAGTGAGCTAAAATTAAAGGTGCTAAAGAGAAAAGCCGAAGTAGGTATTGAAGAAGTGGAAGATATGGCATCAGGAAAAAAACCCCTGCCAAAAAGAAAAGTGGACTCGAATCACGAGGTTCAGTTGTGAGATTCGCCAGAAATTGATAGGTTTGGAGCACACTAAACACATTTGCTCAAATAACAACGCTGCAATGAAATAACAATGAAACTGTTTTCTTACTTTTCATATTTAACTTTCAATTACTTTTTCCTTCTTACACAAAAACTCTGTATTATTTTTGCACTTCTATATTTTATACGCAAATTGTTCTGTCAAAATATTGGCAATTTTATTTATATTATTTTTTAATCAATTCAGTTAACATGTGGTCATTTTATATTGTTATTGCAATCTATGTTTAAATTGCTTCTGTTTCTTTTTATATAAAAATGTTTAAAGTAATTTTAGTTATTAATCCTAAACTATTTACAATATAATTTCAATAGTTACGCTTTTGAAAATTTTCATTTTACTACAGCGTATGTGTGAAATACGCGCGACCTTTTATGTTGGTATTACGTCCGCACCCGCTGGAAGGTTAATGGGTACCTTTCTCTCTTAAAATTGTCGTGGTCTTCGGTCCAAACTTCAAGAAATCAAGTCTATTTCAAACAAATTTCATCTCATAATTTTTGGTGTTCAAGAGACCTTCTTGACGCCTAATAATCCCATCAAATTACGCTGATATAGCTGTGTTTGGAAAGATGCAGGCACTAGATCTCATGGTTCTGGAGGTGACTCTATCTTCACTTCAAATCTTTTTCCGAGCACATTTCTTATGTTGCATACATCTCTTCAGGCTGTTGCTGTACAGGTTCATATACGATCTTTAGTCACAGTCTGTTGTGTTTATCTTCCACCTAATGATACCATACATCAACAAGACCTTCACTCCTTAGTGGACCAGCTTACTAAGCCTTTTATTCTGAGGAGAATTTAAACGTACTTTGTACTTTGTGGGACTCGGATAGTACAAACTCTCGTGGGCAGCTGATCGAACAGTTTTTTTCTAATAACTGTCTGCTCAACAATGACGAGCAAACGTACTTCCATGCTTCATACGTAAATTCCACTGCCTTAACTTCACCATATGCTCTCCTGAACTATTGCCAATATTGAATCTGACAGTTGGGAATGATCTGTATAACAGCGATCACTTCCCCGTTATAATCTCCCAGTGGCGGTGTAAGCGACTGTTTATCCTCCTCGTTTTCTATTCCAGCGAGCTGACTGGACTACATTCTGCCAACGTGTAGTTATCAGTGAGGCTATGGTCAACAATGATGATATTTCGAAAACTGTGCAAAATGTCATTGACACGATAATAAAAGCCGCTAACGCCACCATACCGAAAATTTCCCCACGTGTAAGAAAATTTGATAGACCGTGGTGAAATGAAGCCTGCCGCGATAGTCATAAAAAACAGAAAAATCCTTCTGTTCTTTTCAGAAGGTTCCGGACAGCTGAGAACTTTGATTGCCATTAAAAGAGCCAAGGAGCTAGCCCGCCTCATTCGGCGTCGTAGCCAGAGAGAATAATGGATTAACTTACTTTCGTCCATCACATATTTCACTTCAAGTAAACTTTTATGGAAAAAAGTAAAAGCCGCTAGTGGGATCCATCATGAAAATTCCATTCCTGTTTTTAAAATCGATAATATGATGTATTCTAACCCATTAGACGATGCTAACATTCTCCGTGAAGCGTTTGCATACGTTTCCGCAATTGATTCATACATCCCTCAGTTTATAGCAGTTAATAATCGAGCGGAACAGTTGCCTTTGCGCTTCAAAACCTGAAGAGACATTTCATATAACTGTGAATTCAGGATGCATGAACTGGAGATGGCTCAATCTGAAGTCCATGATACCAGCCCTGAACCAGATGGTAACAGGTACAACATGCTTCGCCATTTGAATACATTTTCCCTTTCCAATCTGTTACAGCTTTTTAAAATAATTTGGACTGAGCAGAAATAGCCCTCACAAGGGCGGGAAGCTATTGTGATTCCTATTATAAAACCTGGCAAAGAACCATCTGTCCCTCTGAACTATAAGACAGATTGCTCTTATAAACTGCCTTTGTAAGACCTTTGAACGCATTGTTAACGCTCGTCTAATATTCGAATTGGAAAAACAAGGATGTATCTCGCCATTGCAGAGTCGTTTCCGTAGAGGTAGATCTACATTTGATAACATCGTATTACTGAAAACCCAGAAAGGCAATGTATTTGTCAAAAGCAACCACCTTGTCTCCATATTTTTTGGTATAGAGAAAGCATATGACCGTTCATGGCGCTATGGCATACTTTTTACACTATTTGATTTGGGGTTTAAGGATATTTGCACATCTTTTGACGAAACTTTTTAACACAACGTTCCTTTCATGTTGGAGTTGGTAACTTTTATTCTAATAATTTTATTGAAGCAGAGGAAGTTCCACTGGGAAGTGTCCTCAACGTTACACTTTTTATTGTTCATCTGAGCCAAATTTTAAATCAGTTGCCCCCATCTATTCATGGAACACTTTGTGTTGACTATTAGCAGATCTCATGCGAAGGTAGTATCATGACGCTAATAGAGCGACAACTTCAAAATGTAGTAAATAAATTGATAGCTTGGTGTGATAATAATGGTCACACTATCTCCCAGGAGAAAAATTCTCGCATTCATTTCTGACGGAAAAGAAACCTTCACCAGGATCCTTCTACAAAATTTAAAAATATTAATATTCCTGCTGTGAATGAAGTACAGTTTATGGATTTTTGATCGTAAACTCACCTTCCTTCCGCATATATTATATTTCCGGAATAAGTGTGAGAAATCCTAAATTTTTTTAAGTTCTCTCAAAAACATCTTGGGGAGACGATCGAACATCCCTTCTCCGTATTTATCAGGCAATCATTCTCTCCTGGATAGATTATGAACGTATGGTGTATGGTTCTGCACGCCCATCTATTTTGCGGCGACTGGATATCGTTCACCATTCTGCTTTGCGCATTTGTTCTGGTTCGTTTAGCATGTCCCCAGTTGAAAGTCTCTATGTTAAACGTCACCAACTATTCCTTTCTTTAAGATGACAGAAAATGTCCGCTTTATTTTATTTTCTCACGAAATCTGTGCCAAAACATCCATTGAGCCATATATCAAGGCCAATAAGTCTCCGCCGACTTTATAACGCCCGCCCCTCTCACATCCTTTCATTTTGTGAGAGAGCCAAATTGTTACTGCATGACTTGGACCTTAACACGGTTTGTGTTAAAGCTGTTGACGACTTTAGTATCCCACCTTGGGATATCCCTCAGTTTTCTTACTTGAATCCTTTCATTGGATTCGATAAACCCTCAACTGCACCTGTGGTTTTCCAACAGATCTTTTTATATCATCGCTATTGGTTTTCTTCTTTCGTGCCAATTTTTACGGATGGCTCGAAATTAGATGGATATGTTGGTTGTGGAGTCATTCTTACATCTGATACACTGAGTCACTGTCTTCACAATTGCTGCTTTGTTTTTATTACTGAATTAGTGGCAATCTTCTGTGCACTTCAAAAAATATCAACCTCTGTTCAGCGTAAATTTATTATCGATACCGATAGCATGAGTGCTTTGGAAACACTTACGCACTACCAAAATCGGATATATCCCATTGCCATCAAAATTTTATTCACCTTGCGACTTTTAAGAAATGATGACTTCCAGATTATTTTCTGTTGTGTGCCGAGTCATGTTGGCATCTTGGGAAATGAGACGGCGGACTTGGCTGCAAAATCTGCAAATCTGCAACTGTTTAAAACATAGGTCTTCCTTTTTATGGCATTAAAAGGTCCATTAATCATCACATATGCTCTAACTGGCAAACGTCATTTTATCTGCAGATCCAAAATAAATTACATTATATTAAAACTGATATTTTTTCTTGGTCTGCTCATCCTATACGTGAGATGGATGTTAAATTGACTCGTCTCCGTATAGGACATACACGTTTCACTCACAAACATCTAGTTTTTGGCAAAAATGAGCCTGTGTGCAACAGCTGCCAATTTCAACTTACTGTTCATCATATTTTAATTGACTGCCCTGTGTTTAATACTTATCGTTCTCGTGTTTTCGCCACGTCTTTGACATTACAAGACTTGGTCGGAGAAAGAAACCACCCAAATATTTTATAATTCCTAAGAGCTATTGGAGTTTTTACGAGCATTTAGTGTTTTTTTAAAAAATCCTGTATGTGTTAAGCATTGTTAATTAAGTTCTTGTTTTTTATGTCATCATATAAAAATTATATGACTCATAGTTTTTAATTTCAAGATACAAAAACAATTTTACACATCAATTTTCTAGTTTTTATCTTATAACATCTCTGCTATTTTTTAACAAATAATTGTTTTTTATGAATATTTTTTATACTTTTACCTTTTGATTGGCGCAGTTCGACTAAGCATGGCTCTTGCACTAATAAACTACATAAAACTGAAAATCAGAGAATGTAAATTTGAATATTTAGAACATTATTGAGTTAAAAAATGTAGTAAAACTAAATTTTGGGAATCAAATAATATTTCTTAAATAAATAAAATGAATTTATTATAGTAAAGTTATCAACTAGCCAGTTATTTTAATTGAAATTAATTCTACTAAATAAAATTGAATAATTTTCAGAATTTTTCGACTTTAATTGTTATGTTTTCACCTGTATTTATTGTTATCCAAATAAAAACTTATATTTTTGACATTCGAAGGTTATTTATTTATAGACATTCCAAAGGTTTTGAAGTGATGACACGTTCATTGCAATATATAAGTATACTGCATATAAGATACTGTACACTTATATTGGACTTACAATTTCACATTTTATTTGATAAATCATCGCAATGATGGAGTAACACTTCGGAGACTTTTTCACTTCTATACTGATAATAACTTACTTATTAAATTGACATTTCTTTGATATACAAGCAAATGAATAAAATTAATAATTAAAACTTTTAGATGCCCTGGCTTTAAGTGCATCGAGATTTCATCTATGAAAAAATTTCCTGAAATCTTTTAACAACTTTCAAATTTAAAACAACTAAGAAATTCTGAATTGCCAATGCCCTAACGTAAGGCTAGATTGTGCGTGGGTGTAGAGAATAAAAAAATGATTATTCTATACTTCTGTATTCGTAGCTGGTAGAAGACAATGGTGTGTATGACCTTCTAAAATCAAGAAAAAACAATAAATACTGTTCACTATTATCTACACGTGATTTATCAGAACCATTTTATTGATCAAATAGTGCTCAGATTGGGCTGCAAGATAAGAAAACAGATTTTTACAGCAATAACAAATATCCTTGCAAAAAAGTAATAGAAGTCAAAAACATTTTTTTCTGCTCTATGGCTTTCAACTCTTGCTCAGCCCACTATATTCACCAAATTCGATTACTATTCTGACAGAACACTTCATTGATTGAGTAGTGCCCAGATTGTTCTGCAAGGCAAGAAAAGAGAAGTTGTAGCATGATAAACCACCTTGCAAACAGAGATAGACATCAAAAACATCGTTTCTGCTCGTGACTGAGAACTCATGCTCCATTCACTGAATTCTCCAAATTTACAGCCTTTTTTTTGTACCTCTTCCCATCAATGTCTCACACATTGTCCTAGCCTTTAATACTTATGAAGATGTCGGAAAATTGTTTGTTATCTGAATCACCTCCAAATGTGAGTTATTCTTTTTTTGAAAGGCATTCACTGCTTGAAAGATAGGTGAGAAAAATGGAAAGCTTTGGAAGGCTCATATTTTGAATAAAATATTTGTCCCCTTTCCTCTAAAGAATTTTTTTAAATAAATCTTAATATTATTAAAAAATAATGATTAATAAATATTAATATTTCTTTGAGAAATATTAAGATTTATGAATCAGCTTACCTGGTATTATATTCCTGTTGCTACTTATTACGGACATTTATTTACGTTCTAAAGAAACATTACATTAGGTTACAAGTTCCAATAATTTTTTTTTATGTGTTATATAACAAAATCATGTATCTGGCTAATAATAGATAGAAATATAAAAAGCTTTCACTCATTTTCTTATGAAAATATAATATATTTGATAAATTTTATATTCTAATTTTGCGTTTAACTTCAATTCTTAAACTTTTATACTTTTAAAACAGTATGAAAGCGAAAATGCATTGCTTCTCTTTTTCAAGAAACAATTTAAACAAGAGGAAAAATTTAAATTCAATAAAAGCTACGATTTAGTCAAAACATTAAACGTTACGACTTTGGATAATTTATTGCTTTGGAATCAATTTAGGCGAGTTTACAGAAAAAAATTGACCTTTCAGAAAGTTACTTAAGATAATAAATGCGGATATAAATTTTCGTGTCGAATATCATTTATTGAAAAAATAAGCATCGTGACTTCCTTAAAAAGAACTAAAGTAATATTTCACTTTCTAACGTTTCATTTCCGTTTTTATTAATGTATTACTAAAACTCATTTCTTTCTTGGCACGACGCAGAAGTGCATATAATCAATTTGAAATCGATCCCATAACTGCACATTCGGCAGCCCCAACTATTGAATTGTCAAGCATCCGGGGATAAAAGTTGCTCTTATAAGTTTTTGGTTCCGGTGTTGTTGAACTGATTCTTTTGCTTTCAGTTATGAAATAATTCTTTGTAAACACAAATTGTTGAAAAATTAGAATTTTTTGAACTATTAGAATTTAATTTGCTTTTTCTAGGCATTTTGAGAAATTCTGTTCATGAATACGTGTACAGAGAATTGAATATAAGGTAACTTTGAACAAAAAAGTTTTCTATTAGTTGGGTTTGATTTTTTTTGGAAATTTATTAGAATTGTTTTAAAGGAAGTGGAGTCTCTTGCGCTTTTCATAAGCAAGTCCGCTGACGAAGGCAGTGATTTGAGCCGAGTTTACGCAGTCGCTTTTGCGCGTAAAGGCCCCTGAGCAATAAAGCCGGACTTGAAGCTCATGTAGCTGTAAGTTCATAAGCCACATAAGAACTTCAAGCCTGAGTGTACACTTTTGTCAAGGGTTATGTTACACGGCTAGCTCAAGAATGCACGTTGGTGACCCGGAAGTTTTTTAACGCTCCACATTAAAAAAAGATGACACTCACACACCCGCTTGCACAACCTCTTTTTACAAAGGGTTTTTTTTTCACACACCTCACAGATAGAACAGGTAAAGAACAGCCATGCTCTAAACAGGATTCGAACCCGGGACGCATATTCCTATTCTCTTCCCTATTTCATGTACGGATAAAAATGGAGCAACTGATTGGTTCACACCGCCGCACACTTTGTGACGAAAATGTGACGTCATTATAAACGAACTTCCAAATAGTTTTGGTTCGTGTTGCTGATGCTGATTGTATATGGTAATTTCTGAACAAATTTGTCAGTGTATGCGTATTTAATCTATATAACAATATCACAAATAATTAAATTGAATTCATTCAGCTTAGGTGATCTACTTATAATAGGGTCTACTTGGATTTTATGGCATAAAATCCAAGGTAAATCTTAACGAGAGCAAACATGATTTCACACTCTGATCACAGACTGGATGGTGGAGAGAACCAATTATATCGCGCGATTTTACACCATACATGCAATAAGATAGTGCATGGGAATATGTACCCGGGACCCCCAGATCACATGGAAGACGTATTGCCCCTTGGACAGGACTCCTAGATACGTTCGCTGTGAAATTAATTTAATAATTATTTTTTTTATTTTCAACAAGCCATCGAATATTTTTGAAAAATTACTTAAAAAAATTTTATAGCTTGGTTTTAATAATTCCTATTTAAGTGTGATAACGTAATGTGCACTAAAATATATAAATAAAAATTAATGTTTGTCTGTATGCCGCTTATGTCTTCCTAAACCGCACATCCGATTGTGCTGAAATTTGGCGACCTTATTTTTTACATCCGCGGGATGGTTATAGGAATAGTACAAATATCCAAAAAAAAAATTAAAAATTCGAATCTTATCAGCATCTATTTAGCAAGAATTAAGATCCAAGGAAACAATAGATTCTGCAGAAATGTTAAATCCACGTTAAACGTTAATATTTTGTAGTTATAGTACGCAAATTTCATGCGTCATATTCAGAGATAACAACTTTATTACAGATTATGCGAGAAAGTTCTGGGGAGAGCAACCCTGGGTGTTTAAAATTTTAATTAAATGTTAGCATTTTCAGCAGTAAAATGTAGTATAAATAATTTCACACCATCTTAATTTACAAAAATTATCTCTTCAACTATATTAACGATTGTATGGTTTAAATATATTTTCTATATTTAATCATTTTTAAAAGAAAACACTTTAATCACATTCTCTAAAATTAAACTTGAGAATTCTGAACGAATATTAAACGAATCACGAGATACAATAAATGGTTTCTTTCATTTTCATTCTGAAAGAGCACCAAGCTTTACAATTCTAAAGGAATACATACATCTAATATATATTGTTCGTATATTATATACTGTCGCACCCTTCATCCGGTTTTGATAAAACTTTGCCAAATTACTGATTGATTGCAATATATTTTTTTTCGGTGGCAGCAGTACCAGCTCGTAATATATAGTTACTAACGAAGCCCCTCATTCTAGTAATTTATCCAACACCAATGATAAATTATGAGACACGGTACATTGACGAATAAGTAATCTTATCACGTTTTAGAGAATAATTTTGCAATCAATTTTAAAATCATACCCGGTATAAAAATAAGACTTTCTGACAAAATTGTTAACTTTAGACTTTTTGGTATAAAAATATTTTAATTACTTATTTCTGAAGAAATAGTAAGGGTGATAATTTTTTATAGGCCCATTATAAAAGTGCAAAAAAAGACAAAAGACACTCCTATAAAAATAATAAAATAATTAATTAGAAAAGTTAACGTTTGTGTAATTATAATTTTATTTTATGGTTGCAACAGTGACATACAAGTGTTTTAATTGCATTCTAATAAATACTTATTTTTTTTCCCTTGCAGAGAGTTTATTAAGTTTATAAACTGAAGTATTTGCACGAATTCTCCGATCATTAGCGTTTTTTAGAAGTAATTAAGATTTAATGGATACATAATAAAATCAAGTTGAATATTTTGAACATAAATTTCAACTATACATAGTGTAAGAACTTTAATTATCACCGGATAATAATGCCTTAATTAATTACTATGCAGTAAATCAAATTTTCCTAAAATTTCTGAAAAAAATAGAATGAGTTTTAAAATGAGGATATGCTTATTATATAATTATTTATTGTTACAATTTTTTTAGTGATTGCTAACTGTTATCAAACAATAATCTTTACATTATAATACTTGAACATATGTAAATAAGCTCTGCTCATTTAAGTTAGTATAGTGAAATTGGTAATAATTAGATAATAAAAGGGGTGGTCCAAAAAAGTTTACAAGGCGAAGGAAAAATGCTTTACCGACAATAGACACAGGATACGAATGGTAATTAAGAGACATATGTGAAGGTAACTTCTCTACCTAATCACCAAATCTGTTGATTCATTTATCACACCGCTGGACCAATTTATTTAACCTATCTTGATAATAATTATGTCCTGTTTATTGAGCCACTTCTCGATATCTTTTTGAACTTCAACATCTGATATGAACCTTGTTTCGGATAAGTATTTCTTCAATGCCACGGAATGAAAATAGTTCTTAGGAGCAAAGTCGGGATTGTAAGGGTGGTAGCTCTAGACCTTCCACCTAAACGTTTCCAGCAATCTTCAAAAGAATGACCTAATTTCGACACCTGCTTATATTCATTGCTTCTCCTCCGTGCATTTCAAAGATTTACCCACAAATGTCCGACGGGGAGACATTGTTGGTCCATAGAAATCGTATCATGGTTTGCACATCTGTGCGATACCACTTTTTTAGACTTTTTGCAGATATTGTTGCTGTTATAGGTTTAAGAATTAATAATATCTCCTCGAACGACGATGTAAGACAATTAGCCGATTTAATTACAACATACATACACACAGAGAAAGAACCATATTGAACTGACTCTCCATCCGCCCGAAGGCGGAAATAAATACTGAATGACTGGACCGTCGCTACAGAAACACTGGCAGGAACTGTGCTTGAATCCTAAAGACCATTGCCGGTTACGGTACAACCCTCACCGTTGGATGTATGTCCTGCCATCGATGGGAGGCGTCAGATCTCCCACCTTTAATGTACTCATCGAGTTGGTGAGATACAATCACCACTCCGAAAGCCTCTCACCCTCAATTACTAGGTACCAGCCGGTGGTCAGAGAGGGAACGAGAGTGTAATTTTCTTTCTTTCACCAAAAAATATCCCTTAAATAGAAATCTCTAGGATTCCCTATGGGTTTTAAGGATATACGTGGAATGTTTATTATGATAAAAAAGTGGCTTATATAAGGCACATAGAAAAATAACTTGTAGAAAGTTGTACCTGGAACTATTAATTACTGCCCAATTGTACTTTGGAGGACAGAAGTGATGCTACTATCCATCAAACATGTAAGACAAAGTCCATTTATATATATACGCAACTACCCCAAAATTGAAATATCGAAGCGAATTAATGTTACAACCAAAAGTTTTGGCAAACCAACCAACTGTGTAAGTGGACTGGCATAACAATAAGATATTACAAGACGAAGAAGCAAAAATTATTTACAAATATTAATTTTTAGCGATATATTTTATTTTTAATTTTTCTATTTTTAAAAAGTCATAAGAATCTGCGAAATAGCTGCAGAATAATAATACCATACAAAAAATACTCATGAATAAGTTTTACTTATGAAGATCATGAATAGGACTTAGATTACTGATGAATAAGATTTACTAATGAATAGGAATAATAATAGGAATTTCGAAATCAATTTTTAATTGCAAACATTTTAAAGCAAGTGTAAAAATTTCTACTGAAATTACTATTTTTGTGAGAAATTTTGCTTTTATTAATTTATTTCAATCGTCAGAAATTTACTTTTTTCTTAAAAGGTAATCTGGAGTAAATGGAAATAAATGTATTTGAGTAAGATATCTTTCAGAAATGCAGATATTAGAAATAGTACGCATTTTCTTTCAACCAGTATACATAAAATATTTCAGAAACGGATTGAAAAAAGAGGGATTTTAATCATGTTGTAACTAAAATTTATTTCAAGTAATTAAGTAATATTTTATCAATTAATCCTTATATCCAGCAATTTATTAAAATTTCATCAAGTCACCATTATATCAATTAATTCATTAAAATTTTATCAAGTAATCATTGTATCGAATTCATTATCAAAAAATCATTATATCAAGTAATTCAATAAAATGTCATTAAGTAAATATATAACAATTAATTAAAATTTAAACGAGTAATTATTATATCAACTAATTAAAATTTATTTCAAGTAACCAATATTTCCTTAAGACTTTAAAAAGAATTATTTGGAATTTTTAAGAGAAAGGAGCATTATTCTCGTCATGGAAACTTCTTTTATTACAATGAAAGATAACTTATTACATCACCTAAAAAAATGACTTCTTAAAAATGTCGTAAAAATATCAATAGTTAATACAATTATAATCTCCTTGATGAGCAAAATGGTTTTCTTATGTCGTTTAGATTTGGACAATCACCACTTTTCAACGTATTGCGACAGGGATTTCCAAATATTTCTATTTCTTAAGTCTTTCTGTTAGAGAATTAGTCCTAGCATTCATAAGATCTTTAAAAGGTAATCAGCCATTAACCCTTATTGTTCAAAATTAAGGAAAGGTATCAGTTAAGGCTAGAATATTCTACTTCTTTTTTAATGTTTCCCCTCTAAATTATTATTGACAGATGACAAGATGAATTTCAATCTCCTCTCCTTTGTGGGTATTATCTTTCACATTTAGTGTTTTAGGGATACGGAGTTTCCGAAATTGCGTAATTTAGTAAATGCTACACAATTTTTTTTTAATTAGCTTAAGGTATTAGGTAATATTCATGGATTTTAAAAAGCAATTATCTTCTGAATTGTAATCCGTATCTTAAAAAGATGGTTCACAACAGTAAGCAAAAGTTACACCAAGTTAAAAGAAATGAAATCAATTTGTGAGAAAATAATTTTACTTTTTTTCACAAAAAAAACCAACAATTTAGTAGCTGTCATCACATATTTTTAAATAATTTATATTAACAATAATTTTGTAAACAATTTTTTTCAGTGTAGTACTTTTTGAAATTTTTAATAATTTTAAGTTTTTTTTTTCAATAAATAATTTCAATTTACATAAAACTGAAAAAAGAAAAACATTCTACTGATCCAACCAAAAAAAGAAGCTTTTCTAATTTGTGAGTTAAAATAATACAGTCTCTTACTTTGTCTGAAAAAATAGCTTCTTTTTAAGTACTTTAGATGTTAAAATACTCAATTAATGATTTTATTTGTAAATTGCGAGATCTGTAATTTGAAGTCAAATACAATCAATTCAGTTTTTTTATAAAAAAAAAAAACGTCTCATCAACAATTGTAGATTATATTTGAATCTTCACAATAAAATCTTTTTCAAATAAAACATTATTAGTATATTAATCTCAAGCATAATGGTCACAAGTGAAACAACTTAAAAGCCCTTCTATGAATTTGCCAATTTAAAAAATTTAGTTTAATTCAAAATGGCTATATATATATAATTAATTAGAAACACAATGATAATTTTGAGGCTTTATAATTTGAAATGATGCTTATTTGAAAAAACGTATCTGAACCAATGTCACTTTATCTAAATTTCTGGTCCACTTAACGGAATAATTTTGGGTAGATTGAATTATAAATATTATCAAAGTTATCTTTTTATAAAAATACTGCTAGTTAGTTGAAATTTTCCTTCACCAATAAAAATGAATTATACCTGTTACTTGTCATATTTCTTATATTTATTATTCAAGTGATTAGTTTTTACAAATTTTTCATAGTTCAAAATGTTTAATCATTAAAACTATTCTTAAGTCTTAGTTGAATACTTACACTACTGTGTATCTTGCATAATAGTACATATAAATTAGAATCTAGTAGTTTTCTGCTGTATGCTTTCTTTCTTGATTTAACATAAAGAGCATTAAAGCACATGAAACTCACTACAAATTAGTTTGATTGAATAAATTAATGACTTTTTATCATTGTTTATGATCCTTTTTTACCGCGACATCATTTGTATTATAATTTAAATGCATTTAAAAATTATTCATAGTTCTAAATCTTCAATCCTCAAATGGATTTTTTTTATCCATATATTTGAGCTGTAGATTTTGTATTAAAGAAAATAGGAAAACATAAAAGCTCATGAAAACGCTCTCACATAAAAGCTCATGAAAATTCTGATCAGTAATTTCTTGCTACATCTTCTATATCTTTGCTTCCTTGCTTTATATTATCTTAATAATACACGAGAAACTAAATTCAAATTATTTTGATTGAATAAATTATTTATTTCATATTGAAGAGATATTTCCTGTTAATTAGTTCTCAATGTTTTGAATAATTCATCGGCAGGAATAAAATTTATTTCTACTAAATTGTTATAAACAGTAAATGCTAATAAATATTCCTTATCTGATTCGCAACTAAACTGTAGTCTTATCTACTTTGCAATTAAATCTCGTTAAATTTGCTTATTTCATCAATTGCAATTAAATAAACAGTTTTCTTAACGCTTTAATTGATTTTCTTGCAAAGTAATCAACCGAATTTTGCAGTTATTGGCTTTGTTAATGAGAAGGAACTCACAAAAGGTTTAATGTCTCGTTCTTAGATCCTTTACTGCAGAATTTTCAGATTAGTTTTATCTTTAAAGCGTTACTAGTTATTTACTCATCACTGAAAGAAACTCATGATATCTGTTAAATTAGATTGAACTCCTGTGAGATTTAGATCTTAATATTTGGAATTTGTTTCAGATTCAGTTGAATTTAAAAATATTTTTAAATTTCAATATTTCCATTTGAAAACAATTAGTTAAAACTTGAGTAAATATTTCAAAAGTTATTTTGATTAAGGAAAGTAAATTATTTTAGACGTATATTTGTTTAATATTATATCGTACAAACATATAGAAATCAGAAATTTAAGCCCTTGCCATCGAGATTTGACTCGTGGCCTCCATTCAAGTTGATGTATCATTTTGGCTTCCTATTTATTTATTTTTTAGTTTTGATAGTTAAAAGTACCTACAGAATGGTAAAAAGATGTAAAATGGTTTTCAGAGAGAATCATCTTGAAATAATTATACATATATATATATTATATATACTTTTCTGAGTGTAAAGAGTTAATTCTAAAATATTTATTGCAACACAAGATTATTCTCTCATATTTGATATTCACATTCAGTAATTTATATATTGAGTTCGTAATGTTTTTTAAATTGAAACAATTATTTACAAATTATATATCTTAGAAATTGTTTGTGAGGAAGTAATCAGATTTAAGAGAAAGAACTTTTGTGAAAAGCGAACATCTTAATATTATTCCACTATTATAAACGGCTTAGCATTAATTAAAAAATTTAATAAAAATTTCATTGAAATATAAGAAAGAAAACAATATTTTTTATTTTATGTTACTGCTATAGGAGTGACTAATAACTAATATCAGAAAACGGATAATTTTGTAAACATTATTTTTTTAAAATCACTTTGAATATTCAAAAATTTTAAGTGAGAAGATTACTTGAATTTAAAAACATATATGTACATATCAAACTTAATTTTTTTCATTTAAATCAGTTATTTAAAATTTATTTTGATTCAGGAAAATAAATGATTTTCGAGAAATATTTGTTTAACATTATATCACGCATACATTCAGATTTAATACAGAAATTTTTCTGCTGCACAACTTTCTACAAGTTTTCTCATTTTGCTTATTTGCATTCAGTAATTTATGTATTGCGTTAAAGATATTTAATTGGTTCAGTCATTTAAAAATTGCATCCACTAAGAAATTATGTGCAAACAAATAATTAGATTAAAGAAAAAATTATGCTAAAAGCAAACATCTTAATAAGATTCCACCATTATAAGAGGCTTAGTATTATTTAAAAAGAATATATCAATGAAATCTTGCTTGAATAAGAGAGCAAGCGTAATTTTTTACTTTATGTTGATGCTATTGGACTGATTAATAACAAACAACGGTAAAAGAGGCTTCGTTTTTTAAAAAACAAATGCCTTCAGATATTTAAAACCACTCTAAAATTCAAAAGTTTCAAACAAAAAATTTTTTAACTTATTATTTATCATTCAATTCTTTATGCAGTTCAGGATTAAAAACTACTTAAAAGTAATGCATATGCTTAATTAAAACTCATTAATGGAAACCTAGTTAATTTGATTAACGAATGCTTCAAATCTCAATTTATGTTCTTCTGATATGCTATTTTCTTTTTGCTTACTGTATTCAATTATTTCTTTGCAAATGCGTTTGAAAAAATTTAACGCACTAAAAAATAATTTCTTTTGTTTCGTATAACTCCAATGTATTTATAGCTAAATTTTAGTACCTCATTAACATCTGTTTGTTCTTCCAAAGTATTATTGATTTTGGATTAAATTATTTTGTGTAGCTTTGGAAATTGCTTTAATATTACTTTTATAGATTTATTTTATTCAATTATAAATTCTTATTATTATTCTGTGATAGTAATTTTAACAATTTTTAAAATTACAATTTTGTAGTTTTAATTATAATTCAAGGTATCCGACTACGTTAAAAATACTGGTCATCAAGCACAATCGGTGAATCTTTTTCTTGTAGTTCAGACTTTCCTATTTCCAAAACAGTTTATATTTTCTAGGAAAAAGAGGGTCTGACCTATCGCACAGGGACACATATTTTTCATTTAAAATTTGTCCTTAGTTTCAATTTTCCCAAAGGTTCATTAAAGATTTAATTTTGATAAAACTTTTCAATCGTTAACATGATATCTCAAAAAACAAATAGAGGTATTTACATAAAAATTTCAGAGTGTTTTTAAAATAATATGGGCAATGAAATGAACCAACAGTTTTATTGTTGGTGAAATACTTTTTCATTTATAAATGTTTTTAGAAAAAAAATTAAATTGTAAATTTATGGAAAAAGGCATATATACATATATTTTTACCCATAACTTTTTGGCACCTCAAAAACTTTTTCTTACATTTTGGTTCATTTAATTAATCATTATATTCTATAACTTGTGTACAAAGAAAAATTGGATTGCTGCATTACAATTTTGTGTAGACAGTAAACCGTTTAGTTAAATTTCATTAAAATTTACGATATATTCTCCTATTTCTCAAAATATATTATGTTTTCAAATAATTTTGTTGCATTTATAGTATTTTGTATTATAATTGATGATACATATTAAAATCATAGTTTTAAATAGTTTTTAAAAAATCCAATTCTGCAAAATATTTTCCTTTGAACGTTGTTGGATACCTTAAACAAGAGTACCGTGAATTGGAAATTTATATACATAAATTAGAGCAATAAATGCAAATACAGTAAAAACATTTTTAAACTGAATGGTTCAATTAAAATTAATCTTTTAGAAGCACGAAAATTCTAATTAAATTTTTACACTTAATAGTTCTCTTTTATATCGAGAATCCTGAAATCTATATCTGCTATATATTTGTTTACTAATTTAAAAAATCCATCAAAAATTTATATTTGCAGGATTAGCGCTTTACTTGGAAAGTAAAGCTAGATTATTTTGGTATAGACTTGGTAATTCTAAGCCAAGGTGAAATGGCGGAAACGGTGCACTGGGGCCACTTACACTGTTGGTTTCCTGTGTAAACGGGTTTCGCACCTGAAAGCATACAGTTCCAAATTCAGCGTTCCCCACAGTGTCACCACCCATGCATTAAAATTTTTAAAGAGAAAAGTAGGCAAACAAAATTGTGTATTTCATTGTGTATAATGATGAATAATATTTATTTTCGTGATATTATTTGATATATAAAGGAGAAGCGTAAATAATATTAATTCTATTTTTTCAATTTTATTATTCAAGACTTTACAGTTGGCAATACTATTTTGTTTTTTCATCTTCAGCAGAAACAAATAAGTGCAAGTAATAAGTATTCAGAGTTTTATAGCTGTTGGATCAGCAATAAGGCAGCTCATAAGAGACATACAAACAAGGGCCGCGGTGGCCTGGTGGTAAGGTCTCGGCTTTGGAACTGGAGGGTTTCAGGTTCAAGACCCAATTCCACCGAAGAACCGTCGTGTGAGGGGGTGTCTTGCACATTAAATCTGTCAGGCCAAACGTCCTCCCACTGGTGTGGAGAGGGGGTGCCACTTCATCTGTCTTCCTGACCGTCATCTGACCGTGGTTCAAAATTACGAGGTCCGTCCCAAAATAGCCCTCGTGTTGCTTTAAAACGGGACGTTAATATAACTAAACTAAACATACAGACAAACATTTATTTTTATTTATATGGATAGAAATATGATGATAGTGTATTTCTAAATTTCACAAAAATATCCATTTCCATTTTAATCATCCTTAATCTTTATGAAATTCGAATTTATGATAAAAACATTTTAATGAAATGAAAATAATTTCTTTCAAATGAATTTTCTGATCTTGCATTTTTCAAATCAATTTTGATCATAATGAGATAATTTAGCATTTTTTTAAAGAAAAAAATTGTTTATAAATAATTCGAATATTTTAAAGTAGCTGAGAAAATAATTATTTTATGATAAAATAATCAAGGTAGGACTTCTGAAGTAGCAACGAAAGCTTAAAATATTTGTTTATCCCAAGCTAAAAATTCTATCGAAAATTTTGGTAGGAAAAATAAAAGCAATCCATTGGAACTATCAGTTGTCTGGAAGCTAAGAATTATAATACCAGTCATGCAACAACTACGATACAAACGAGTGCAATAAAATCAAAATTTTACCCACAGTCTTAAAGAAAGGGAATGCAAAAGAACTAAGGAAACATGTTTCGTTAACGACTTTTGTTTTTAAATGGCCTACGTTAACGAAACAACACATCGAGAATGTTGCCGCATGTTTAAGCGTTATGAAATCACCTCGAACAAGAAACATGTTTGAAAAGAGCATTATCATTTAGGACGTTAGAATAGAAGTTATAAGGTTAAAGGCTAAGCATTTTGGTCGTATGTTTTTAAGAGTTTGATTTAAAGAATGTTATCGACAGTAATTGGGCGTTTCAGGAGATTCTTGTTTGTAGAATATGCGTGCCAAATTATGAAATATAAAATACATTTTGGATTTCAGGATTATATTCTTAGATTATTTATTACGCGAATTTTTAAAGAATTATGGAATTTATAACAACTTTAATAATACTGTAAGGCGGGCGTTCAGATAGTTACTCTGTAGAAAGAAAATAAAATCCAAATGCAGTGACACCTTGCTTAGCAAGATCTTCGTATTACGAGAAAATAGTGTAAGAAGGAAAACAAAATACAAAAAAATTGTCTCCTTTAATGAGCAGTGTTTCGCAGAATTAATGGGGAGGTGGTACCATTACGCCGAATCCTGGATTGTTTGTGTTTTGGCTCGTTTGAAAAAAGCACTTGATTCTACATGGAAGAATTTCTTTCCCAGATAGCATTGACGAACCCACCACCGAGGGATTTGCTTTTGGACCCTAATAGACGAGATTTCTTCTTTGGCCAAAATTATGGAGCCAGAGTTGGATAGCAAAAACATCAATGATCTAGTTGTAGTTCATAGAAAAAGTTGCGAAGTAGATTTAATGAGGGAAGGAAGAAATAATATACAAAACAGAGCAACAACCTTTCAGTGAAATAAGTGTAAAATCAGAATGTTTGGAAAAGTAAAATGTTGTATATTGTTTCGAGAAACATCATCTTTACAAAGTTTTAGCTGTGTATGGTATAAATTCATTTAAAGATAAAGCTGTTCCACATTTTGCAGAGTAAGTGTATTAAAAAATAAATGTATTTCGACTATTTTATTGCAAAAATGCATGCATTATAAACAATAAATTACTTTATTATAAATTTGTCTGAGTATTTTTTTCTGAATGATACACGTTTTGTTTTCCGTGGATTCTTATAGAAAAAATGGTTTCATTGAACGAGTGTTTAACATTACGAGAAAAATGAGGAGCGAATTATGCTCTTTAAACGAGGTGGTAATATATCAAAATGCACATCGTTTGATAGTTCTATAATCGTAACTGAAAGAAGTTTATCTTCAGTATAGATAAGTTTTCGATGTTTATTCACGTATATAAGGAGAAAAATAAACAGAAATTAATTAATGATGTTAAAAATTTATCATTTAAATTCTATCACGATCTAGGTAGTTTTGAAAATAAGGCTGTAAACTCTGAGGAGGTATACATGCTTAAATTTTTATATATGTTCATGAATATATTGATTTCTCTACCAATTTTTTAATTCAAAACATTCTTATAAAATAATAATTTCAATCCAATACAACAAAAATTTTACATTCCTAAAATGTGAGAATATGACTATATAATTTAATTTTACTTTTAATCCAGCATTTAAAGTAGAAAAAACATATATTCCATACTTGAAAGTAAACTTATTGAAAAAAAAATGAAAAATTATTACCTTTAATAATAATGAAAGTGCAATCGTACCAGAAACAGCAGGATTGCATTTCAGTAAGCATGTTCAAATTAATAACTTAACAAGTCGCAAGTTTTCTGCTTACTAAACAGCATTCATGTTTTGGATATTTCAAGAAACTTTACTCTTATAAAGAAACATTCGTTAAACTGCTCTTGAGTTCCTTCAAATATTACGTAATGTTATGCAGACAAGTGTCAAGTTTATAAACCCTAATTAAGAAGGGGACTGTTTTCTTCTAACACCGCGTAGTAAAGTAATGCATGTAGTTAAGCAAAGCATTTTCTTTCGGATCTTACGAAGCCTGTTTCTAATTGCCAGACTGTAACGTAAAATGCATCTATGTTAATCATGTGGAATGCAGACAACTGCTCGACTGGACGGAAACAACAGGTGAGAATGATGACAATTCAGAGTCAAGATGGTCCTTCGTCGTCTAGGTGATCAGAGAAGTGTAATTACTGAAACATCGGATTAGCTATAATCTTGATTGCTCTTGAATTACTTGGGTTGTTATTTTCCTTAGAGATTGCCACCCAGTTAACGCTATTCGTTGTTTACTGGTGAATCGGAAGCTGATATTTTATCACAGAAAACAATGGATTTGACAAGTTATCTATCTTAGTTATTGTTCTATGAAGATTATCTTGGATATTGTTCCGCGTGTCGGCTTTTTTGAGGGTTTGAAATAAATGAAAATATTTGTTAAATTAAATAAGAGCAGATTAATTTCAAATGAAATCATGTTTTATTTCATCAAAAAGTTTCAAATTGACTTCTTTATGAGGAAACTAAATGCTGTATAACTTGTTTCATTTAGTTGTAGGGGTATGAGAATATCTTTTAATGTTTATTTAAAAACATCTTTGAATTTATTGCAAATAATTATTTTATGTTTTATATGTTATCGGTTTATTTCAAATAATCATTTCTTCCATATATTTAAAAATTAATTTTACTTTTATAAAGAATCAATCATCAATTACATGCATATAACAAAACTGCATAAATCAAAATTTGTAATGAAAATTATTTTCATTTAAAATCCACATACTATAAATATTATTATTTTATTAGCATGTAATTTTAAGCATTAAACTGTTATCAGCTACATTAAAATTAAAATACTAATCATAATATATTGTAAGCACGTATTTTGAATTGTTTGTTTTGTTTGAGTATCTAAATGTATAAAGTGATTAAAACAACAAAAAAAAATTAAAATTGCTTATATAAGTGCAATTAATTCAATTCTTTGTTATTTCCTATTTCAACTACTTTACTTCCCTCTTCAAGATATTTGTAGTGTTTTCACCTACATATTCAGTTTTTTTAGAATTCTATTGGCATCCCTTCCTGCTATTAGTGAAAATTAAGAAATTTTTAGAAAATTTCTAGAGTGATGTGATGTGAAATATCATTATATATAATGACCGTGCTTAACAATTTTTTTTTTTTTTTTTTGCATTTTTAACAAAAATTTATTACCTTAAAAGATGCAACTTCTAAAAGTATTCTAATGCGTTTTATGTTCATAATACAATTATTTTCATCTTTTCATAAACTCTACATAAATCCTTTTGAAATTTCCATTTGATTATTTATATTCTTTTCACTAATCTGGATATTTTCCTAAGCTTTACATAAATCCTATTAAAATATTCATTTGATTGTTTATATATCAGGATATTTTCATAAAATTTACATAGATCCTATTGAAATGTCCACTTTATTATTTATATTCTTTTCATAAATCTGGATACCCATTGTTTAAAATGATTTCTTACATTCTTAAGTGTAGTTGTATTTGCCCCTTAATTTTTAGACAATAATATTTAAAAGAATCACTAGCATCTTCTAACCGTTCAACACTAAAGTATAAAAACTATGCAATTCAAAACAAAAAATTCGTTTCAATAATTCCCCAGAATTCACAACTATGGAAAATATGAGATCCGTAGTGCTTTTAGGTAATTTTAAACCCTTAACTGGGAAGTGTGGTCTGTCAGACCGATAAAGATATTTCTGCCCCCTCCCCCTCATATCAAGCTCAAACCAATGGATTAATTGTGTAGCTTTCTGTTTCGAGGCCTTCACTACATGCGCATGCTATACTTTTTTTTTAATGTATGTCAGCTGTTTCTAAGCACGACATCTGTGAGACCATACCTTCTTTTTCGGTGTCGTACAAGATTTAGATGGCAATAACACTTGGTGCTCGAAACATCATCCAACCTACAGATCCTCGCTATCAAATAAAGCTCCATAGGCTTTTAAATGAAACAGAAAATGATTTAGTGAAGAAGATAATTGTGCAGAATTTTTTTGCGATTAAAGTTCCCATTTGGCTGATTCTGTAATTCTGTAATTTTATTTGGCTGTTCAAATAAAATTTTTCGAGTGATAATGTATTAAACTTTTTTTCAAATATATTTTCATATCAAGAGAATTGCCGAGAGAGTTTACAGGCTCATTTTTATACTTGTATTTAATATTTAAAATGCCCTCGAAAGCCATTAAAAAAGGGGTCAATTTTAGCCATCGTCACTTTTTTTATTTTTCAATTAATTGTTGAATTTTTCCTTATATTGTTTTCTATATACCTTTGTATACTGGAAAAATGAATATGATTAAAAAAATAATAAGTAGTATGTTTTTTCAAGAATATTATTTGAGTAACTTGCAGTTTGAGAGGAAAAAATATTTTCTGATGGAATTACTTTTTTTTCCATCATAGTATGTTTTGAAAATTTCTGAAACATATTTATATATCAAGAAAAATATCTGCAAAATATACTGATAGATTTTCACACTAATACTTTTATTAGAAAAAATAATTTGTGTGTAAATACCCTATACACCTCCCCAGGTAAGTCCTAAATTTTAACCTTCCTATTTAGGGTTAAAATGATAAAACAGGGAAAAATATTGATGATAGTGAAATCGGGCTGAAGATGTTATGAAAACTTTTATTAAGTATTTAAAAGATATTTTTGATATAGAGACCAATAAATTGCAGGAAAATATATTTTGCTCTCATGATTATGAATTAAAAAAGATAATAGAGATTTATATTCCAGGAAATATGAATTTCATCAAAAAATTTGAGTGCTTCTTCCCTCACAGATATTAATTGAGTTATTCATTCAGAAGATATTTGTTATCGAATTCTTAATTTAAAACATTTCACCTGAACATATGGAAAGAGCTATAGTGAGAAAAAAAAGTTTAATGTTTCTTCATTATTTAATGAAATGCCAGAGCTGTAGTGTTATAAAATATATGACTCCTTCTCACGGACTCATTATCACTTTTCCGAAAGACGATTATATGATGCAAACTAATCTCATTTTCAATTTCTTTTCAGAAAAATAAACAATGATTATTTCCTAGCTTGGTTGTTCAAAATATATTAACGAAAGAAAAGAAAGAAAAAGGAAGCCAAGGGGATAAAAACCCATTTATTTCTATTTAAAATAACTATACAGGCTCCTGATTTTTTAATTAAACATTTAATCATTATGTATGCAATCGGTCTAAGAGTTTTTGCTCAGAACTTTGCTACATTATTTACAATAGCCATTAAATGATTTGGTAACTGAGAATGATAACGAAATGTGCATTCTTGAGGATCGATCTCAGGACCATTGGGGCCGTAGCAGTGCAAAATAACCGCTAGACAAAAGTGTACACTCGTGTAAGGAAGATTTTATCTGGCTTATGAACTTACCACCACATTACACCACCGACCCTTTACAGTGAGTCGAAGGTGAGATGAACGATGTTATTGCGTCAACTGCTTTTGGCGAGCGACGAGCGATTTTATCGCGCCAAGTGTTATGGAGGACGACGAACGTTTCTGTCACGCCAAGCGTATTGGCTACTTTTGTTACCTGTAGAGGGCGCCACGAAGGTTGCGCATTAGTTGAGAACCAGGGTCACCAATAAGCGCATTCTTGAGGTTCAAACTCGCAACGCCAGGGATCATAGCCGCGTAACATAACCGCTAGAAAAAATTGTGCAATCGTGTCCGGAAGTTTTTTTCTGGCTTAAGAACTTATCACCACAGAAAGGTAATAAAGCATTAATTACTAGATTGTTGTTGCAAGCGATATAATTCCACATAAGAAATTTACTTTTATAAATTAAGCAAATTTTTGCGTAATGAAAGAGAATGAACCAATTCATTATAGTAATTTTATATGATAGAATGAGTAAATCAGATTAAAATGTCACTTTCCCAGTCAAGTGATAATTTTTCGAAAAATTACGCAAGGTTTAGAAAATTTTTGAAATTGAAGTTTTTCCATGCTATTAAATTTATTGCATTGTTTTGTTGCAACATTAATTGATCACGTCTCGTATCTAATTTATAAGATATATTTATCTAATTTTTTTATAATATTTCAGAACATCATGGTGCATTTGAAATGGTATCGAAATTTAAAAAAATATTATCACTGAATTATACAACTTTATGACTTTAAAACCTTTTTAAAGTTCAAAATAAACCGTCTTTGGATATTTGTTTGTAATCTTAAAATAAAATAAAGAAAGAATCACCATCATTTAAAATTAATAGTATGTACAAGGGGTGCTGAAATGAAAATGGGCGAAACAACAAGTGAGTATAAATAAAGACTTTATTCAAAGCATACACCATAGGCCAGAAAACAACTATCCTCTTGATTAACGAGCCAAAGTATTGCTTGTTTCCAGAATTCCTCTGACTGTAACGAGACCCTGTCCTTAGCTTCGTCATCCGAGTTGAAGCACTTTCCTTTCAAATATTTTCTTCAGGATATAGAACATATGAAAATCGCAGGGTGACATGTTCGTGCTGGAGGGAAGAGGGATGGAATTCTCTCTCTTCAATTTTGTCAGTTCCGCATGTGTGACCCTGGAGAAATGTGGACGCATTATCATTCAGCAGAACAACACTGTCTGTGAAGAGCCCCAGTCTTTTGCTCTTGATGGGCTTGAGTAGTCTTCGGAGTGTCTCACACTACACATCGGAGGTGATGGTTCTAAAAAATATCAGAAAGAAAAGAGCTTCATCTAGACGGATAACTCAAGAGCGCTGGCAAGGACTGGGTATCGTTAAGGTCACAGGAATTCTGAGAACAAGGAATCCTTCGACTCGTTAATCAATACGATCGTTGTGCTCAGGTTTATGGTATATACTTTTGATAAAGTCTTCATTTATAGCCACAGTGTCGTTTCCTACCCTTGGTCTGAACATCCATTGTATAACGCTATATTGCTATACATAACAGTCAGCTCTTCTTTGGTTCTGTCTTGAAGATGTTTGTTGGAAAAGTAATTCATAAGATTATGTGAGTTTTGAAAAAAAAATTATACATTTATAAGACATTGTCAGGGTCACTAAATTTTAAATTTATGTTTATTTAAATTCATTCTATAATTTGTTTTTATATATTTCCTGTGTGGCAACCAAAAATATAAAAGTAGTTTCTTTGGTTTGTTTTTGTGGATTTGGCAACGAGGGAAAAAAGGGAGAGGAGAATAAAGATGGCGATGTGATTGTTTAGAATTGTGTGTGATTTAATAAGGAAAGTTTTGATGTGGAAAGTTGTGAGTTGAAAGAAATGTTTAATAAAGAAGATTATTTTTTTTAAAGCTTGAACTTTATTTGAATACACGTAAGCCACGACATAAATGCGCGGAGAAATAACCCAATGGATTTCAACCGAATTTGAAGAAGTGAGCTTTGAAAGGATTTCGAGAATTTGAAGAATTCCAAGATTTCTAATATTTCGACTCTGGTGAAGAGTAAGCTATTTTTATTATTATAGAGGTTGTTGAAAGAAAGTATATAATTTATAATATTTATTGAAGTTCATTTAGAAGAGTTGGTTTAGAAATGGCGTTTTTAGGAAGATCAAAGAAGGTAGATTTGCAGTGTTTGGCGGAGGAATTCGGAGACACTATTACGAAAGATGTGAAAGTTGTTGATTTAAAAAAGATAATACTAGGAAGTACGGAGCATGAGGAGGAGTTTGTGAAAGAATTATTAGAAAGAATAGTTAATGAAAGAGAGGAAGGAATTAAGCGTCAAAATGAGTTTGAATTAGAAAGGAAGAGACAAGAAAATGAGTTTGAATTAGAAAAGAAGAGACAAGAAAATGAGTTTTTATTAGAAAAGTTGAAGATAGAGGCATCGTTTGTGAATAGTGGTGTTGGAAGAGAAATGAGTTCTCAAAATGAAAGGATGCAAGAACAAGTTGGATTGCAAAGGTTAATGCATAACTTTGATCCCAAAGAAGGTGATATAAGTTTTTATCTAATATTATTTGAAAGACAAGCAGGAAGAGTGCAGATTAAAAAGGAAAATTGGGTAACTAATCTAATTGGACTATTGCCGTTGGAAATGGCGAATTTAATTGCCCGGGAACCTGAAGAAAAGGCAAACGATTATGAGCACGTGAAGAGTATATTATTGAAAAGATTTAAATTGAGCCCGGAAGCATTTAAAATAAAATTTAAGTCATTGTAAATCGTCTGAAAATACTTGGCGAGATTTTGGGTTTGAGTTGGCGAATTATTTCAACGAGTGGACTATGGGATTAAAAATTAATGATTTTGAAAGTCTGAAACAACTTGTTATTGTAGAGCAGATGAAGGAACAGGTATCGTGAGATATTCAACAACATTTTATTGATTATTGGAGTAAAATTATTACAGTTGATGCTCTTTCTGAGAAGTTAGATGAATATGAAAATGCAAGGCAATATAATAAAGCCTCTTTGTATCCATCGTATAGAAATTTCCGTCAAGAAAAATAAAGCTATTTTAATAAAAGAAATCATATCTTTGGTGAAGAATATAGACAAGAGTCGAGTAATCACAGGAGATTTGATAAGCGAAATTCTTTCAAAAACCCAGTTACGTGCTGCCCACGACAGACATTATTGAATTATTATTATTATTATTAATATTTGTAAAATCCTGACTATAGTAATAGAAATAGTAATTGAAGATAGTAGTAATAGAAGATAAAAATAGCAATAGAAGATAATAGTAATAGAAGATGGAAATTGAAATGAATTCATCCACTCGGTAAAGAAAAATAATGATTTGAATTTCTTACTGATTTGAATCCTAAGCATTTAACCCTTTCGCTTACAGGGTTTTTTCACAGATCATTCGAATCAGTTTGAAGCAAATTTGCATTAATTCTTTATTTTTCCAATTCTACTAGCATCTAAGTTAACATAAATCTATATTTTGTAGAAAAATAAGATTAAATATTGCATATATAAATGAAATACAAAGTATAACAATAAATATGCACGAAACATTTAAATCAAACACATGGATTTTTTTTTCGAAAAAGGTAGCCTAACCGTAGTAGGTACATAAGTAAACAAAAAAAATTAACACTTCTGTAACTTTGTTACTTATTATCGCTTCTTCACAAAATCAGTGACGATGGAAATGACCCGAGGGGACAGGTTTATTGAGGTACACAAAATGATTAACTAAGTTAATTGAAATTGTTAATAACTTTTTCAATTACAGCTATCAATTTTTTTACTAAATCTCTTTGTTATAATGAAGTTGACTCCTGAACAAAATTCTGCGCAATTTCGATGATATTTTCTGGAGTTACTGAGTTCCGAAAAATGGCGTTTTCAATATTAAATAAATCTTACGAATGTTCAGTGATATCTCGGAAACTATAAAGTATTTCTTTAAAAAATTACTCAATTAAAGTAAATTGTCATATTCCGTTCAGTTATGAAATGAATGCATACATAAAAAATGATAGAAAGTAAAAATGAAATCTACGATCTGAAATTTCAAGTGATCCTGTGAGAGCATTATTTTTTAAATCATTATTTGTCTTGATAAATTTAAGTCATTAACTAGTTTAAACCAAATCAAAGCACTTACGAGACTTCTCTATCTCCTCTCTCTCTATATATATACATATATATATATATATTGTATTGATTTTTATAAACAAGTTAAGGGTATTCCAATGGGTACCGCTTTTTCAAGTGCTTTAGCCAACATTTTCCTACATTATTACGAGAAAAAAATAATTAATAATTACTTAATAAACGGATGGAGATTTATTGATGATTTAATTTTGATTAACTTAGATAATACCAATATTGTTACTAACTGCTATCCTAAAGAATTAACTTTAAAAGAAACAAATAATGATAATCATGAAGCTACTTATCTGGATTTAAGGATCGAAATTGCTAATGAAAAAACAATAGTAGGTATTTATGATAAAAGAGACGAATTCAAATTTAATATAATTAAACTCTGTAATTATCACTCTAATCTTAACTCGAAAATTTTCAAAAATTTAATTTTCTCACAATTCAATAAAATTAAAACAATTTGTAATAACAAAAATTCTTTTATAAAAGCAACAAATAGTTTTATTAAAAATTTAAACAAAAATGATTTTCCCCAAAACTACTGTAATATCAATATTTTAATAAAAAAAGAAATAATGAAATATTAGTGAAATAGATGGCGCTAATAAATCCCATTTATGTTTGGTTACGCTGTAGTATTATTTTTGGAAAGGAAGAACGGATGATCCGCGGACCAGGTCTGTTGAACTTATTGTTTTCTAAATTTTGTCATTAATTGTGATTTTTCTTATGTAGTTTTACTTTTTATATATATATATTTGTTTCATTTGTTGATGTTTTTAATGTTTTGCTTTGTTTTTGTCTTTTGCTGTTAAAATTGGTATGTCTCTTCTGCCTTCATTTTCGGGGGATTTTCGGGCCACGAGGTGTCAATACTTTTGACCATTGTCCATCGATGCCTCACAGAAAAAATCCCTTATTAGGAATCTTTGCTTGAAAGTGGCTCCTGACGAAGTTTTCAGGCCGGATTCCTGTTCTATTGACTATTTTTTTCTATTGATTATTTTGATTCGGTTGTCTTATTTTGTTAATTTATATATATATATATATATATATATATATATATATATATATATAATGTTATTTCTAAATGATAAACTATTTACCAATAAAATTTTAAACATATTAATTTATATAGAACTATTATGAAAACAATATTTTTTGTAAACACAAACTACTACTTTCTAATTTCTGACATCATAAAACAATTTCATAAATGATTAATCTTCAAACTGGAGTCAAATCCTTACGTGTTTCCCACAAAAGAATAAATTAAGTGGTATTTACCTAAAGGAGGAAAGAGAAAATACTTTTATCCAAACTGTTATTAAACGCGAGTGAAGTTTTTTTCAACCTACTATAAAAATTACGTTATTTAATTCCTCCGAAAAAGATCACATTCTATGAAAATAACAGCTATGACGTCATAGTTCTACGTCAACCTTTTTAAAACACATCTACTATCAAAGAAGCATACGTAATAATAGAGCAATATTGGTAAAAGCAGGTCAATCCTTTAAAAGTGCATCTGTCAAAGAAGAATGCATAACAATAATTCAATACCGGTAAAAACAAGCAAAAAATATATATGCGATTAAAAGACGAAGATGAAAATTGCCATTTATGCTTTATTCATTGCTTACGGGATTTCGAGCTTCAAAACTCTCTACCCAAAACAATATAATGTTCCAACATGATAATAGCACAAATTTAATATTTTTTGAGGAATTTTTAAAGATAAATTTGTGAAAAAAGTGAAGTGAAGTATAGTAAATAGACGAAAAAAAAGAAGAAAAAACTGTGCTCTTACTCCAAATAATTTTGAAATATTTGCAAAATTATAAAACTCCACCAGACGATTTGTAACGCTCACTTTTTAAGGGACTATCCGATTTTTAAGGGACTTTTTAAAGGACTTATTTATTTTCTGTATCAATAAAAAAACTACAAGGAATAAACTTAACACAAACATCACTTAATTCTATGATTCAAATAAATTTTAATACAATGGTTACTTAAAAAAAGAAAATGCAACATAATTCCAAACATGAAAATAAACTGGCATGGAAAGTAATTTATTTTTTCTTGCAATCTCAAGAACTTTCTATCAATGTTTTGAAAGTGGATGATTGGTGGTCGTTTGGAATTTGTTGTTAAATTAAAACTTTTTCTCTGAAGTGTTGTTCCCTTAAAAACTTCAAATTAATTTCTTTTCATACTTTTTGAAGACACAAAAGATAATTTAATTTTTAATTCCGTACTTTTAGAAAACACTTTTTTAGGTTACTATGTTTAGAATGTCTTCGAGCGAATTAAGAGGCTTTATTCCACTATGAAAACATCAAAACACAGGTAGCACGAAGAAAAAAGAAACGTGAAGAACTTTACACAAATAACAACACATATAAAAACCTATGATTCTAATGAAGTGTACTACAAAAGAAATATTTAAGAAAATAAATGCATTATAATGTCAATCCTGAAAATGAACCGGCAAAAATTATTTTTACAGAACATATTTTAGCATAATTTGATGACGACCTGGATATTCCATCTCAGCGCCACAATGAATATTATCTTCGAATGCGTTCTTTTTATGCATTGTAGTAAGATAATAATTAATGCTTTCTTTCTGTGTGTTCTCGGATCACAATATCTTTACATTTATTTAAAAATTGTTTAAAGTAGTGTGCTATACTATATTTTAGATATTTTCTCTAACTTTGAAGTGCCTATATAAAGCTTTCTACCACCATGGCTGTAATTCTTGCAAGTAATATTTTGTGCTATTTGGCTTCATTCTTTGTGACATGAAATTCGAAGATTTTATGTTAATTAGAAAATGCGCGTTTTATGCTATAATTTGATAGATTTTTTTTGTTATGTGATAAAAAAATCAAAACTAATTGATACCAAGCGCATTGCTGCAGATGAAAAAATAATATTAAGTGCAATAAATCAATAATTTGGCAATGTTTTAGGATGAATGGTATGAGAGTATATAAAATATGAACAAACAAAAATTCTTTTTTATATATTAAATTTGGTTATTCTTTTAAAATTGTAAATCTTATTGTCCTTTCAGAAAGGTAATGAAAGGAATTATTTATTGTGATTCGTTTAATATTCGCCCATAACTTACAAAATTTAATCAAATACGCTAAAATTTAATTAAATTTAAATCCCTATGGTTGGTCTCCCCAAAAATTTCTTGCAGAATTTGTAATAAAGCTGCTGCCTCTGAGAATGACTTGCGTGACATTTGCGTACTATATCTACAAAATATTAATCTTTAACTTGGATTTAGCATTTCTACAGAATCTATTATCTATTCGACGATTTATTTGGAGATTAACCGTTGGTAAATACATGCGGTTACGATTTGATTTTTTTAAAATTGGGTAATTGCTCTATCCCTGCAACCATCACGTACATATAAACAATAAGCTGACCAAGTTTCATCGGAATGAGAAGAACGGTTTAAGAAGACATAAGAGACATAAAGACAAACATTCATTCTTATTTATGTAGGTAACGTTGTTAAGAAATCTTAAAGGGAGCAAAAATATATTATTTGATGGACTATTACATGAATTACGAAACGGCATTTGGTTGTAGAACTGAAACCCCCCCCCCTAAAACACCAGTTATATTCATTATATAATTTTTATTACTTCATAACTATTTTTAGAAATGTTACACATTTAAGTCCTAATTTATTCACTAGCTTGTGTGTAATGAAATAGTAGATTAGCTAAGTAAAATATAAAATGATATTTTAGAATAAAACGCCTTAAAAATATACCAAAGTTAATAAATTATTTGCTGTTTCATAAATATTTTTATGTAAAGCATTAATAAAATTTTTAAGTAGCTTAAATACCTAAATAATTATGTCTGAAGTGTTAAATTTTCTTTGCAAATTCTATGAATATATTTCAACGGATTTTAAATAATTATTTTGCAATTTATTCACTCGAGTCTGAATAACAAAAAAAAATATTCATAAAGCAATAACGGATTAGAAGTGGGATAAACGAAGAAAAAAATAAATTAGGAAAGTAAGCTTATTTTCCTAAATTCTTTATAATTAGCTAAGATCGGAACACACATTAAATTTTTTTACGTTAAAAATTAATTGAAAAGCGGGGCAGAATTATTATATTTGTGATATATTTTGATTCATAAAAAAATTCTATCATTCAACTAGATATTAACTGCATTCAGTTATAATTAATTCCAACTTTTTTTATTCTTTGGATAATAAACTTTTAAAACAGCAAAGATCGAAAAAATAATTCTTTTTTAATTGAAATCATTTAAATATATAAAAAAAATCACCGAGGATATGATTGGATTTTAATGAGATATTAATTCACCAAATGAGACTATATAAAGAGAAAGAAAATTAAAAAAAAAAACATTGCGCAGACATAAAATATTAATGCATATAAATTTTAATTACAAAGTTGTAATTGCGGATAAAACCTTCATTGTAATTAATCTTATTATTTTCCCTCCTTTCCTAATTCTGAAAAATGTAACTCAAAAGTCATTTGTGGGAGTTTTAATTAATAAAGAAAATTGACACAGCCTAGTATTATAGCAATTGAGCCTATCATAAAATATGCTGGTAAAAAAAGGTGCTTTTTTTTTCATGTTTCACCACAAGCTAATGAAATTTCTTCGAACGAAATTGACTTGCCTCAAGAAACAAGTTTTTCTTATAATTAATTCCATCCTACTCGTTGTTTCTTATAATGTATGCGAATGATGGATTATATGTTAGAATTCGAAGAAAGTGGCCACATTTCTTGAAGCTAGAAAATAATCAAGTAGCATTTTCTCGTAGGAATTTATACCACAAGAATCAATCATTTTGTTCCTCATAATGTTCGAGAAAACTTTATTTTTTCTTGAAATGTCAAGAACTTTTTATCATTGTTTTGAAAGTTGATGATTGGTAGTCGTTTGGAGATACATTTTTGTTGTTAAATTAGAATTTCTCCGAAGTCTTCTATTCGGAATTTCAAATTAGGTTCTTTTCTTGAAGATAGAGATGATAATTAAATTGAAATTTCTTCTTTCATTTAAAAAAAATCTTAAAGATTACGATATTGATGAGATATAGAGTTTTAATTATTAAAAATATATTTCTTTTATTTATAAATTGTTAAAAATATGTGAAATGTAGAAATTTTCTTTATAAAGGTTTAAGAAAATATGGCACATTTTTTTTTTCAAAAACATTTAATTATTTTCAGATAAAAGATATCAAATATCATTTTTTAAATCTGAAACTATTTTATTGATGTAGAAAAGTAATGAGTGTATTCATATTAATACAAGTTTCGAATTTGCGTCATTTGTGCAGCAAAATGTGGGAAATAATGAAAAAAACATTTGACTGCTGATAGTTTAGAATTAGTAAAAATGATGCATTACATGATAGAATAACATGTTAATTCACGATTTGAATTAAATATAAAATATATTATTTTTCCTTTTAAGTTATTACATTTTTGAACTGTGGTTACCAGAATCATTTAAAAAAAAAAGATATTGTTCAACATTGTTTTATCTCCAATTTTATTATCCTAAACAATCAACTATCAATTTTTTTGTAAAAGGGTTGCCGTTATTTTGTTGCACGAATAATAATAAATTTTAATCTAGCGTTAATTTTGGAACACCATTAAGAATAATAATGAATGCCGTTTTAAAAGAATGAAAATGACTCATTTTATTGTATCATGGAATTACATAGCCGTTGATGAAAAAGGAATTTTGTTGCTAACATATTTGAATGGCTATAATAACTGGAAGACATTCAGCAAACACAATTATCAAAATAAAAAGAAATATATATGAATGAAATTTTGAAATTGTATTAGAGCATGTTCTGAGTACCTAAACAAAATTAAAACGTGTATAAACGGATTTAATACTATATTAAATTTTAATATTTTATCATCGATGAAAGGAAATTTAATTACTAAAACAATTTATATGATTACAACAATTTGGTTACAATAAGACTGCATTAACATTAAAAATAAGAATAAAATATAAAAAAGTTAGAAAATTATCTTTGTGGTACGGACTACTTACATAAACACATTTTAGAATAACTTTTTCTCTGGATATATCAAAACAAAATTCAAAAATTAATTCTCATTCCCGTTTTTATCAATATAATTTTGGTTTCCCCTAAATATTGAGAAGAAAATAAATATAATTGAGTTGCTAAAAATATTTTGACCTCCTCGAAACTTAAAATCGTCTTCGTATATTTCTTGTAATCATATTTTTCCAAAAAATATTATGTACATTAGTAGCTGATGGGGCTTGAAAAACACTATGTGATCCCTTTAATAAGACGTAGTTAGAAATTTAAGCAAGCATAATGACGGCATTTCTATTAAAAAAATTATCAATATTGTTATAACTTGGTCTTTGAATGATTAATTGCCAACTAAGAAGCTAAAAATATTTACAAATATTATGCTAACGCTGAGAGTTTATTTTGTTTTTTTGATACATGAATCAGGTGTGATCAATTTTACTAATTTATATATTTATAATTAAGTTGTGGATGAAATTTTTACGATTCTAAAAAGCATCTCATTAAGTAGAAGAATTACAATATATGTACCAGAAAAAATTATTTAAATATTTGACATCATTTTGAGTAAAACGATAAAAAGTTAATTCTGTAACTTCATTTACTCTTGCACTTGATATTCCACAATCAAGTACATAAGTAAATTATCACCGTAATTTATTTACAAAATCGAGACCATAAATCTATTATAGATACTCCTATTTCCTTGCGCTTGTAAATTCGATAATTTTTCTAGATGAAAGTGTAATCGTATGATCGATTTTAAATATCATATGCAATTCTGAAACGTCTAGAGAAGGAAATGGCTGTTTGAAAATGATATATTGCTGTGGATATATTTATAGAAGTCACGTACTAGAAATCTGTCGGAAATGAGACTTGACACGAGAATTCATTGCCTCATTTATTATTTTGAATACATTCCTGGTAGTTCATTTTTTTCTTTCTAAATTCTAAAATTCATTTCAGAGACCTAGGTTAATTTTTAATGTTAATTTGACTATGATAGTTTAAATCACATGGTAATCTTACTATAATACTATTTTAAAATTGATTATTTTCGTAATTATTTACAGTAAAAAAAAGGTGCAAAGAAATTTATACAGTTTTTCGAACACTTAGAAGATAATCGTATAAAATGAATGAACTAATTAATTTTCTAGAAAATTATGATAATTTATTTAAATATCCTGTGATCTCAACATATGGTATATATTAATTTTTTAATTTATGGCGTTCGAAATAGAAAGTATTACAAAAGTAAAAGAAAAATCTGAATTCAACGTTTTGGCAAAATAAAATGTTTTAAAATTTCCTGATTCAGAAATTTTTTGAATTATATTTGTTTACCTGTTGACTATATGTCACTATATGTCTTTTAATACAATTACTGAAATATTCTTCGAAATAATTGGATGAAATATGATTTCTGAATTTTTTTCCCCACATGTATATTTTTTTATCAAATGTTGAATTTGATCAATTTAAAAAAATTCTATCTATTTAAAATTTAAGCCAAATCTCTCAAATTATTAACATCTGCCAGTTGGAGTTTCAGCATGTATTTAGAAGCAATAAAAGTTTAGTGATTTAAATAAAAGAAATTTGGATGTGATCTTGGGATTTAAGTATCTAATTTTGGTTTTAAATGGAAGGGGAAAATGTATCCAAAAAAAAAAAAAATTGTTTTTTGGATATTTAAGTTTTAGCAACATGACTGAGATGAATTGCCAAAACAATTGCCAAAGAAACACGATGTATCCAATAAACTTGCTTGCTTTAAAAATATCAATATTTCGTAAATTTTGATCGGTAAAGCCATATAAGGCGTTCGCTGGCTTACTGGGGGTTCACAATTTTTTTACGAGATAAAAGGCAAAGCAGCTTTATAAGAGAAGAATGAAATAAGAAAAGAATATAGGGAGACTATTCCGGTACTTTGGATAAGTTTATAGGCATACAGAGATAATTAGTCAAAACCATTAGTATTTGGCGGATATAATTGTTTTTTTTTCACTAAATTTGTAGATTTATATGAAATTTTGAACGAAATTTGTTCAGAGGAAATTTTTCTTTTTTGTGTACATAGAAATACAGATAATAATAAGGCAATACGAGTAAAATCAGGTAAAAACTATATGCGATTAAAAGATGTTGATGAATATTGCCATTTATTCTTTATTCATTGTCTACGCAATTTCGAGCTTCAATTATTCAAAAAAACCCTAACGAAAAAGCATCACTGTTTCACATGATAATAAAGAAATTTGCACACAAATTTAACATCTAAATGGAGCAATATTAACTAATTTTAAGCAAACACTGTCTCTATATGACTGTTTATCAATCTAGATATTCGCATGCATGCATGCAAAATAATTATCACAAATGGCTAAGATAAATGAAATTTGCTATGTTATCTTGTTACTAAAATTATAGGTAGGAGTTAAATTTTATTTCGTTGGGTTGAGAAAACAGGCACCTAAAATTCATAATCGGTTTTCTTTTATATATAACGAAGCAAAGAAAATTGCACCAACCGTTCCCACAGTCTTATCAGAAATTCATAATTAAGAGTAAGCGAAAAATTTCAGACTCCTTCTTTGGTTCCAGATTAAGGCGGCACGGTATCTGATTTTTTTTCTTTCATTTTTAATGTATAAATTATATTTTACTTTTATTTCATGTAAAACACCACTTTATAAATCTCCCGTAAAAATTTAAAAAATAATTTAATATATATTTTTTTTAATCAAATTTTGAGTTTTTTTAAAAACTTTAAGGCTCTTTTTACATATGAAGATATTTCTCAAATTTTCTTTTCTACGTGAATATTAATATACTACATAAAACTTAGCATAGATGTTTTCCTGCCAACAGTATTTAATTTTTTATAATTTTTCACTGTAAAAAACACACAAAAAACACTGAAAAATGCAGAAATTCTGACTTTGGGCATATTTTTAAAAAATACTTCTCACCTTAAAGCTAACTCCATGTAAATTGTTATAAAACTTATATTTCTGAGCATTCATAAAAAAATTACACTTTTACCTCCATTTTTAAGAAAGGCTTATTCTTTTGATAGGTAGTATATAAGCAAAAAACGAACATGGAGAAAAATGTATTGAAAGTTTATATTCATATAAGTCATAATGAAAAATCTATCCAATTTACCTGTAGCTTTTACTAACTGTGATTCAAGTTATTCTCAATTGTTAAAAGCTAAAAATGTGAAAATTTATGGAAACAAATTATTATATTTTTATATCGTAAAGAAAACCTAACAAAAGATCAAAATTTCTTAAATTTTAGCATAAAACATTAAAAAAAATTAATGCGCATAATAAAATCGATTAAATGTATATTTCTGCTCTTCTGATTGCTATTTATATTATTCTGTTTGCTATTTATATTATTCTTCTTGCTATATCCGCTAATCTATTTGATCGATGCAATTGTAACTTCTGAGAATTTGCTCCAAATAATACTGTAGAGAGTCATTGAAGTTTTGCATCATGCACCAAATACATTGCTCTAATATTTCATTTGTTGAAAGGCTTTGGTAAATGGTCATATTTTTTTCCAGAAGAGCTTCTTTTATAGGTTTTTGAATCTGAAAAGTGGTAGTGGCAACATTGTTTACTCTCCTGTCATATATTAAAAATTCTTCAATAACTTAATAAAAAAATGAAGCTAAGGTTTCAAAATTTTGCAGGAACATTTAAAATGATTCAATTTATCACATGAGTCAGTAAAAAATTTCGATGATATGATGATTTTTTCGTGTACCGTGTCGCCTTAATTATACAATAATCAGGAATGTTTCATGTCAAAAATAATAACTAAAAAACGGAATAAAAAATGCTGAAACATTTTGCATATAAAAATAGATTGAGCATCCTAAGTTTTAAAAAAGTTAGCTTCGGTTAAGAATATTTATGCAAAATATAAATTAATATATGCTCAGTATCAATTTTATATACATATATTTCTGCTATTTTATATGAAGCAATATCTTAGAGACATGAAAAGCATCATTAGTATCAGATCCTCTGGGATAACTTTTTTAAGCTGGTATTACCAGATAACACTTGCTAAATTGCAAGCTGTTGTCACTTTGAGTGTGCACAAAATTGACCAAGGAGTAAAAATTCTGGAATTGGTCCTTTGTTTTTCTCAATATCGTAGTTTAAAAAAAGTTTGACGAGCTAATATTTACTTCGTAACATCTGAGCTTGATATCATTGTTTTGATCTATCCAATTTTAATGTGATGTTAATAAACTCAAGAAATAAACCTTTTAAACTTATAAACTGCAAAACTTATGCTTAGTTTAAGGTATTTTCAAAATGATCTGCGCAAGAATTGCAAGTGAGACTACAAAACAATTTATTGACAGTTTATTTTTACAGTTATTTTAGATTATTTTTTTCCATCTTCGAAAAGTTGATAAACTAATGAAACCAACTGAGGGAGGTCATATAAATATCGTCTAGTAATTTATTTAAAAATTACTATGCATATTATTTTAACACTTTATTAACCTTAACAGAGATTGACTAAATGTTCAAAAATAAATAATGGTTTCTGGAAATCCCAATTATTTGAGATGCCGTTATTTTAGTATGAAACATAAATACTTCTCAGGATTTCAAAATTGTTTCATTGATTTCTTTATAATCAAATATATTCAGAGTTATAGAGAAATGAAACTTGCTGTGCGATTCAGCGTGAATGCTGTTGCACGCTGATATTTAAATAACAAATTTGGTGCTTTCTTTGTTGATCCTCATTTAAAGAAATAGTTCCTCAATTTTTTAATTGCTTTTTAACCTTTATAAGAAAAGATTTATCTTCGATTTGATTAAATATGACTCGGTTATTTACAATTATACGATTAAAATAGAAGACAAACATTACATTTGAAACTAATTAAACATCAAGCATTTTATTAGAAGCTGAGGAATTTTGTTATTTGGCAAAGGAGGACTATTGAATTCAAGAGAATAGAAGTTTTATACATTTGATCATTATTATTCATTATTTTTAAAGCTGTTGCATTATAAAATGTTTGATAAAAATTATTCTTTAAAAGGTTTTAATCTTGTTTTTTCTTGTATTAATTAAATTACAAAGTTTTTGCTTAGCTCAGATATTAAACTTGCCTGTCTGTTTGTAAGTATATTTTCTTTGCTTTAACTTGTTTGTTAATTTTTTCAAAGATTTCAGGAATCATCAGATGTCTGAAAGAACTACTCAATCCATGCTTATTTCATAAAAATCCCCATTTGGAAATAGATATTACTAAGAAATATTAATATTAAAAATTTTATAATATTTATTCATTGGTACATAAGTTGAGTTGCAGGGAGAAGTAATTATCGGCTACCGTAGTTGAGTCTTGATTTTTAATACCTTTTGACGTGTCATTCGTATTTATACCCACCTCCCTCTAGTAGCTGTTTATAAAAGCCAACCACCAATGATTATTAATTGCTTTTTTTCTGGAAAATTTTGCTAAGCTTTCTTTATGCTAATTAAATTTTTACGCTTTATTACTTTTTCTATGATATTAAGTATACTCAATAAAGTATTAAGTAAAGTTTTATTGAGTATACATAATAAAATTCAAGTTTCAATGCTAAACTATTTAAAAAATGATAATCATTGCAATAGTCTGCATATTAATGAAGTTTATTTATTACTTTCATATTTGAAAGTGAAGGTGATTGTCGTCACCGAAGGTTTGCTTAGAAACAGATATCACTGTCAAATATTCACTTGAATAATAAATTGATTGCTCTATTCAATATTAGAGACAGTTTATTTAGGTGTTTTGAGATCAATACAATATCAAAATAGGAAACAATTAAATAGGAAAATAAAATGAAAGGGACGAAAAGTTAAAAGTACCGAAATTTGGGTTATGAAACTACTAAAAGAACAATGGATATGAATCTAAAAAATTGTTTGATGTGTCCTTAAAACAAGAGCTTTCATACATCTACTGGTGTAGAAAACCAAGACGGATTCAACCACATCAAGCAGTTTGGCTTACAAATATAAAAAAAAGTACAATGAAATGATGAAATAATTATAATGAAAGACATTTAATTCCTTTTACAAATCATCTTTATATCGCCTTTCCTCTTTTTAAAAAAAAATATCACGACTTTAGCTGTCCAGGAAAATAGTATTACAGATTAGAGATAATATTTTTCCTCCTTTATTGATTGATTATAAATTGATTCAAATTTATTCCAATTTGGAAGCTTATAAATTTCTCTGCCACTTTAATCTTAAGAAAAATGTTATCTATAGATAACTGCTACATTTATCTATTCCTGGAATAAAAGGGGATATATTTTTTCGTATTACAAGAGCACATAACGCCAGTTAGGTACACAGATTCAAAATCTTGAAAACTATGTATAAAATATCAAAAAAATATTTGCAAACTTCTTGGGATACGCAGCTTGGAAACAGGAAAGATAATACCTTGAAATCAGAAACAGCAAGCTTAAATTTAAATAATTCTATGTAGAATAATATTTAAAATGAATATAAATAGGTGTTTTATAAAACGCACAACGGTAATAAATCTAGCGTATAAACGAATAAAGATAAAAATATTTTGTTTGCATTAAACGAATGGAAAAGAAGTTGGATTCTGTGTGGTATTGAAACAAAAATAGTTCTGTTGTCAACCAACATATGGTGCTACATTTTTTTATTTCACCAAGAGATAATTTACAAATGAAAAAAATGTTGACAACTTTCAAGTCATCTTAGTTAGAGTTAATTAGTTAAGTGTTCAATGTGCTGTCCATCATTCAGGAGTACAGCTGTGAGACGAGTTACCATACCAGCCACAGTATATAGCTAGCTTTCTTGAGTTATGGCAGACACATTTTAGGGGATGGCATCTTTGTTTGCACTAAACGAATGGAAAAGAAGTCGGGTTCTATGTGGTAACGAAGCAAGAATATTCTGTTGGCGACCAATAGATGTCACTCTAGCTTTTTTTATTTCATCAAAAAATGATTTACAAATGAAAAAATGTTGATAACTTTCAAGTCAGTTTATTCACAGTTAATTAGTTAAATTTTCAATGCTCTGTCCATCGTTCAGAAGTACAGCTGTGAGATTAGTCATAACACTGTTCACAGCATTTAGTAGCATTTCTTGCGTTATGGCAGACACAATTTGGCGAATGGTATCTGTTGATCGCCAACATAATTCTTTTTTTTTCGTCGCCACACAAAACATGCCTTCTATTCTACACGTTTAGTGCAAATCGCATCTTTTTATCTTTATTCGTTTTGAATTATTAATTTTTAAAGTTTGTGCTGACTTTGGGATCACCCTGTATATAAAGATTCTTAGATTCACAGCTAAGTAAATTAGGGTTAATTAATAAGTAAACTATTATTATTTATGATTATTTAATTATATGCAATTTTTACAGTTCCTTTTGAAGTATGTTTCTTATGAAACATAATTCTTAAAACGCTTACGAATTTCGTGAAATTCAGTATAATATTATAAAAATATTCCAGACTTAAGTACCTTATTTAAAAACAAGGGAAACGTTTCTTTTTTTTTTTTCCTTTTTCTAACTCATTATCCTATGATGCTTTTTTCAGACTAATTGCGAGGCCTCGGTGGTCTGGTGGTAAGGTCTCGGCTTTGGAACTGGAGGGTTGCAGGCTCGTGACCCGATTCCAACGAATAACCACTGTGCAAGCTGGTCTGGTGCACGTTAAATCCGTCTGGGCCAAACTTCTTCCCGCTGGTGTGTTGTGGAATGGAAGTTTGGAAAGGGGATGCCAGCTCAGGTGTCATCCTCGTCATCTAATCGCGGTTCAAAATGACGAGGTCTGTCTTAAAATAGCAATATTGTTGCTTCAAAACGCTTCGTTAATATAACTAAACTTAAACTTCCGTTAATGCATGCTGCACCTTCACGAATGGAAATAAACATCAAGTAAAGCTGATGAATTATAAGAATCAGAATATACTTTTGTCGTCTGCGTGATAACACCAGAGTAATTACTGGTACAAACGAATAGTTTAAATCTTTATCTTTCTTGAATTATTGCTTGAGTTTTCTTTTTCTTGACGCTGTAAGAGTTTTGTTTAAAATGTATTTATCGTTTACTGAAGTTTAAATATGAAGCAAGATAGTTAAGATAGCAAGATAGAAGTTGGCAAGATAATTAAATTTTTTCCCAAACTCTTCTGAATTTCATTAAAATAATTTTTTTCCATACATTTTATTCCATTTAGATTGTAGTGGATATTTAAATCTTATCAGAAGGCGTTAAATGAAGTAACAAAAGAATGAATTGTAATGTAAGGTAATATTTTCTCTCACTATAAAGCTTAATAAATGACTTTAATCTTAAGTGACTTCAGTGAGAAAATTATTTTATTTGGGAAGAGATATTTTTTCCTTAAATTCCTGATGTTTCCAATAATTATGAAGTGTTTATTAATTTATCGTAAATGTTTCTTTTCCATTTACGCATTATATAAATTTATTTTAAAAATAAACTTAAAAATAAAATAATAAAATAAATTTATTTTAAAAATAAATTTAAAAAATAAATAATAAAATAAATTTATTTTAAAAATAAACTTAAAAATCAAATAATAAAATAAATTTATTTTAAAAATAAACTTAAAAATTAAATAATAAAATTAATTTATTTTAAAAATAAACTTAAAAATTAAATAATAAAATAAATTTATTTTAAAAATAAACTTAAAAATTAAATAAATTTATTTTAAAAATAAACTTATATTATTAAGTTAAAATTAGTTTTGTTCTTACAAAAAATCTTCGATCCCATACATATAAAGTACTAATTCAGCTAATAATACATTAAGATAATCAAAATTATATCAGTTTACTACTGATATATGATTAATATTATGAAATTTGCAAACAGAAAATGCACAATATGCGAATCTTTTCGACATCGAATATCAATCAGAAAATACTAGAAGTAGCTCAGACAAAATACATTTATGTATAAGAAAATAAAAATGGCTATTACGAATCATATTAAATAAGATGGTTTCAAGATTTTTAAATTTTTTCCTCAAGCCACTTTTTAGGAATATAATATTTCTATTATTCTTGTTATATTCCCATATGTGTACCTTTTTTTCTAATTAGATCTTAAATAGACCTTTTATTGATATTGACCCATTTCTGGTAAGTAAAATATAAGAAAAATAAAGATTAAATAAAGAAAATAAAATATAAGAAAAATAAAGATTAAGAAAAATAGGATTCAAACTAGTATTCATTTTAGTTTTAAGTTTTTTTTAATGTCTATTTTTGACGCACTGTTTGTATTACTTTTATCATCAATACACACATTTACTTAAATATTTGAAAGATATCTGGAGAACTGCCTGATCAAAAAACATGTTTATATTTTAACTCCTAGTTTGCCTTGAAAATTCAATCTCCAGGGCATATATGGAACTGAACAATAGTTAATTTAAAAAAGAGGAATTTACTCGCCCTATTTCATAGAAAGCAAATATCAATTTGAAAATTTCTCATAGATTTTACACGTCTTGTGCAATATTTTCGTGAATTTTTGTAAATATAATATGTGAGATAGGTAGATAAAAGATATAATAATGTTTTTAAGAAATACTAACTTTAACAGCGATTTTTCTTGATAAAATGTTGAATTTTCAAAGATATAATATGAAATTCACAGAATATAAAAAAAGTATTAAGAAAGCATTATGCTAAAATTGGGAGATAATACTTCAAATATTCTATGAAACTACAGTAATTTTAGAAAATAAATCTTAAACTTCCTCTTCATGAAATAAAAAGCCTCTGTCTTTTAATCCTTTCATAAGTAGAGTTGAAGAGGTATGATGGCCTTATAAAAATTTTAACAAAACGGAACTAAGATTTTTAAAAAATATCAGTATTTCTGTAAGTTGAGTTTCAGTTACTGTTGAAGAAAAACTAAATTATGAGATATTTTCCTCAAATTGACAAATTTCAAACTTAAATTATAGAAAAGCTATACTGAATCAAAAAACAAATTTAGCACTTTTTCATGTTTATAAATGAAATAGATTACATGAATTTGAATAAATTAGGTATCATAAATAACAATGAGTTATTATATTCTTCATTCCTATTGACTCAAATATTATATTCTAATATTGAGTTCATTTACAATATATGTGGAATCCATTACTGACATAAAGGGGGGGGGCAATGTTTTCCGCTACATCGTTTCCTACTCTATGAGGACGTATATACATTAAATATGCTTAGTTTAGTTATATTAACCCCCTGTTGTAACACATTTTTAGGGCTATTTTCGGACGAAATTAGTAATTTTGAACCTTGGTCAGATGACGAGGGCAACGTATGAGCTGATAACCCCTGTCTTCTCCACACCGTACTCGCGGGGGTACTTTTGGCCCTGAAGAATTTCAAGTGTAACAAACCCTGTTACACGACAGTTCCTCGGTGGAATCGGATCACGAAACGGAAATTCAACGGCTCACAAGCTTTGATTTTATTCCCAGGCAACCACGTCCCTGAATACTTTTAGAGAAATTATTCATCTACACTGTTGGAAAAAAAATCCCAACACCAAGAAAAAATTATTGTACAGTAATGAAATTTTAGGAATTCATTTGTCTAGGTAACATATTTAATTGATTAAAGTTTCAAGATCACAGGTAGAGCCATTGCCGAGAAGAGCCATTTCAAATATGAAATGTTGGTACATTAGTAACCGGTGTAACCGCCAGAATTTTGAATGCAAGCATGCAAACGTGCATGCATTGTGTCGCACAGGTGTCGGATATCAGTTTGTGGGATGGAGTTCCATGCCTGTTGCACTTGGGAGGTCAATGCAGGGACGGTGAATGCTGGTTGTGGATGACGCTGGAGTTGTCGTCCAATGATGTCCCATACGTGCTCGATTGGAGAAAGATCTGGTGGTCTAGCAGGCCAAGGCAGCATGTCGACACTCTGTAGAGCATGTTGGGTTACAACAGCGGTATGAGGGCGAGCGTTATCCTGTTGGAAAACACCCCCTTGAATGCTGTTCATGAATGGCAGCACAACAGGTTGTATCACTAGACTGACGTACAAATATACAGTCAGGGTGCGTGGGATAACCACGAGAGTGCTCCTGCTGTCATACGAAATCGCTCCCCAAACCATAACTCCAGGAGTAGGCCCAGTGTGTCTAGGCCGCAGACAGTTCACTAGCAGGCGTTCACCTGGCCTCCTTCTAACCAACAAACGGCTATCACTGCGACCAAGGCAGAACCGGCATTCATCAGAAAACACAACAGATCTCCACTCCGTCCTCCAATGAGCTCTAGCTTGACACCACTCACGTCGCAAACGGCAGTGGTGTGGAGTCAGTGGAATGCACTGTACAGGGCGTCTGGCTCGGAGCTGTCCTTGAAGTAACTGATTTGTAACAGTTCGTTGTGTCACTGTGGTGCCAACTGCAGCTCGAATTTCAGCTGCAGACGCAGTACGATTAGCCACAGCCATTTGCTGAATACGACGGTCTTCCCTCTCCGTAGTACTACGTGGCCGCCCGGAACCTAGTCTTCTTGAGGCAGTACCTTCCCTTGTCCACTGCCGCCAATACTCATGCACAGTGGATACATTAGTGCCAAGTCTTTCAGCAATATCGCGGAAAGAAAACCCACCTTCCCGTAGCCCTACAACACGACCTCGTTCAAACTCAGTGAGCTGTAGATAATGGCTTCTTCGTCTTCTCAGAGGCATCTCTGACCAACATTAACCCACTACGTCAAATCTCAACTGTAAATAACGATCACGAACCTTACAGCGGTTATTTAAAGCAAACCTCATTTGCATGTTCATAGTGTCGCTACTTGCGCCACACTTACGCGCGTAGCTCAAAATTTGAATCGACGTCATCTTTCAGATGTATAAACACGCCTACCAAATTTCGTTTATCTAGCACAGCTCCTTCCTAGTGTTGGGATTTTTTTTCCATCAGTGTATATTGGAAAAGAAAGCTATAAATGAGGTCTCCGATGTAAGCTTTCATTGTCAAGGTCGAACTTGATGTTCCCATTTATGACAACACTTTGATGCATGGAATGAATCCTGTTTGTTTTAACGTGATGTTGCTGCTGTTCAGAAAACGTAATTTATACACCGTAGGCAGTTTACTATTATGGATGTTACATAATTGGAATAATATGGATAAGGCATGATTTGACTTGAATTTTAGATCTCAATACTGCATACCATATGTAAAATGAAGAGTGGATTCTTTATATTGGAGCTAGTAATTATGATATATAACATTATATTAAATAATATTATGTATCTAATTATTTTTTTCACAAAATATTTAGCTATGCGAAGAAAAATAATTAGATATCATTTTAATATAATCATTTAATTCAACGACTTTTTACAGCTATGCAAGAATGAATATGTAGAATGTTTATAATAAAAGTAGAAAAATATTTTTAAATAATATTTTTAATAAATATTTAAATACAAATATAAAAACTATTTTTTTTTACTATTTGGAACAGATTTATTAGCGAAATTCAAACATTGATTTTTATTTAAACATCTGTAAAAAAATATATATAATTTTCATTTTGTTCAAAAAGAACCATTCTTATCTAATAGGTTAGATAATTTGCATATTACTTTTATATTTAAATATTTTTTATGAAATCAAAATGAAATTTTTTTTCGAACTCTTTATAATTTTATAGTGATAATTTGATGCAAGAATTTAAAAGCTTTTAATATTTCCCTTCAGATTTCATTAAATGGTAATATTGTTTGAAAGACTTTATCATCCTGTTTTCTTCAGAAGTTAAGAGTGATAAATGTCGTAATTTAGAGAAGCGCTAGCAAAACAAAAATGACATTATTAGGTTTTTTTTAATATCGTCAAAATATTGGAATTGTTCACCGTTTAAAATGGAATATTTTTTGCAAAGAAACTTTTAGCATTTTCAACCAAATGTTGAAATTTTTATAAATAATCATTTAATACCACATCGTATTATGTTACTCCATATGCGAATTATATACTCCAACGTTACTTCATTCACGGATTATGTTACTAATTATACGAAGTATTATATTACTCCATATGCGGATTATGTTACTCCATATTCGGAATATTATGCTACTCCATATATACCATATTTCAGTTTTGTTAAAAATTTATTTCAAATTAAAATGAAAAGAAGCTAAAAATATTTTAAGCATACAATATTTATGAATAATCTCAATTCCAAGTTTGGCATTCATAGATATTAATTGATTGAAAAGTATTGAATTTGATGTTAAAGGAAAGATTGGAATAATTTCAGTAAATCCAAAGCTATTCTAATATTTAATTATAACACACAGTTAAATTTAATTCGAATCATAATTACATTTCAACTTGCTTGTGATTATATTTTTAGTAAAAAATAATCTTAAGATCTTTAATTTGTTTTGAACTGAAAGTAAATTGCTGAATATCACTCATAAAGCATAAGTAATTGCTTTTATGAAGATAAATGGTTCTCACTAGCTTTGTGATAATATTAACTCTTAAAGTATATATAGTCACATTTCCGCATAATTTATGGGGATGGAATTTTGAATAAAAAATTTGGTATCCCAGCATGGTAGTAAATTTTTCCAACAGGTATTTAAAATGAATGCTCATCTTGGAACTGTAACTTAATCAATGAATTTAAGACAGAAAAAGATTCACGTCATGTGTGTGAATTTTATTATATTATGAGCATCAAATATATATAACGAAATATTTCCTACTGTAGATACAGGGTGCGCAGCAGAAACTTACTTATTTGAAAGGTCAATAAAAACAAAAATACTTCAATTATTGTTTTAATTCTTTTTTTTTAATTTGAGAATACAATATCCCAGTTTTTTTTCTATATAGCTTTGAAAATGACATCGGTTAAATGGCTATCCCCATTGCGCATACACTGAGTAAGTCGATTTTTGAAGTTCGTGTCCACTCTTTGCAGCATATCAATCGGTATGTTGACAATGGCTTGGCGAATGTTGCTCTTGAGGTGATTTATTGTCCATGGTCGATCGACATAAACCAGGGATTTCAAAGTGAGCCTCGTCACGGAAAAAAAAACGACCGCGTCTTCAAGCAGGTTGTCAAGCAACATTTCACATGCATTTTGACGGGCAACAAAATCGAGTTCAGTTGATTCTTGCACAACAGCCAATTTATAGGGATGAAATTAAAGGTCTGGATTCAGACTGCTTCGAGCAGTGGTGTCAGAAATTCCCAGAGCAGCTGCGTGTTTGGAAGCCGAACGCAGAATTGACTACCTCACTCCTTCGACATTTTCCAGAGTTCTGGTAGTCAGTTGATGCCCATTTTTGGGTTTAGCCACACTCTCGAAATGAGTTAACCCACGACAGAATCGAATTACGGCCAGGAACGGGTCTGCGAGGAGGAATTTCAAAGAGAGCGTGGAAGGCAAGTTGCGTAGCAACAAGTGAGTGACCGTTCGAAAAGGAGCTCTCTAAGGCGAAGGCCAGCTGTTCTCTAAACCAGAGCATGAGGTCAACTGACTAGAAGGAGAAACAAACTTGGGAACTTCCCCCTCTAGTACCACCACTATCACTCCTTTAACTACTCCTCCCAACTCACTACTCGGTAGTTTTTTCAAATAAGTAAATTTCTCTGGCGCACCTATATAAGGTAATAATGAGTTTTACGATTTTTCAAAAATTTCTATCCGTCAATCCAGTTTTAAAGGTAAATACTGTTATGTGGCTAATGTAACAGTCTAATTAATATTATGTGGCTAATATAACAGTCTAATTAATAATATGGGACTAATATAACAGTCTAATTAATAATATGGGACTAATATAACAGTCTAATTAATAATATGGGGCTAATATAACAGTCTA
>JAPMOQ010048161.1:1424235-1592908 GCA_026543055.1 Argiope trifasciata
CTAATATAACAGTCTAATTAATAATATGGGGCTAATATAACAGTCTAATTAATAATATGGGGCTAATATAACAGTCTAATTAATAATACCTGGCTAATATAACAGTATAATTAATAATACCTGGCTAATATAAATAATATAATTTTTTGCCATTTTTTAAACATTTGTGATTATTAAATCCTGCAATTTACACCTTATTCATTTTCAGTAAAATAAAAGTTCCTTATTCCTTAATCTCTTTTATAGACTTAATATATCTTCATAAAAATGAAACATATTTAAAACTACCAATTATCCTTAATGGTGTTCTCCTTTTTTGGGCATTGATAAACCCTATTAATGGTATAATATTTTTAACCACTTAACAGTTTTATTTTTTGTACAATCTGATAAGATGATATCTTCTACTTTTGCTATATTTTCTTATTTTGATTACAATGGAAATCCATTGAATACTTGTATTCGAAGTAATTTTAATATTGAATTATAATTGTTATGAATGATTTGTTTTCTTTGCTTACAACTATCAAAATTCGATAAATCGATACTCTTATGGCATACAGGCAAAACCGTTAATCGGTTAAATGCTGTCTTATAAAATTTATATCAATATGAACTATTAAATATCTTTATATTTCTTAAATCATTCCTTTCATTTTTATATATCATTCATGAAATTTTTTATAGAGACCGCTTTAGTGGTTTACTTACTCTCAGCAAGTCATGACGCTGTAGACAAATAAAAATAATTAATCTTTAGACGGTCTGATTTATGGCACAAAGTGAGGATTACGAAGCGAAATAAAATAACTAAAAAGTAATTAATAAGGAACAATAGCGTCATTCCACTTGGAAGTAATTAACAGTACTGAAACTGATGGCAGTTTTTAATTTAAATTAATTTTTAATAGCTTAGATAGCAGTGTGCGATAACATCAACAAGCAAACATTATGAAAATTGATTTGATATTTATTTCAGATGAAACACTCATTTTTCAAAGCCAAATTCATCTTTTCAAAATGTAATGCTTTGTTTAAATGCGAAATGAATCAGCATATTAATTTAAAAGATAAAAAAATTTCTAAAATGAGGCAGTTGGTATTTAACATGCAGTATAACAACTACATGTATTTATTGATTATCATTTTATTTAAGTAATCATCAGTCTATATGTTTCGTACAATATATAAGTTTACTGCATAGAAATCTCCATATAAAGTTTTGAATACTACACTTTAAAACTCCAAGCACTAATAAAGACTGAAAATCTATTTTCAAGTATGTAAAATTCGAATACAGTCGTCTTTAAATTAATATGGGAGAGAAATTACAGATTATTTAAATTCATTCATCAATAATTATGACAAATATTGCAATTGAATGTATTAAATATATATCATGTAGTCAGGTATATGATATACAGTATTATACTTTACGTTCTTTAGGACAAATAAAAGAAATAAAAAATAAGTTAAATTCCCATGTATTTCTGTGTACTAAGCATTTGTAATCAGTAGAAATTTAAATAAGATAAATAATAATTTATTCATTCGATATAATATATAAAAAAGTTGATGTAATAAAGGGGTATGAAAATTATTAATAATGGAATGTAAAATGAAAATATGATGGGTGTAGCAAACCATTTTAAAATAAATATTAAAAATACATGCATAAACAGCTGTTACCTCACAGTCGTTGGCCATTGCAGTAATTCAAATACTCTTTCACTAACTATTCAATTTCTATCCTTCGACTTGATTAATATGACCACATAATAAGGATGGGGCTTTCTCTTTGTTGCCCGCAAACGCATGAAGCAATGCAACCAACTTGCTCCTTGCAGTGAAGTTAAGATCACGACTAATGTCAAGGGAATCTAAATTAATGGGATCTTCTTTCAGTTACAGAAGCAAGTCAAAGGAAAAAAAATCAAAAAAAAAAGGAAAGTGCAAAAGGTTTCTGGAATTCTTGCATGTAATTAATATAATTTAATCTTCAGAGGAAGCACAAATTCTGAAATACGAATTTTTAAATACTTTAAGTTGGGTTTTTTAAAAAATCATAGAGAAAAAAAATAAAAATGTGCACAAACATTATTAGCAGCCAAATTAGCTTAATTTAAAGCAAATCAAAGAGATATTTTAACTACTTTCAAATATCTCATAAAATAGAGAAAATTCTTATTTTGAAAAATAATATTCCAAAAGATCTTTATTTTTCTTTTTTTTTCTGGAAAATAGTTTTATTTGAATATTGGAATAAAAGAAAAAAAAATCTTGAATTGCTTTTAATTCATATAAATATTGCATATTTAAATGAATGAAAAGCTAGAATGAATAAATTATAATTTAATCTAACATTTTGAAATAATTTCAAAATGGACAAAGACATATTGTAATATTATCATAAATATTTTTGTACGGTTCTAAATAACAGATAAATATTGGCTTTCTGAGTTTTGTTTGTTTTATCCATAAGCAGTAAGTCTTTAAAGTTTTCTTAAGTAAGTCTTTTTCATTAGTGTGGTTTTAGAGTTAATAGAGAATTTTCAATAAAAATTTGATATAATTTAGATAATAGAACCAGATAAAATAAAGAAAACGTAAAATAATCTATGCTACAATAAATAAATCTGAAAGGAATGATTATTCAGTTTGAAATGTACAAAATAATTTAAAAGTAAATGAAATATGAAATGGAAGCTTGGTGCTATTGAATGATTGGAAGAATAAAAAGTATTTTATGAACGATTGAAAATTTGAACAAGATATATAAATAAATATATAAAAGGAGAGTGTGATTTAATAAAAGGAAATGAAAAACTTGTATTATGTTTTCCCACAAAATATTTTTTTTTCTCAAAATGGCCAGAAGAAACTAATTTGGATCGCTTTAGTGTTCGTTTTAATATACGTAACACATGTGATTGATGATTTGTACTTAAGAACTTGTAGCCACATGCTGCATTTTTCTAGATATCGGGAACAATTAAGAAACTTTTCTGTGGCAATGTTATAACAATTTATATTATAACAATCAATCATTTTTTATTACATAAAGTTCATGAAACTTTTGACTTTCAGTGCTTAGCGATTGTTTTGAGACTTTTGAGCTTAGGAAGCTTTGAAGCTGCAGTTATTCTAAAATTTCTCTCGGTAATCTTCAAATTTACAAAAGGACCATCGGAAAAATGTAAAAATACACTTTATTGTGACTACAATTTTTATTAAAGAGATAAACATTTTAATAATTCCCCAAAAAAAGGCTTCCGGAGCTTAAGTTTGATAGAACTTATTGCTTTAACTTTAAAATAACATTATTTGCTGCAAGAAATTGCATAAAAGTATTTGATTATAATATGAGTTTTTCAAAAAAATTGTTGAATAAAATTTCTCGTTTTTTCAGCGAAATAATTATGCATTTTAAATTCCCACACAATGTCACTTTCCACTTTAAATGTATATAACATGCAAAGAAATATAAGAGACTATTGAATATCTTATAATATATGGTTATCATGAACACTTTTTGAAAAAACAAGCATACTGAAGTAATTTTTTTGATTTTTTTAACGAAATGATCTATATAAATATCTGTCTTAAGTTAGCACACGACACAGGGCAATTTTCCATCGGTAAAAATATAAAGCAAGGATAATAGAAGCTTATAGAGTATCATTTTATCCTATAGTATTACTCAATGCACTACTTATATCAAGGTATTCTTTAAATTTACATGTAAACTCTAAATATGAAAATTTAATGGCAAATAATTTCTGTATAACTAAAATATTTTTTTAAATGATGAATCAGATTTATTTTTTCATGAATCCAAACCTTTCACAAATAATAAAAATAAATGCAAATTTCATTAAAAAACAACCTTTAAAAGTTTAAAGTCGTTAGAAAAAAATAGCTATATAGCAGAAAAAGAGAACAGAATTATATAATTTGGATGCAGATATTATTCATGTATGAAATTTTATTCGATTTTCATTAATCACAAAATTTAGTTAATGTTCATAAAATAACTTCACCCTGCTTGCAAGCTACAAATGCCTACAACACATGTTAAAAGAATGGCAACAGGATTAAGAAATGAAACTTGGTTAATAAACAAAAGGATTACACATTTTAAAGTAAATATTGGAAATGATGGTGATATAAATTACAGAAAACTCAAATGCAATTTCCTTTAAATTAGAAAGTCAATACTTTTAGAGATGACAATGCACCACATACGGAGAGGGGGCACTAATTATGATTATAATTATTTTCTCCTTGTTTCGCACCGCTATCTATTTCTGTGTGCCATTCCATTAGTTTTGACATACTAATGGAATTATTTTGGAACTCTAATGAAATTATTAATAATTATTTTAAATACTAATTAATACACTTATGATAATTAAAATAATAATATTAATATACTAACACAGCCTAATTATAATAATTAATAGAATACTAAAACTATTAATACTTAATGAAACTAATGATAATTATTAGAATAGTATTACTAATAATAATTAAATAAAAGAATAATAATTAATGGAATACTAATAGTAAAAATTTTTATTTGGATACTAATGAAATTTTGTTGGCACCTAAAAAAATGCTAATTAAATTAATTTTCATTTACCACTTTCATTTCTTTTTTGTAATTGTTGTAGAAAACTGAGCAGAGCTAAGCTTTAAAATTTCAACATTGGTTACTTTTAAAATTCTTTTATTCTGTAGAATTCATCAATCCATATTCTCCATAGTCGATATGTCAATATTGATTTCATTCCTCCTAATAGAGAAAGTCATTTTATTTTAATCCTAAACACATCACATGAAAAATTTACAGTTATGAATTTAAAGTTTGTGTTAGGTTCGTGTTATTAGTTGCAGCGATTCAGCAATTAAAGTATCCAAATACGTTAAAAATACTGGTTATAGATCAAACTGACTAATGTTTTAAAATGTTATTTCTAGTAGTTCAGACTTTTCTAGGAAGAGGAAGGCCTGGCCTATCATCCAGGGTCACATATTTGCTCGCTAACGTTTGTCCTTTAACTTCAATTTTCTCAAAAGTTTAATTTTCATAAACAGGATAACTTATAGAGGTATTTACACAAAAATTTCAACGCTTGTTTCAAATAATGTGGGCAATTAAATGAACCAAAATTTTAGTGTTGGTGAAATACTTTTTCCTTTATACGTGTTTTTTTTAAAAAAAATAAGCTGTAAATTTATGCAAAAAATGCATATGTACATATATATTTACCCACAATTTCTTTGCATCCTAAAACTTTTCTTAGATTTTGGTTCATTTCATTCATCATTATATTTTATAACTTGCGTACAAAGAAAACTAGGATTGCTGCATTACAATACAGTGAAGTGTAAACCTTTTTTTGTTAAATTTCATTAAAATTTACTAAAATTTTTCATATTCCTCAAAGTATGTTATATTTTCAAATAATTTTTCTGTATTTTAGTATTTTATATTATAATTGACAATGCATATTAAAACCATAGTTTTAATTAAGTTTAAAAAAATACAATTTTTTAAAAGTTTTCCTTCGAAAGCTACTCAGTTACCTTAAAAATATCGATATATTGAACATTCCAATATTTAGAATTCCATGAATGTCAAAATTCAAATGTCACCTGCCTTTTAAAATATTGACTAATCAGGATTTTACTTACTTAATTTTTGAAACAATTTTTTAAAATCATAAATAAGTCTTCTCGAAATTATGAAAAATTACTAATTAAAATTTGAATTCTGAGCACAAAATGAACATTCTGGTTGTGACGCTTGGTTCTAGAACTCAAATCTTCATTGTGCTTTAAAGTAAATTACTTGAATAGTTTTTTTTTTATTTAACAGATATTGAATCATTTCATATTGCTTATAACTGATGTTTCAATTCAAGCTTAAATAAAGAAATAGTTATTTTTTTACTTAGAATATGGAACAATACCATTAAATGCTTCAATTTACTACAAATAAAGCATGAATTGGACAATGAAGTATGAAGAAGGCTTACTGGATTCCAAAATTTAGATACGTTCTACTTGTACTACTTCCTAGTAAATGAAACTTTCGATTTTGAAGAAAAGTTACCCATGACGGCAAAACAAAGACTAAAAATAAATTTATGCTCTTTTTATCACTTCCATAACCTAAGGCAATCGTTTCAGAGTGTATCAGAAATGGAAGTCAATAGATACCAATCTATATATTTACGATTTTTTTATATTTTTATTTGCATTCGTTGAAAGTGATATGCATTGATTTGTTGAAGGAGCAGGATTTATTGGCAGAAACGTGTAAATGGCAGATGAAAGAAATATATTCGATCTTTTAGGGCAAGGAAATGATGGGTATCAAATCTAGTAGAATCGCATTCTTTTCTTATACGAAATCTAGGCTATTTCAATTTCTAGAAACCCAAATTTTATGTATGAATAGTAGTTTGATAAAAAAAAAAATTCTTGCCACTATTAAAAATACATAAAACAAATCAAATTTTTAAAATTTTTGTGGAATAATTCTTTTAACGAATATATTTTAGATAGTCTTTTAATAGTTTTTGTTTAAAAATTAGATTAGCATTTACACGCTTAATATAATTTACACAATATAATTGACTATCATTTTAATATTACAAGTTAAATTTCCTGAAAAATAATTAAATATATTAATACAATATTTATGCGTGATGAATAATATTAAATTAAGTGCAAATTTTGACACATTTTAAATAATTTTTTTAATTAAAATTTGTAATAATTAAGTCACACAATATTCAAAGACAATAATCTAATCTTCATCGTAGTATCTCTAACATCTGAAAATACTGAATACATGCAAATACTGAAATGTCTGTCGTGCATTCGCAGATGAAAACCTCCCTTCTTCTATTTAAAATTCTATAGTAGTGGGATGTTGAAAACTTATCGCTGTTTATTTTGTGTGTGTGACAGTTAACGTTTTATTAAAAAAATTCTTTAAAATCTTGTAAGAGAAAGTATTGTCTATCGATAACCAGTATTTTTCCCATCTTTCTGGCAGCATTTGAATTCCACGTCGGAAAAATGAAACGTCTTTGGAGGCTATCTTAGAGTCTATCCAACCTTTGGCATCTTCATAAGAACGGAAATGATGCTCAGCCAGGCCATGTGTCATAGATCGGAACAAGTTTTAGTCGAAGATGCCAAAGTCTGGTGAATACAGCGGGTAAGGTAGGAATTTCCACTTAGGCGTTTCTAAGTAGATTTTTATCGGTTTTGGAAAATGTAGCAGAGCATTGTCATGTTGCAAAATGACCTTGTCATGTCTCTGCTCGTCTAGCGGACACTTTTCCTTCAATGATCGACTTAATCGCTCTAATTGTAGTCTATAGCGAATAACCTTGATGGTTTCATTTGGTTTGAGCTGCTCATAATGAACTATACCCAACTGATCGCACCAAACGGAGAACAGGAGCCGGGGATAATGTATATTCATGTTTGCTAAAGATGTTGATGCAAGGCCGGGCTTTTAAACAGCGTTGTAGCAATATATCAATTTTTAATCGCCAATTACGATACGAGTTGAAAATCTTTTCTATCGTTGAAGCAGTTTTTCACTCTTAAAAAGACGTCGTTCGTCTGTAGGTTTCAACTTGCTCTGCAACCAATAGCCTTGCTTTTGAATCATTCCTATGCCTTCAAACGCTTCGAAACTGCTGTGTGATGAATTTTTAATGATTCTTCAAGTTCAGATAGTATTTGAGATGAGTCTTCATGAAGTAATGCTTCCAACTGTTCGACTTCAAACTTTTTCGGTGAGCCAGAAAGTTCTTGGTCGTCAAGATCAAAATATTTCTTTTTAAAGCATCTAAACTAATATCTACAAGTTTTTTCAGACAAAGCATGGTTGCCGGAAGTCTGAACAATAATTCTGTGACCTTCATCTCCAGATTTTTTTCGAATAAAAAAGTGCAGTAAAATTATCCGCAAATACTCTTTCTTGGCCCTCAATTTGATAAATTTAATGCGGTGAAAAATAATGTTTTTTTTCCCTTCTGCGAAATAACAGACACTGAATTTCAAGCTTGTTTATAGTACTTATAAATAAATACGTCACTATCATAAACTAACGCAATCAATTCCGGTAACGTCATCTGTTAGAAAATAGCGAGAACTTATTCAATTACCAGATATAGCCTCCAAAAATAATTCTTTAAACAGAAAAATTCCAAGTTTCACAAATTTCTAAATTTTCTGGAATGTATCGACAAATCATTACTTTTATTCTCAAATACCCATCTAGGAAATCGATAAAAAGTTAATTTCATTGCTTTATTTCCATATAATAAACATAATATTCCGTAATCGAGTGCAGGAGAAAATTACGATCGTTTTTTGGCAGCACCGGGACCACAAAAGCTGTTATTACATCTTCCGTTCCCGTGAGCTCGTAAATTCAGTAACTCGTCCTGTCGAAAGTGCAATCAGGAGATCGATTTCGAATATTATTTGCAATTCTGAAACGTCTAGAGTGGAAAAAAGTCACAGTAAAATATTAATATAAACGGAAATGAAGCATTAGAAAATGATTTATTGGCTGGAGTAAATTTTGAAAGAAGTCGCGGATTTTAAATCTCAAGAAAAGGATACTCTATACGGAAATTTTTATCCCCGTCCATTATTTTAAGTGGCTTCTGTGGGAAGCGGGCTGTTCTCGGATATACTAAGATTGTGTCTGGAATATAACTGGTTTGTTGTTACTACAGCACTGATAAGCTGAAAATCGCTCTTAATAAATAAGTGAAAAATGTATTTTTATGCCACATAAGGAAATATTGTAAAGACGATATTTGCAGAGTAAATATGCTGATATTTAGAATATGTGCTAGGAAATAAAACGGTTTTAAAGGAAAATCGAACTTAGCACTATTACTTTTCAAATAGGATTACCTAAATGGATTATCTTCCTCTTTGGTATTTAAAAAATAATTGTTAAAATGATGAAAATAAATTTTTTTTTTATTTCTCATCATTTATTGATTATATCATGTAATAATTATATAATGTGATATGTCACGTAATAATTTATTGATTATATTATGTATATATCAAGTAATCACATTATAATTATAATCTGAATAATATCATCATTCTTATTAATATATTAAATCCATTTTATTAATGATCATAAAATTAATCTTATAGGTTATTACATCATATTTTTTTGATTGATATCAAATCTGGGAATGCCCTTATTCTATGAAGCATCTATTTCGGGATTGTAGATTCTATAATTAATATTTTGTTAATTTTCACTTAGAGTTCAGAAATTCTTTTATATATACGTTATAAGATATAAATACATCAAATAGTTTTAAAAACAATTTCAAATAAAACAAATATATTTTAATAATTAAAAAAAGAATAAATTCAAAAAATTCTAAAAGCTCCAACTAATGCAGTGTTTTTAATACGTTTTTCCTTCTCATCCAATAAGAAGAAAAAACGCATATTGGCATTTTTGCATTGAAAAACGCATTTCTTTTTTCACTTGAAAAAAACAACAACTGAGGATTATTTTTCAATTTCAATATTAAAATTATTAGAAACTTTTTTTACGCACAATCAATGTAATTTCAGGATTTTTTTATTTAATTGAAATAACTCTTCATTATATAAAATAGCTCGAAATACCTCGTTTACTTTTAATATTTTTACTAGATTTTACATAATCAATTTTATGAAGTCTCTTGAAAAATTCAGACTCATGTTATAGTTTGAAGATATTTAAATCTAAATGAAAAATATTTTTAAAAAATCATTAAAATATATTCATTTCTCTAAACCTTTTAGCTCTTTTTTACACAGGTGTTGTAGATTACTCTAGTCTTTGAAAAAAAATTTCGTGCATGTCATTGAAAACATGTTCCATAATATTACAAAAATATCTTTTATAACTTAAAAATTAGTGACGCATAATGTGCGCCAACTTGTAACAACGTAATTTTTCCCCACCTGTGTTATAAAGGGTTAAATATCAATTTTATTGAATTGTACTTTTCATAGCATTTTAATTGAGCATCATTGTATAATTTGATAATGAAACGATGAGAGGAAAATGCACTTTTTAATAATTCTCTGTTAATTTCAAAGCTCGACCTCTCTTTAATGATTATCTCATAACCAGAAAATTAAAAAAAAAGGAATATTTTTTTTTCGTTACAATATTATTTATCATAATTATTATTCTTTGGTGCGTCTGTCTAATTCATTTTATCTTTTTCACTGCCTTAGGACAATGAAAGGCACTTTAGTTTTATCTTTCAATTTAATTTTTTTGTTCATTTCTTTTTTTTTAGACATATAAATAAACACGGTGCATTATAACGAGAAAGATGCAGCTGGTCTTTAATTGAATCACTCACCGGAAGTCACTTTTTAAAACACGAGTCAACCTTTTAAACTGGCGAGTCATGCTTTAAAAGAAAAAAAAAACATTGATGAAACAATGTAAGGCGAAACAGTATATAGTTTTTGTTTAGCGATCGACATTTTTGCAACACAACTTCAGAAGTGACGTTGAAAGCAAAAACATTTTTTGGGGAAACAAGCAACTGTATTAGGATGCAAAGTTTATTCTTTCACAGAGGAAGGATGTTTTATAGAAATAAGTCAAAATTTTGTAAATTCTTTTATCGGAACTTCACTATAAAATGCAAATTGAATCAGTGAGAGAAACATTTTGAGTATTGTAAAAACGATAAAATGTGTAGAATTTCACTACTGTTTAATTTTTTATCTTAGTTTTTTCCCCAATCAAACATTAAAGAATCATGAGACTAAAAAATGTATTTAGGAAAACAATTTTATAATATATGTGCATAGTGCATTTTAATATTTTTTTACTCAAAAGACATAACAATTTTTATTTTTTTAATAGAGTTAATAATTATTACTTTTCCAAACTATTTTATAATGGATACCAAGATAAAACAAAAATATCAGTGCCAATTTAATTGTTTTTATATCAAATTATGTATTAAGTAAAAAGGAAGTTATAGAAATATTAAAATTAGAAAAATGTTTCGCAATTCCGAAAATAGAATATTGCACTTATCAAAATTTTTGATCACTAAAATTAGGCATTTACGTTAAATAATTATTTATCAAGGAAAGTCTAAGTATGAGTTCCAGGTTTAAAACAAATATTTCAAAACGCCCATTTTAAAACCATCAATCACTGTTCAAACATGCAATGACAAATATCAGCTCGTTTAAAATATCTGTTCGGATTAAACCCAAAACTATTTAAAATCTTACTTAATTATTGTCGAACTGTACAAAAATTCGTCAATCTCCTCTTTATTAACAAAGTTCTTTTTTTTGTTTCATATTACTCATCTTTGATATTTAGAGGATACACAGTAAGCATTGAAACATTAGTCCATAGGATGAAAAATATAACTTTTAAATATTTAGTAGATATTTTATTAATAATCTCGCTGTTTGTAAAAAAGTAGTTAACAAATTTAAAAAATAATGCATCAATTATTTAACATAATAAAACATAAAAAGTAGTGTAATTAAAACAATATTGCTCTATTTGCAATTATCTTTGTAAAACGTGACAATTTTTGCAACCCTGTTCACTACTTATAGCAACCCCCACTAGTCTAACGGAGAGTGGGAGATGAGAGGGTAAGTGATGAAACGGGCCTGAGACGAAGAAGGAGGATGTCACTCTGCTGGATCCTCTGTTTCTATTCTTATATTTCGTAATTTTGTGTTTTAATTTTGAAAGTGTCCTGTATCAATATGTAAATAGAATTTTGGGACTAAATTTGGAAGTGATCACTGTCTCTGTCCATGGCACCAAAGAAATCTCACGCAAAAAAGGATTTTTTACAATCTATACATCGCAAAGAATTATTTAAAAAAAACACCTCATAATTATAACATTTCAAATTTTTCTGTATAGTACCAAATTTCTGTATTTATATATTTACTTATGTAATATTATGTTATATAATATATATATATATATCATAAATGTCAAAGTTTAGATGGATGGATAGATATATGTAACTCAATCATGGCTGAACGGAATTGGATGAAATTTGGCACAAATATAGATTATAGAGCACCGTCTACTTTTTATTCCGGTTAATTGAGTGATTAATTTTTTTTATTAAATCGAAACTAATTTTCGCGCCAAAAAGCTTAAGCCAAATCCCGCCAAAGATGAGTAAAGTTCAAGTTCTTTTCCCAACAGTAATCAGGTTATGCTTACCATGATTCCGATTGTTTTAAACCATTCTGTTTATTTTCTTAGTGTTTGATGTTTTTAAAATCAAATGTTGTTCATTGATGGATCTTTCGGATTCATACTGACGTTCTTTTAAATTCAAAGAAAACAGAATAAAAGAAATAAAAAAATCCTTATTTGCATTCCGTTGCCCCAACTGGCTTAGGAAAGTCATTTGAGTTACGACAACTGGTGTTGAAAGTTCAACCGTGATTGTTGACAACTGTGTTTTCATTTGAATTAGAAGTTTAAAAAGTATGTATACTATACTATTTTAGCCATCTCAATCTCGATTGATAAATAAGATAGACTTGAGTTGATTTTAAAGAAACGCTTACTTGATTTGCTATTTTGTTTTACTTTGGCTATATAATGTAATCCTGCGTTCAGTGGTGGCGGGGTGGTCGGCTGTATACAAGAAGAAGAAGGTATACAATGTAAATAAATTGTTTTTAGGTTAGTTGTGTGTTTTTCAATTAAATTATATTTATGTTAGTTATATAGTTTTCGTATATGGTTATACTTTTAAATGTATCGTTTTTATGTTAGTTTTAATCTTTTTGATTTGATATTACTTGATAGTTTTTCAAACTTCCCAGAAACCGCAAATCCAATCTTTCTAAGTAACAAAGCTCTGACTATGAAAGTAACTAGAAGATCTGTTTGCAACTTTAGTGAGCACTTGCTGACTATCAAACCCCCTCCATCTGTGGGATATGTACAAGGACGCTTTATAAGAAGATATGGCATTCACAATGACCTAATCAGTAACAGACCAAAAACAGCGACCTGGGAATCCTTTTGTGCAAGTGCAGGTTAATAGAGTACATAGGCGTTAAATCACAGCTTGTAGCAGTGATGGGCGGCGCTGTCGTTTTGCTCGCTTATATATATATATATATAAGTCAAATATCTTTAGAAAGTTACTTATTCCTAATCCTCATACAATCATATAATTTAAAAAGACTCAAATTTTTGTACATTTGAATGGCATTTGGCGTAAGTGTTGGCGGAATTGTGCCAATACGTAGGTTGAATTCCACCAAGGATCGAACCTGCGATGTTCGGGTTTGAAATCCAGTAACTTATCCACTATACAAAAATTGCCACCAATGTTTAGTGGTAGTTACTGGCTTATTAAGATGTCACCACAGGCATTTTGCACTACGTAACTACCCGTCGACAGAATGTGTAACATAATGCCCTTAAAAGTTACAATCTTTTGCATTTATTTTGAAAAATTAAATTACGGGCTAAACTGTTTCTAATTTAACATTTTTTAGAAACCTGATATTCAAAAATTATAATCAGTTAATAAAACTATAATGAAAACAAATATGATATAAATTTTTAGAAAGAATAAATATCATTGCTTCAACTTGCTGTAATGGTTTCTTGCTATAATGATGGAAATTAATTCGACAGTTATTGGAAATTATGCGATGTGTGAGGCATAAATCTTTTTTTTTTCTTTTAAGATTTAACATGGCTGTACATAAAAGAATCTAGATCTTTGATCGATTGCCCTCTGCCTTAATTTTGACGAAGCATAAAATCATTTAAAATAAAATACAGCAACAACGAACCCTTGCTTAAGATGTTTCAAAGTTCTTTTACTTAACATCGACTTATGAAATTTGTTTAAGCGGTCATCAATCATTAAAGCGGCTTTTACGTAAAATAAAGAGATAATTTATTGCTTTTAACAATAACCAAATGCTAAATTTTGTTCATTCTATGTACTTGCTAAAGAGTCATGATATTAAAGTTGCATTCGCTTCCAAAAATACACAAAGATGAAATCCTAGCTGTGCAAATTATCCATTGTTTGTTTTATTTTTTTGAAAAATAGTGTAAATCATTTCTTTTAAAATTGCAATCTAGGTTATATGTAGCTAGTGAAAAATGACAGAAACTTTCAGAAGAATATAGAGATAAGGATATTATAAAAATAGACATTTTTATTTTTTCATTAAGTTTTTTTTGAATAATCAGGAAATAAAAAGACAAACGGCTGTGGTAATTGCTAAATATATATTTAATATTTTATAATTTAGCTGATACTTCTTTTATTTAAACTCATTATACCATTTGTTTTTAATCGTGTCTAATATTTTTAGTCTAATTTTAAAATCTAGCATTTTATGTTTGCAAAGGATATAGAGGTTCGGAAACATAATTATGATTAGAAGAAAAATAAAAAATAACAGATCGTACTTCTCATTTTCATTATTATTTATTAATAAAACGTATGTATTAATATATGATATAAAAGTATTTAACAATCAATTTTAAAAAAAATAGTAATGACAGAAAATGCTGGAAAATGCGACTCACTTTACCTGGCAAACTAATATATTACCTACATTTTATTGCGATTTGAAACTGAAATTGGCCTTAAATCATTGCAAAAAAATTCATTAGCCTTAAAATCATAATAAAGATTGATAATTCATTCTATTTGAAAATCAGGCACTTTAATTTCCCAGTTGCAAGGACAAAATGACAAAACTTCCAATAAAAAATTAACAAAACCTTTGAAATACTGATAATTATATCTCAAATTGATATGAAAATTAATCGCTTTAACATTTTCTTAAATATGTAAGTAATAAAACGGACTCGTTAATATGACATTTCTGATTATGTGCATAAGAATGCAATAATTTTTCTTTTTAATGCATCATAAAATTCAAGAAATATCCTCCCAAAAAAGTTTTCAGTTCGTTAAAATAATTAAAAAACTAAATTTTCATAAAATTATGAATATATTTTGGGTGAAAGCATGAAATAATAATAATAATAATAAAATGAATGGAATCTACGATCATAAATTTCAAATTATCATGTGAAAACATTGTTTTTTTTAAACTCATGCACCATAAAATTCAAGAAAAATGTCCACAAAAATGTTTTTAGTTTAATAAAATATTTTAATATCGGACTACATATTCGTGAAAATATTAATCTATTTTGGAAGAAAGCGTGATTTTTTTAAAAAAATGGAATTTACGATCGTAAGTTTAAGTTACTATATGAGAAAATTATTTTTATGCCATTATTTTTATTAATTAATGCCAGCCAATAACCAAATTAAACCATTCGAAACAATCACGTGGCAACTCTATCCCTCTCTCTATATATAATTGTAATTATTTAAGCTTTCATCTTCAATTTTCCAATATGCCAAATGAAGTTTCGGAACTTGACCGATTTTGAAAAAAGAAAAAAAATTCATCGTATTTTTAAATATCAACGAATGCGTAATATGATAGTCTTGTGATTATTTCAAACCAATTTAAACTGGTTGATGACTTAAATTAATTAAGAATATTCGTAAGAATTCAGAAGATTAGTTATTTGGAAATCAATTTATAACTTTAGTTGTCGATTTCTAATAATCCTAAAAGCAAAAAATTCATACCTCAAAAGTGATAAACCAATTTGTAGCCTACGTATTTTGAGGCTTCAAAACAAAACAAAATCGTATTCTCGTATGACCAAAAAAAAAAACTAAAAAAACTTGAGCTATGCTTGAGCTATGAAAAAAGCTTGAGCTATATACATGCTATTGACAATTTTCATCGCAATTTAATCTTGAGTTTTCTGAATTATTTAATGGATCATTACTATAGCTATAAAAAAGCAAATATTATTCTTGATGAAATAGTCCTGGATAGTTTTGTTTGTCAGAGCTATAATTAAAAAAATTTCATAATCCGTAATTGATAGAGTTATCAAAATCAAAATCCATTAAAAATAGCCTTTATTCAAAATAATCTCGAGCATCTCATCTTTAAAATATTTAACTATCGTCAGTTTAAAAGCTATCAGATTGTTTTAATAAAGGAAAGAAATTCTTATATCGTTTGAAAAAATATGAAGCGTGAATTCTTTTTTATAGCAGAAACAGTTTAGGTTTCGGAACGTAAGCTGTAATTGAGAATATTCAGAAATATGTATCTCAAATTTGCAGGACAGTAAAAAGAAGACAAAACAATCTTTAACAGTTAAAATTAATTCACCCTCAATGTGTTGAATGTAAGTTAAAAGATCAAATTTAATGCCTTTATATCTCGCCAAATTAATGCCTTTGTCAGTCGTCAAGGTTGCTAGATCACTAATCAGTCAACGATTCAGTAGTCATTAACACATCTATAAAACTCTTAGTTTATAAAATTCTCTTAACCAATAGATTAAAAACAGTCTATAAACTCTTTATTAAGAATATCAGAAAATTCATGAATTAAAATACCATTATATTTAATATAAATTCTAAAATTAGATTTCTTAATTAATAATTTTTGAACAATAATCGTATTACTAATATAAAGTTAGGATAATTTATGAAAATGAATAACAATCCAGTATTAATGCTTAGACTTTACATAAAATGTTAATAATTAATTCAGAAAATTTTTCTATTAAATTCTTGAAATTGAATCAATCACTTCAAAGCAATAAATTAAATTACAATTTTACTGAATCTCCCTTTGTCTTTCTTGCCAACTTTCAAATCTTGAACTATGAATTTGAATTACTGTTTTTACCTCTAAAGAACTTGAATAGCTTTATTAACTTTCCAACTGCATGTGAAGTTAGAGAAAACACTTTTTTTAAATGATCCATATATTTTAATTTTTTATTGATCTATCTTAATTATCTTTTTTTTAAAGAAAGAGTTATTTTTTCCTGGCATTTTGAATGCCAAGTAAGAAAGCGTTCATTAATTTTTAGATTTTTAGTCCAATATAATCACTTCTATAAGGATTTTTTTTTAATATTTGAAAATTTAAAGGTACTATAGAAATATAGTCTCTCAACATTTCTGATTAAGAAATGAGGGAAGCGGAAGCAAAAATTTTTTTTCAATTCATAGCATTTGTTTTATTTAGAAATACATTATATGCTTATGTATATATTTTACTGGACTGTTCTTCAATTATATTGGGAAGAATTATACCTTGATAACTGAGATCATGATTCTAAGTAAAGGAACTAATTAGTCAGACTAAATACTCTTACAAAGAAAGGCAAATTATAGAAAAAGTCCTTCTTAATATAACAAATACAATAACTATCCCGAATCCGTTTTTATAAGAAATATAAAGAAATATCTCTTGAATGAAAGGGAAAGAATGCTTACGTTCTTGATTAGACGAAGCTAATAAAGTTCATTAGTTGTTCCTTTCTTCTTAAGAAATCATCTTCTGCTTTCATCAGCAATACTATAGAATAAATGAAGTCAAAAGGTGTTTCGACTTGAGTAAACAAATCTGTTAGTGAATGATTACATGGCATTTTGTAATTTATATCAAGGCATTCATTTCATTGATATCTTTACTATTAAAGATATATTGTTGAAAACGTAAATGCTATTATTAGAAAAACATTTCTGATTCTTTGACGCAAAATTCTATCTTGTAGTTAAACAATATTATTGTTTTAATTTTGTAGCATATTTCAAAGAGATACCTTCGGAAAAATGTCATTGTTAGTGATGATATATTAATGGCATAATTTTCAAAAATAATACTTTATTATTTCTTGAAACAAATGCATTTGAGAATAAAATAATAAAATTTTAATTTCTTAAGACTTTTCTAATGTTAAACGTTGTACGTAAAATATATGGGTAATGGATAATTTTCGTTATTTGTAAGCTTTTGATTTGCTGTACACTTTCAAACAGTTTAATTCATTTCATAATAAACAAAATCATGTTTATATTTTACAAAAAAAATATTTGTTATCAGGCATCCACTTATTAGATCAGATTTCTCTTAGTTTGACCATATGTTGCCAGTTTAATTTCAGTACATGCTCATTAAATTAAGAGTTAATAGGATACCTGAATTATGCTTCAAAAATTGCTTCAAAAATGCTTATATATGCTTCAAAAATATATGCTTCAAATATTGAATTTTTCTGTTATTGATGAAATTGAATTTATCAACTATGCCTCTATATAACTTCAATTACTGAATTTTTGTGTTCATGTAAGATTTAAATTAAAGTTTCAGAAAATAATAATTCAATTTATACGCACCTCACGAAAAAGAATGTTCCATGCATAAGCATATTTAATTTACTCATTCAAAAATAATTCTTTTAATCTTTGTTAGAAAAATTAATTCAATAGTGTTAAAATTAGAAAACACTGTTAACGAAGAAGACGCACTTTTGATGGGTAAAATTTATCCAGTTTCAATATTTATGAGATAGTTTTATTACGTGTTCTTTTCATTAACAAATTATTGAGAGGAAAACTTCTTTTGATCCTACTTCACCTCTATTTTATTTTTAATGTATTCACTGTAGCATAATATTTACGTGTAAATGTTTGTAAAACTATGGATATGTTATTTAAACGGGTATACTGCTAGTTACATTCATGTTATATTAATATGCAAATGTTATTTGTGTTAATAATGTTTTTATTGATTATTACCTTTATTTTTATTCATAACTGTATTTTCTTCTCTGGATGCTTTACTGGTAGGAGTTAATTTCAATGTACCTTTCAACAAACTGAGAATATTTTAATATTTATCGTTTTTCCAAGTCTTATAGTTAAAAGGATACCTTATACATGTCAAAGACTCATTAAATAAAGAAATACTAAAGCAGAAGGGGAAGTTGGAATGGTATTTGGTGCAGTTTCAATCTGAACGTTCACGAACGAAACAATCTCAATAATTGTAAAATGTTCGAGGCGAGCAGACGCAATGAATCAGGACATGTTTCCTGCTCTTTTGTTTTCGAAGTCTTTCACAGCAGTTTTCAGAAAAAGCAGACTATGAAGACAGAAAAGTAATAGAAAACTAAATCCTATCTTAGTAAAAAAAAGAAAAAAAAAGTAACCTTACTCTAAACTATACGTTTAAAGGAAGTAAGTATCCGGAGATTTACGTTCTAACTTGTACGTATATAACACGTCAAGTGTTCTAATTGGTATTCTTATTCTTATTTTTTAGAGAAAAGATTTTCTACAGAATTTTTGGAACCTGTTTTGTCAGCTGATATTTGATATATTAAAGGAAAATATACTAAATTAATATAAGTTGAAAATTTATTTTATGTTTTAAGCAATAAAGGATGCATCATTTAAATTTTTATCTGGTTAGTATTATGAAAGCTCTTTTAGTATGAAATGGTTTAAATTGCCTCTTTATTAAGAGTGAATAGGATAGCTGAAATATTTATATGCTTCAAAACTTTAATTTTTCAATTAATAATGTATTTTAATTACTGACGATGTGTCCTTAAACAAATTAAGAATATTTTAATATTTAACATATTTTCAAGTAATTTCTTTAAGATAAAAGAATACCTTACACATGTCAAAAACTCATTAAATAAAGAAATACTAAAGCAGAAGGGGAAGTTGGATCTATTTTGGTATAGTTTTAATTTGAACGTTTAAGAACGAAACTATCTACCAAAACGTAAAATGTTCGAGGCGAGCAGACGATATATGATATATTAAGGTATAGGCGAGCAGACGATATTTGATATATTAAGGTATACGTGAGGAGATATTTGAAGTATTAAAGGAGAATATATAGTATAGATATACGTTGAAAATTCATATTATGCTTTAAACATTAATGGATGCATCATTTAAACTTTTCTCTGGTTCGTTTTATAAAAGCTCTTTCAGTACGAAATAGTTTAAATTGTATCTTTATTGACATATAATGATTTGGAAATGTTTAAATTAATTATTACTTTGTCTAAAATTTCAAAATTTTTTTCACTAAAAGTTTTTATTAAATTCTCAAAAAATGGATTTTTTTTAAAAATATCTGTTTAAAAACAAATATTGTTTGAAATCGGATTTAAATATCTATAGAAATGTATGACAAATTATTTCAAAAAATATATAAACTAAAAAATTAAAATGCTTCAGAAAAAAAGATAAGAATTAAATGTTATAATGTTTTGAATTAAAAAAAATATTCAAATTGCCTACACATGACAAAAATGTCTATAAAGTAATAATGGATTAAACGAAATAAGAAAAATGAAATAACAAAGATTTTTTAAGAAGCAACAAAACAAAAAAACTAAAGACATATTGTGAAATCAACTTATAAAGTAAATATTGGTCAAAATTTATTAAAAGGAAAATACGATGTATTTAAAGTGCGTCAGTGCTGTTACATATAAAACACCGATAAAATTAATCAAGTTAAAAATATATAATTTAAATTGCAAAAATAAGTAATAATCTATATAAATAAAAATGAATGTCTATCTGCACGTCCCTTATGTCTTCCTATACCGTTCATCCGATTATGATGAAACTTGGTCAGCTTATTGCTTACACCTACGGGTTGGTTATAGATATAGTACAATTATTTAAAATTAAATAAAAAATTTCGAATCTCAACCACATGTATTTACCAAGGATTAATCTCTACATAACTCGCCGAAGTGACAATAGATTATGTAAGAATACTAAATCCAAAAAGTACGCAAACGTTATGCAAGTCATTCTCAGTGGTAACAACTGTAGGAGGTAAGAAAGTTTTGGTGTAACCAATTCTGGAGTTTTTAAATTGTAATTGAATTTTAGCGTTTTTTGCAGTAAAAATATTGTTGTACAACTAATTTTGCACCATATTAATTTTCAAAAATTATCTTTTGAAATATTTTAATGATTTAATGGTATTAATACATGTTCTATGTTTAATCAATATTAAAGGAAAATATTTAAATCATTTCTCTAAAATTAAATTTGAGAATTCTGAACGAATATTAAACGAATCACGAGATATAATAAATAGTTCCTTTCATTACCATTCAGAAAGAACACCAAGTTTTACAGTTCTAAAAGGGTACACAAAACTAATATATAAGAATGAATATTCGTTTGTTCGTATTTTATATACTGCCGTGCCGTTCATTCTATTTCGATAGAACATTGCCAAATTGTTGATTGATTGCACTTAATTTTATTATTTTATTTGGCGGTAGCGACATGTCGGGTACCTGCTAATACGGAATAAAAAGGAAATAATGAATCCAACCCGAAGACTTTTTAAAAGGTTACACTCAGACAAGGATTTAAATCCCGGGTATTTTCTGAGAAGACTTCCGAATTTTGTCTAAATATTGACCTCTCTTTAATCGAAAATCTTAATTTTTTTTAACAATTAATATCAGAAATCAATGTCATTAAAATTTGACAATAATAATAAGATAGTATTTTAAAATTCAAATCCGAGCAAAATCATAATTAAATTGAATCAAACGGAACCACTATAATACAATTATCAAACTATAAAACCCAAAAAAGAACCCTTCAAGAACATACAGAAGCAAAGAACATACAAGTTGAATTTAAACACAGTCCAAAAGGTTCTCGTGAAGAAAACTAAACTACTCCGGAGAACTAACTACATAAATCTTAATTCAACTTTTCCGTGTTTGAGCAAAAAACACTTTCATCTTTTGGAGAAAGTGACTCGTCATCATATGAAATAAATTGAAAAATTTTAGTACCATCTATTAAGTTTAAATAAAAGCAAAGGAGGATAAACTAGAAAGAATATCTTCAATTGCAAAAATCTTGGAATATAGATTAGAAAGTATATAAACTGTCTTTCATTAAAACGTATATTGCAATAGTTTCGGGGAAAGTCGTTCAATGTTACTTTAATAAGATTGTTTGTTCTTTTAATGCAAGAAATTTTGTTATTGAAGTATTTTTTTAACTTGATAAATTGCGGAATTTTTTTTTGGAAACTTAAGAGTTTAAATTAGAATGATAATTATTTAGCTCAATTATGTTGAATTTAAATACATTCCTATTATCATATAAGACTATCAAAGTTTTTCATTAGGAATTTCCGTTTTTTAATCCTAACACACAGCTTTTAGATTGCAATTTCTTCGTTTCAATTAACTCTTTTGAATAAAAATAAATAACATTATTAGCATTATCTATGTTTTAAAAAAAGAAAATTATATGTATATTGAAAATCCTTTATTGAGTTTATTTTTTTCTCATAGTACTGTAGAAAATTATTAGCACTTGAAAAAACTGTTTCCATCGGAATTAATTTTGACTTGTTTATAAAAAATATTACATAAAACATAATTCTCAGAAATATTTAATTTTATAATTCAACTTATAATTTTCCTTTCCACTTTTTTCCTTTTTTGCACTTAAATTTTAAATATTAATTTTTAATTAAGCTTATTTTTCTTAAGTACATTATAATTTTTTCACACAAATCTGTAACGTCAAGAATTAATTGAAAGGTGACATAAAATATATTTTGTATTAAATAAAATTTCATCATTAAATAGATATAACCTTTATAAAAATATAATTAATTCCTTATCTTTTAATCAGTTCTTAATAATATTCTGGATAAAGACTAAGATAAATTTGTCTAGTTTTAATTTCAAATAATTGCTTGAAGAAATGTTTAAATGTAATACTATTTGATTTCTTCGGATAAAACTATTTAAAGAAAGGAAATAATTTCTTTCACCGATGCCGAAAACTAATTTTAATATTTATTTAATTATTATGCTGGAGTAATGAAAACACACCCATTATAATTAAATTAATAATTGCATTTACTTTTATTTGCAAAAAAATTAATAGTATTGTAAAAATAAGTAGATGAAATACAAGGTGGTTATAATTAAACTTCCCATATAAACAGCATTCTACAACGCAAATGGGTGAACGGATTGCAGCGAAATTTGGTATATAGACTATATACAAAGTATATTCACGGAATTTCGAAAAAAAAAAACACACACATTTTTGTTCCAATGTATCTACCAGAGAGTGCCTTTTCTGGAAAACATTAAATATAATGCAATAAACGACTAAAATGGAATACAGAAATGGCATTAACAATCTAGAACAAGAATTATGAGTAGTGAAATGTAAATTATGGGAAACGCTGACAATTCTAGGAAAATATATCGAGATTTGCATGATTACGAACAGGAAGCTTTATTCAAAACTGGTTAGAGTAAGAAACTTTTGCAGTAGTTGTCATGTTTTATGTCGATGGTTTCCGGTTGTAAAGGAGATGGCTTGACGCATCGTTGACCGATTTAAAACACTCCATAACGCTTCATTTGCGTTACAATTAATCAGTTACGATCTGCTGTTAAACACACTGTCCATAGACTTGAAATTTTGCAGTTCCATGAGGAGGGTTTCATAGAGGATCTTTCCATACATCATCCAGGACACGATTCAGAATTGCTCCACTTAGGCAAATTCTCCCATTCTGTTTTTATTTCTTCCAAATTGAACTGTTTTGTTTTCTCAAAAAATGTACTGTTATATTTTCCTTACATTAATTTAACCCTTAACTGGGGTCGTGTGGTTTGTGAGACTGCTGCGATGGACTTTTGGTAAACCCTATTCCATTTTTAGCTCAACTGAATTTATTGGCCCTGTAGCTTTCTGTTTTGTGACCTTCAATGCACGTGCACTCTTTCAACCTGTTTCAGTGGATACTTTTAAAAATAATTCAGTCATTTGTCTTAGCGTGTTTATTAAGACTGCCCCTCTCTGTTACTATCCCAGTGATAAACAAGGCTTAGCAAATGGTGCCAAAACTTCGGCCTCGAAATATTATCCATTTCACTGATCTTATTACCAAGCAGTGCTCCAGAGACTTTTAAATGAAGCAGAATGTGATTTTAGTGATGAGGATAATTGTACAAAAGATTTCTTCGGTGGAAGTTCGCACTCGACTGATTGTGATATGTATGTTCAAACATATTGAATTTTTCTAGTGATAATGTATTATAAAAAAAATAAAATATATTAATATATCAAGAAAAATATATACAGTATTTATAGGCTGAGTTTCATTTTAGATCATTTTAGCTGAGTTTCAAAAGGCGATGAAAAAAGGTTCAATTTTACCCATTGTCATTTTTTTTTTAATTTTTCATATAATTGTAGAATTTTACATTATATCTTATATTCAGTGTGAAATTAGTAAGAATGTTCGAAAGCAAAGGGAATTAACACCTTATTGTTTGACAGAAAAAAATGTGAAAAAATTAATAATAATTTGAAGTTTTTGAAATCACCAGAAAATATTTTAGTTTTCTTCCACATGTCAAAAACACTATATATTATCAGATATAAAGCATGAAAACGTAAATAATGGAAAAATAGATGAAAAATAAATTTAAAAATCTAACTAATGCTTCGCAAGTATTAAATCCACAAATATCCACAACATAAAAAAAAAACTGTATAGAAATTTTTTAGAATCAGCTGTGATAACAGAAATTATTAAAAATGCTCCAGTGTCACACTTAGAAAATTGTAAAAAAAATGTCGCATATATGGTCCAAATAGAAAGGACGATTTGTTAGAAACTCAGCTTTGTTTGATAAACTTACAATATGAAGTTTTCCAACTACTATTTTCAACATTGGTATGAACACCAATTTTTGGAATATCACACCGCATTTCAAACACAATGACTGCATCTTAACCTATAACTTATTCCCAACCCCACACACATTTCTCGCTTTCCTTGATCTTCATTTTAATTACAGAGGATATATATTTTGTTTACAATGATTTAACGTGCACCAGACTAACAAAAATCGATGGAATAGAGATTTGATTTCCCATTCTTCCGTTTAAAATGCCAAGAATTTACTCTCACACTCATTCCCATTCCTTATTCTAAACGAATCAAAAAAGTATATAGAGAAATTTTTAAGATGACTTTTAGCCCTTAAATACAGAGGGGTGGTCTGTCAGACCTCTAAAGATGGTCTTTCTCTCACCTATTTTTAGTTCAATCGAATAGATTGGCCCTGTAGCTTCCTATTTCTTGACCTTCATTACACGTACACTTTTTCAGTCAGTTTCAACGGTTACTTTATATTTTAACTATTTCTTAGTTCGACGTCTGTGAGACCGCACATCCCAATTAGTGTTCTGGTTGTATACAAGGCTTAGTAAAAGGCTACATCATTTAAACTACTGGTCCTTGTTATAAAGCAGAGCTCATAAGATTATTAAGTGGAGAAGAAAAAGATTTTAATGATGAGAGTAATTGTACGGAAATTCTTATCAGAGCAAGTTCTCATTCGGCTGATTTTGAAGTGTAGAATAAGATATAACAGTTTTTTCTAGCGATAATTTTTTTGAAAAATTTCTAAAATATATTAACATACTAAAAAAATATTTACAGAATTTGTTGGCTGATTTTTATACTTGTTCTTAATCTGTATGTTCAAAATGCCCCAGAGAACCTGAGATACTAATAAAAAATGCGTAAATTTACCCATTGTCATTTTTATTTTTAACATAATTGTTGAATTTTACATTATATTGTTTCTATATACCTTTAAATATTGGAACAATAAATATTATTTAAAAAGCAAAAAGTAATAGGTTTTTCAAATAATTTTATTTATTGTAACATATAATTTAGGAAGAAAATATATGTCTCAACGCATTTACTTTTTTCAATTATAATTTATTTTTTAACATTTCTAAAACGTATCTATATATGAAGAGAAATATCTACAAAAAATATTTGCCGATTTTATTCAACATATTCAACCAATTTTAACAAATACATTAATTAGAAAAAAATAAATTAAAGTGAAAAGAAAATGCGGTCTTGTAGGCCGCACTTCCCCAGTTCAACCCTAAAATTTCACCTCCCCAATTAAGAGTTAATGTGGTTCGATGATAAGGTGAGCAGAAGCTAGTCAATAAATATTAATATTGTTTCTGTATTCCATTTTCATCCTTTATTGTGTTAAATTTATTGTTTCCCCTCTGGTGAATATTTTTAAATTAATTTTTTTTTCAAACTTTCGTGAACGCATTTCGTGTGTAGTCTATAGTCCAAATTTTGTAGCAATCCCGTTCACTTATTTGCGTATGGGATGCTGTTTATCCTCAGAGAGTTTAACTATAACCACAGTGCATATCACGGTTGATTCAGTTTTAGTATATTAAGTCGATTAGCCTAGTGTGAAAGACAGCAATTGGAATGAATTATTAAATTAAAATGAGATTGTGAAAAAAAAAGTTTCATGTTTCGATCCTTGCTATGTAAAATTCTTTCTATGAAATCGCTTAAGGTACCAGCTATTATCTCATCAATAATAAAAAGATTTTTTACCTCATTTACTGTTTTTTATATATCTGAATGATGGATTGAATATTAGAAGTTGTAGCAAAAGGTAACATTTTTCAGGACTAAAAATCCATTAAAAAGTCCATTAAAATCTATTAATAGTCACAGAATGCACAGCACAACAATCGATCATTTTATTCTGCTTAAAGTTCAAGAAAAGTCATTTATTTTATCATTCAGTGTTAAGAATTTTCTGGTATTGATTCGATTATTGCCAGAGACTTCATCGTCATGTTCTTTTAAAACTATCTCTTAGTAATTTATAAACTAATATTTCTTCTTCTTTTTATGGACACAAGTTATATTAATTATTTTAAAAATTTGTATTCTTTTTTTATGTAAAGTTTTCATCTTCATTATTGGTGGCAGACACATTTTTCATTAAAAAAAAGTTTTTCTTCTTTGTGATAAGAAATTTCACTAACACAAGAAAATTGTAGGATTTTACTCTTTTACTTTATAAAATATTAAAGGAAAACTTGTTTTTGTTAAAATAATAATTATCATTCCCATTTCTTGAAAAAACAATTATTTAACTACATTGGAGATATAAACTATGTTGACAAAAAATGAATTTATCTAATTATTCTTTCAATAATCGGAGTTAGAAGTATGTGCATAAAATAACCTTACTTTTTAAAAGTGGGTCGAGGTAAGACTTAAAAAATATTCATTCGGTTTATGTGAAAATTCGAACAGGAACAAAAATAAATTGCAAGAAGCACTTTTTAACTTCATTATTTAATTTAATTGAATTGAATGACAGCAATTTTATATACAACCTCCGGGTGGCATGGGAAAAGAAGTCCGGAAAAAATCTCCTGAACATGGAATATTTTGTACACCTTGAAGATTAACACAATGTTATTTAGAGATAGAAGAGCGTCTTAATGTTGGCTAATAAAAATTATTATTTCGAATGTCATATTGCCTGCAGTTCACATTTACTAGTTTATTATAGTTTAGTATATTTACTACTAGTTTACTATATTTCGATAAATAATCGAAAAATAGTGACATTTTAAATAATCTCCTTTCTTTTTCGTGTTGTTCTAAATCTGCCAGTGAATTTTGGTTTTATTCTATTCATTAATTTTTAGCTACAAATGCTGCAAGATACGAAAATAATCTGTCTCTTCTGTGTAGATATATATCATTCCTATGTTTTTCTAATGGCACACATTTTGTACTGAGTATACTTTTATCTGAAAATTCATTTGTCGTGGAATGTTAGGATTATTACGCATTCGATCAAGATGTCTTTTGAATCAGCTAAAATATTTCAGGTTATTCAAATTTCTCACAAGCGTTTACATACATTATCTTTCATAATTATAGTTTCTGGAAGATTCTCCGAACAAAAATTTACCTCCTTTTCGACGAAATAAAAATTTAAAAATCAGAAATTTACATTTCACTAATTATTAGAAAAGTTAAATTTCTAGTAGTGACGGTTAATTTCCTAAGCTAAATATCCGATTTCTTTTCCCCCCTTTATTTTCCTTCCAAGTTAAGAGAAATAATCTTACCGATTGTTTACTCTCAAGTAATTAATATATTAATAATTATTCGATATTATAAATAATTACTCTTTTAACTTAATATTAAGTTAGAGATAAAGAAGAGAGAACAATTTTCTTACAAATAATAAAAAAGCGAGTAGAAAATTAAAAAGTACTTACTGAAAAATTCTTGGGTTTAGTCGTGATATCTATTTATACGACACTTTACAATAAATTTTTGATTAAAAAATAATGATTCAAATGTCGGAAAATGACTGTTATTATATATATTATGTAAACATATACTGTTTCACACAGTGTTTAATTTCAATATCATCATTGTCGCACTATTAGAATAATAAAATTTCAATTAATTTAGGTTCCCTAATTTGATTGTTGATTTCCTAAATAAAGTTATTGGTAAATCTAAAATTAAGTAATAAAATAAAAATCTAACTAAGTTTCTCAAAGTTATTACATGACTTCTATTTATATTATTGGATTCATTATTCGTTTTCTTCTGATGTCCATTTTGTTATTAAACAATTTAATTCATATAAGCGTATTTAAAAGAATTATTGGAAAGGAATTGTTTATAGGTTCTGATTGACGTTTCTACTCTTTTCTCTCTCTGTGTTTGCAGTTAAAACTTTTACTGACATCAGCGATTTGTAAAAGTTTATTTATTTATAATTTTGTTTTTGATCTCGAGCAGATTATATAAGATGTATCTTTTAGATTTTCATATCTTTTAAAACATTCATCATTAGGGTTAGGATCACATGAACTAAAACTAAAAGAAAATCGTTCCTGACCAAACCTATTTATACTTTAATCATAAAAATTAACTTTAAAACTCCTTTAATAAACATTTAAGTCGATTTATGTATTTTCAGGATGAATAAGATGAAAACTAATTTTTTACTTCAACATCAAATTTTAAAATCATTATCAATATTTTAGTGATTATTTTTTTTTAATTCGATAGCGAATAGTTCTTGCATATACTCTACGATTAAAAGTCTTTTTCCTTAACATTTCCATATGTGAAATTTTTGAGTGCATATTCCAATACTACGATAATTAAAATCTTTCTTTCCCTTAAACAGGAGGATTCTAAATAAGATTTTCAAATTTCTAAATTTACAGGATTACTACAAATAACAATTGCATATTGTACAAATAATAATAAATGAACATCGTACAAATAATAATAATAGCAGTAATCTATAAAAATTAGTAGTTTTATATATATTTAAAAACGTATTTCGCAATGAAATGCGATAATAAGTAACAATCCTTTTTTATAATTTAAAAACCCCAAATTTATTGCTACTTCTATTTCTGTGAATTCGTAAATCACAAGTCGATTGCAGAGCCGGAAAATCGATTTAAAATATTACATGAAATTTAGAAACGCCATGAGAAGAAAACGATTTCTAATTAAATATTAATGAAACTAGAAATGAAACATTAAGAAGTGAGAGTGATATTTACAGTGGATTTTTAACGAAGTCACGAACTTCAAATTTTGAGAAAATGATGGTCGGTAAGGAAATGTATATCCACATCCATTTCTTATGTACTTCATCGAAAAATTTCGTTTTTTTTGCGGTAAAGTGATAAAATTTATACTAAGGACATAAATTATTTTCTAAGATCATCTTTATTTTGTTGTGTTTGAACTGGAAAAATTATTGTTTTGATTATCTTAATTCAATGAAATGTTATTAAAAATTATTTTTGTTTTTATAATTCTTAGAAATGTATTGGAAAATTTCTTATTAAAAGAAAATAATCTAATTGAATTGAATTCACAGAACATGTACTAATATGATTTACGCATTTTTATTTGGAAAACTATAGTACATACAAATTATTTTTAATTAACAGAGAGAGTTTCTTTTATTTATTTTTTCTGATTATAAAATGTTTTAGAATAGAATTTACTAGTTTTAATAGAATTACTAAATAATATTACTAGTTTTCTTTAATGTCAATAAAAATATTGCTATTGTAAAATTTGTCCTAGACTTTTTTCTATTTCTTCTAGATAACGAAAAAAAACCACTTTTTGGGATTAAGATCTCTAAACATGATGTGTAGAGTTTGTGCATAGGAAATTGGCATATAACATGTTCTTTCAAAATTAAAACGAAGTCTTTGGAAAAAAAGTCTTTAAGGCTGTCAGCCTGTCCATAAGCATCGTAAGTGATAGAAATCGAAATAACTTCAGGGATAGAGTTTGTTCACATATTTATAATTAGATTAATAGATAGATATGAAATTTTCGGTCCAATCTGCCGAAGGAATAACGCCAATTGTTGGTATTTATGCTTATGTTTAATCCAATATGATTATTTTAAACGCAACAACATGGATAACTTAAATTTTGCATGTTGTCTTGCAATGAGACTTATAGAAATCATTGCCATAGAAATCCTGAATTAAATGCACATTTGCCGACTTTCTGCATATTCTCAAAATATTTTCAAGGATGCAGAGGTGTGTAGAAGAAAAACCTATATTATAAAATATTGAAATATTCAAGAAACCAGGGAACAGAATACTCTCACCACTTATACATATTGTTAAGAATTTCTTGCGCTGTTAATTCTATTGTAAAAGAAGGCAGTTTTACATATAACTCTTACGTATCCTGAATAGACTCTGGATCAATGACATTAAACCTTGGTCAAGACTGTAAGTTCATCGATCCAATATCTTTATGGTCTTGGCGATCATTTTGCAACTTAGAAAAGAATTCAGTTACTTTAGCCACAAATATGGCAATTCACGAAACTACTGGTATTTTAGTGACTTTGCGTTTAAATACATAGCTATGATATCTTTTCAGATAATATTATAAATCAAACTATGAAAAACAGAGACAGTTGAGAGTAGCAACTGAGTACACTTGTGTGCAGTCAATGAATCGAGAGAAATAACTAGTTTAGCAAAGTCTATCTCTAACAAATTTCTGCTATTTACTAGTATTTTTTTCACTATTTTACCAATTTGGTATTTGTTGCTATTTGCAGCAAATACTGATTTTCTGTGTGCTTCGGCTGCGTTTATTACTAGTGTGTTCGTATTTTCGTGTAGAATAAATTGCTTAGCCTGTTAATAATATGTCATTTAGCCTGTTTGATTTTTCATTTGATATTCTTTGTGATAATAACAGTAATAATATATATTTTTCCTTAACAATATTTATATTATACATAAAACCCATTATACTTTTTAGAAATAAAATAAAATCGTATAAAATCTATAAATTTATTTAATAATATATATGTTATCTTACAATTTTTCCAAAAAAAAAAAGCTTAGTGAGATTATAACAAATGAAAATAGAAAAAATGGAATCCTTTTCTTCAACTTTTGAAGTTCGCTAAGGATTCGATACTCGGATTAAAGGATTAAAACGTACCAGCAGATGAGTAGACCACAAGGAGCGATGTTATGTTTGTAACAATGGGCTCTTATTGCGAGATAATTAAAAACTCTGACCAAAAGATTTTCCAATTGAAGGACAATTTTTTTTTTGTACATTGATATTCCTTGCAACTGTCCAAAGAAAATAACATTTTACGATCCAGGGCAAAAAGAATCTCCTGAAATTAGCATTTAAACGAAGTCGTGGAGACTATCATTTGTCTGTGAAAATAATAGAAAGGGTATTTTGATAAGTGATTGAGATAATGGAATAATACTAGAATTTGATCGGAATAAAATTCCAATAATATTCAAGATCATTATTGCGTCTAATTGAAATATTTAAAAATCTTCTCGCCATGGTTCTTGAATACTTAAATAAGATGCATTCTTATTTTTTTAAATGTAAACGAATAGATCATTTTAAATAATATTTAAAATAGCTACAATAATCCAAAATGCTTGATGTCTAACAAATCCTGAGATTTGCTTCACCTTTCTGTTTTATACTATCATTACACTCATATTCTTACCTATAAAAATAATAAATTAAGTTTTTCATGTCAATACTTTCGAATAATATCGACACGTTGCATTTTATGAAAATATATACATTATATTATTAAGAATATAAATAGATACATATTAATACATTGATACATTTACATATAATACATACATATTAAGAAAATATATACATTATATTATTATTATTATATTATATTTGTTTAGTAATCCTGAAATGATTTGATAAGAATTCAACATTAGAAAATCAATCTTCTTATCTTTTTATAAATTTGATATATGTAACATAAAATTTATTTTTTCGCATTATGTTTAGCTATTTAAGAAAAAGAAAACCACACCGTGCATCATTCTATAAATAATTTTAAAAAAGAACATCTGTCATCAGTTATGCCAGTGGTGCACAAACCGGGGGTCGCTAGAAACTTTTGGGGGATAGCTAAATTCAAAGAAATTCAAATGTATGGAAAATCTGCAATTATCCATTTCAAAGAAATCGAAATAAGACAAGCGAAGAAATTAACAATTATTACTTTAATAACCTGATATTCGCTATGTAAAATCATGGAACTTAAAACTTTCATTATCATGCATAGTGATCCGCGATATTAGCTGCTCACTTCTAGCTAAAATAAATTCCAGAATTTTTCTTACTTCTACGCCAAGTAAAAAGTATGTAGCAGAAACACAAATTTCCTATTCAAATATCAAAAACCAACATGGCCGCTGCCAAACACCAGAGGCTTGGCTTCCAGAAGACACATCGGAAGATTTTTTATGTTGCAAAATGTTAGAAGAGAGAGCAACTGGAGAAAAATTAATTGAAATTATTAATAAATATTTTGAGAAAAAGGACGTTTCCTGAGCCCATTGTGTCATGCTTTGCACTGATGGTGCTGCAGCATTAACAGGTTGTAAAGAAGGACTAAGAGGTTTAATAATGAACCTTGCTCCCCATATGTATTCAACCATTGCAAGATGTACTGATAAGAAATCGATAAAGAATTTCACAAGATATTAAATGATGTTGTTATGGTAATTAATTACATGAAAAGCAACAGATTGTGGTGGTAAGATCATGAGACAGATAACAATTTCCGGACACGAGGTGCACTTTTGACTTTCGGTTATGTTACACGGCTACAGACAAATTCGAGTTAGAACCTCAAGAAAGAGCATTGGTGACACTGGTTCTGGAACAACCAACTCAACCCTCTTGGCTCCCTCTATCGGTAGCAAAAAAGTAGCCATAACGCTTGTTGCGATTAAAACGTTCGTCACCAGTCAAAAACACTTAGCACGATAACATCATCTCACCTAGAACTCACTTGACGGGGAGTAAAGTGGTGGTAAGTTCATAAGCCGGATAACAACTTTCGTACACGAGAGTGCACTTTTGTCTAGCGGTTATGTTACAAGACTATGAACACAATGGACCCAAGATATAACCTTAAGAAACCCAAGCCTAAATAGTCGTCTCTTTTGAATTCTCTATAATGAGATGGGTCCTGTGTATGAGACATTATTACAACATACGTAGTGAGATTGTTCTAATACGACAAAATATTGTGAAGTCTTTTCGATTTGAGAAACGAAGTTTATATATTTTTGATAGAAAAGAAACATATATTGGCATGTTCATTCATCAATGAAGATTGTCTCGGAAATCATTTACATGGTTGATATTTTCGAAAAATTGAAAGATCTGAATGTTTGTACACTTTCCACAAAGAAAGTGTACAAACATTTAAAACTATGCCGTAAAATTAAAGCTTTTAAGAATAAACTGATACTTTGGTAAGAGCAATTTAACGGAAACAACACATACATGTTTCCCCACTTTACAGAATTTACTTAAGAAAATAATATAGATTCCTTGTTATTTAAAAATATCATTTTCCATCATTGGATCAAACTGGTTGAAAACTTTAAGAAAAATTATCAGAACACGAATTAGGTTGGATCCGTGATCCATTTCCGTTTGATTCAATTAGTTACAATATCCTTTTTAAACGAACAAGAACAGTTAATTGATGTTTCAAGCGACAAAACACTGCGCCTTGAATTTAACTTTCCGATTTGTCAAAACTTTTGGTTACAGGTTGGATACGAATATGCCGATTTTAAAGGAAAGGCAATCAATATTTTGATTCAGTTTGCATCGACTTACTCATGTGAATCTGGTTTTTCAAAATTAGTTTCTATTAAAACAAAATATCTAAATTGGATCCTAAGGATGACTTACAGCTTTCAGTTTCCAATACAGATTCGAACATAGAAGTAATCATGAGCTCTTTACAACACTAACCTCTTATGATGTGAATTTTTTTAAAAAATTATTTTTGATTAAAATATTTTATAATAAAGCATTGTTTTAAAAAAATTCGTGTTGATTTATTAACAATTTTTATGATGTTACAGCTTTTATCAAAAAATTTATGATGGTTTTTAAGTTTGCTGCTTTATTTTAAAAAGGCGTTATTTCACTAATTCATTCTACCTTATTTCTGCTTAGTGTCTTTTATGCTTTTCTGAGCGTGATAATTTAATTTATAAAACATAAAGCCTCTGAAAGTGTCTTTCTTTGTTTTAAATCTATAAACTGGTACAATGAAATAGCGAATAATTTTTAAAGTAAAATGTGTTTCTTATTCTCAGTGTTATATTTAAGACGAAGGGGACAGAAAGTCATGTACAGCGAATATTTCAAGTTATGCTGATTTGTCTCAGGCAGTAAAGAGCTTTTAATCATAATCAAAGGTGCTTCTCAAATGGATTTTATTGCATTTTTTTAATTTTAAATTCTAAGGTTTATATAATAAAATTTCTGACACTTTAAAAGCATTCAAGCAGAAGAGAATTTTAATCACTGAAGACTGAAAATAAAATTATCATATAAGAAATATTTCTAAACATTCTCAGATGAAACAGATGTCAGGATCTTTTCATTTTAAATTAAAAAAAAAATATTTAATATTTTCGCAATGTATGTTTGAATGAACGCATTAACTAAAACAAGAAAAGTAAGAAAATATTTCCTATCAAAAATTTCAAAAGGATTTCATTATTTTTTAAGTCATTAACCAGTTTAAAACAATCTTGAGACTTATGTACCGGTCTTTATCTTTTTCTCTCTCTTGCTGTATGTATATTATATATATAATATGCTATTTACGAATGATAAATTCTTAAACATATTAATTTATATAGTATTATTATAAAATAAATATTTTTATAATAGCTGATATTTTTTTTTAATTTCCGAGATCATAAAATAGTTTCAGAACAGATAAATCTTAGAACAGTAGTCAAATATTTCAATGTTTCCTACTTAAGAATAAATAACGTGATATTCCAACCATTGGGAGAAAGAGAAAATACTTCTATCAAAACTATTACTAAATGCTTGTGAAGTTTTTTTGAACATATTATGAAAATTAAATTATTTAATATCTTCCGAAAAAAATTACATTCCATGAAAATAACAGCTATGATAACATATTAATCCGTCAACCTTTTAAAAAAGCATCTGCTGTCAAATAATCATACGTAATAATAAAGCAATATTGGTAGAAGCTGGTAAAAAACATTTGCGATTAAAAGATGTTGATGGATATTGTCATTTATGCTTTATTCATTGCCTATGTGATTTCGAGCTTCAATTAATTGTTGTCTTCAATTATTCGAAACCTCCTAGTGAAAAAAAAGGAACATGTTCTCACAAGAAAAAATATTAAAATATAAAAGAATATTTTAATAGTTTATTAGGCAAAGCAAATTCTTGTGATGGATATGAAAATCATTCTGTTAAAACATTTGTAGTTGTGTAGTTTATGATATTTTACTTTTAACTGTCTTTACATAAAATCTAGCATGAATTACTCACTAATATATTGATCAGTATCTCATCACCTGAAAATTAAAAACGATATATTTTTTCAAGAGAATAATTTCGTTTATCTCAATTATTTTCTTCTAATGCTTCTGTCAAACCAATTTAGTATTTTTCACTGCCCGAGGACAGTAAAAAGTAAGTCGATTTAATCTTTCAGTTTAAGTTTTTCAACCATTTTGTTCATTCAGCATATAAACAAAGACGACGTCTTGTAATGAAAAACATCCAGCTGCTCTTTAATCAAATCATGCACCGGAATAGTTTCTTTTTCGCAATGTTGTTTTTGTTGAGCACGAAAAGAAGAAAATTTAAATTCATACTGGCGAAATGGTGTAAGTACGGATAGTGGATATTCCTTACACAGACGATCGATACTTTATAACACAGTTTTAGAATGATAAATTGAAAACGATTTTTATTTTGAAAAAAAAAATGTATATATATGGTGAAAAATATATGAATTAAAAGAAAAAGAATAATTTTTCAAATATGTTTGAAATACAACTTCAGTCTTATCATAAATAGAATTAGTAAGAAAAAGTGTTGGTCCTTTTAATAATGGTAAAATGTTTCTATCATGTTAATTTCCTAATCTGTCTTTAATGTTTTTAAAGTTAATACATGGACTAATAATATATGATTTTTTTTTATCTAAGAAGAAGATCAGTTCTTTATTTTAAAAAAAAACGTAAAATTCGATAATTTTTATTAATTTTTAATTTTGAAAAATGTTACAATTTTGTTTCACAAAAATATTTAAGAGATGTTTTGATCCCAAAAAGTTGAAAATAATATTAAATATTAATTTTTTAAAATTTAATTTCATACATTATGTGAAAAAACTATAGCAAACAAATAATATATATCATTGTTTTTATGATTATATATATCCTCACAAAAACAATTCATTTAAACTACTCATAGATTTAAAAAAATCATAAGCATAGATATAGGAGGAAATATACATTTTTGTTATTGAAATATGACAAAATGTATGCAAGGATAGGTCTTTTATCCCATATGTTTTATATTTATAATTTTTTTAAAGTTTTAATAAGTTTTTAATGCTAATTGTAAATTTCTAATGACTTTGAAAAGCATCCAATTTCAAACTGAATATGAATATCATTATCACCTTTCCTGTTGTGTAAAATTTTTTGCTCTTGTAAAAATTTTCATAATATTTGAAATATCTCTTTAACGTTAAACATAAACCTCTCTCAGAATCAGACAATGGAAGGTAAAACTAATCAAAATCTTTTTTTAGATGTTATAATAACTTTTTATTTATTTATTGTGCTTCTATTTCATTAAGTATGATTTAAATGTCCAGCAGGAAAATCAATTTAAATTTATTTCTGTTATATAATTCCTTATCATTTTTAAAAAAATAAAATAAAATACAGTTAACTCAGTATATAAATAAACTTAAGAACAATATAAAATTTCTATGTATACAGATTGAATTAATTCATTTTTATATATTACTAACCATTTCTCCGATTGTTTTATACAGGATAATGAATACATTTTATATTATGTATATAATTATCTGACTTGAAAAAAACATTCACTTTCTAAAAATTCTGAATAATTAAAGATTCGTGATATAAATAATAATGCATTCGAAGCAATTCTATAAGGTTCTAGGTTAAAAAAATCTTTATCTTGCGTCAATAATAAATCAATAAATCTTATTGCAAATATCTGAGGGAAGAAAGCTACAGAAAATACTTCCAATATTACGAATGATGTTGAAAATATATGTATTATACTGCAAAGATTTATAATATATTTGTTATTATTCATTTCATTACGGTAATGACTAAAGAACAGATAAATTCGTTCATTGTGTTTTTATACATTTGACTAATCATTTCTTTCTATTTCAAATTTTTTAACACTTAATAAACGCACTTATACTTGATATCAATAGGATAAAATACATGATGACATGACAATGCCTATTTTGATAAGAGTATTATAGAATGAAAAAGTATTAAAAAAGAAATATGTTCAGTTCTTCTGTAAAAAAAATGAAAATTTGGATATTATATTATATATATATATATATACTGAAGTGACAAAAGTCATGGGATAGCAATATGCAAATATACAGATGGCAGTAGTATCGCAGCGAAAAAGTATAAATGCGCAGTTCGTTTTCCAGAGCTTTCATTTGTGTTCAAGTTATTCATGTGAACAGGTTTTTCGTGATTTATGGCGGCACGACGAGAATTAACAGACTTTGAACGTGGAATGTTAGTTGGAGCTAGACGCATGGGTCATTCCATTGCGGATATTGTTAGTGAATTCAACATTCCGAGATCCACAGTATCAAGAGTGTGCCGAGAGTATGAAATTTCAGGCATCCCATCCCATCATGGACAGCGCAGTGGGCGACCACCTGCACTTAACGACCGAGACCGCCGACGTCTGTGTAGAATGGTCAATGTTAATAGACACTCAACACTTCGTCAAATAACTGCAGGAATCAATGTGGGACGTACGAGGGACGTATCCGATAGGATTGTGCGGCGAAATTTGTCTTCCTTGGGCTGTGACAGCAGAAGACCGACTCGAGTGCCTTTACTGACAGCACGACATCGCCTGCAGCGACTCTCCTGGGCTCGTGAGCATATCAACTGGTCCCTAGACCAGTGGAAAACCGTGGCGTGGTCAGATGAGTCACGATTTCAGTTGTTACGAGCTGATGGTAGAGATCGAGTGTGGCGCAGACCCCACGAAGCCATGGACCCAAACTGTCAGCAAGGCACTGTTCATGCTGGTGGTGGCTGCATAATGGTGTGAGCTGTTTTTACATGGCATGGACTCGGTCCTCTGGTGCAACTGAACCGATCATTGACTGGAAATGGTTATGTTCAGCTGCTTGCAGATCACTTGCAGCCATTCATGGACTTCACGTACCCACACAACGATGGGATTTTTATGGATGACAATGCGCCATGTCACCGGGCCAGAACTGTTCGCGATTGGTTTGAAGAACATTCCGGACAATTCCAGTGCATGATCTGGCCACCTAGATCGCCCTATATGAATCCCATAGAGCATTTATGGGACATCATCGAAATGTCCTTTCGTGCCCAAACTCCTGCACCATCCACATTTTCACAATTATGGACGTATATACAGACAGCATGGCTCAATATTCCTGCAGAGGACTTCCAACGACTTGTGGACTCCATGACACGTCGAGTTGTTGCACTTCGCCGGGCAAAAGGAGGTCTGACACGATATTAACAGTCATCCCATGACTTTTATCTCTCCAGGGTACATATATATATATATATATATATATATATATATATATATATATATATATATATTGGCTATTGGATTTAATTTTGTGAGTTCATTTGACTAAGTAAAATCAAATTTAATGTAAATATACATCAAGGAATGGAAATATTCAGCATTATTTCGCATTCATACTAAAGTTTTATGTAATTAATAAATAAATTAGATATTGGAGTTTTTCCCCGAAAATTTTATTATTAAAAATATATTTACATTTCTTTAAAATCTGAGAATAAATTTGATTTGGCTTTGTTATATTAACCTGCTGTTTGAATGTAGGAATAGGATTATTTTTGGAGTCCTGTAGGTTTGAAATGAAAAAATAAAACAGTTCTATTGTCAGCCTTAATTTGAATCTCAAAAATACTTATTTAAAAGATTGTGAGAATCTAATAAAGTGTTGCAGCAAGCAGATCTGAAATGTTATTTAGAACAAAGCGGTACTAAATCTAATGTTACTCTAGAGCGTTAGCGTTGAGTTACTCTTGAGGGTTATTAACTTGTTGGTCCCTACATAATTCCGAATAACTCTCTAATTAGATGATTTCTTCTTTACTCAAATGATAACAAAAGAACCATCTAATTTCTTAGATGGTTTTAATAAAATTCCCAAACAGAGGAGACGAACTGTTCGTACTCCTAATAATGATGGGAAAATGTAATCTTTTTTTAAATTTTATTGAAAATACAGATGAAAATATCTCTACCTTAATTTTAGTGTTGAATGGTCAGATTGAGAATTTTGATTGCAAAAAGTCTAATTTTCAGATCCTATTGTGGCCTAGAATCTTAGAAAAAAAATCTTTGTATTCTTATTTAATATAATATGAGATAATATTAAATTTAATGCCCTTGAAAAATTCTTGTTCAGCTAACACTCAGCCAATCTAGTATCTCTTGAAAGAATATATTCTTCCTCTAATGATTATTTAAGGCGAGAATATGCTTCTGTAGGTCTGATACCATTAAAAAAAGTATATTGATAAAACATTAAATTTTTTCCTCTATGAAATATATCAAATTTTGTCGTTTTATACACATGTTTTGACTTCTGAAAAAAGATACTAATTTGTTTAGAGACATTTCAAACAGTGAGAAATCACAGATTTAGGAAGTAGAAATATATATTTAACTAAAAAAATTAGAATTTTAAATTAGTGGTAAAAAGTAGGACTACCACACTATATATATTAGGTTGGTGCGTATGAAATGTCGGATTCTCTTTACATGCGGACGTTTGTCTCCCTGTTTTCGTTATACTTTTGTCTTTGGCATAACCTCATTCAAAGTCGTATTGTCCATTGCCAGAGACTCATTTCAGCAAAATAGGTTTTCTCGAAGGTCTTCCCTTTTGTTATTTCTTTTGAGTTTATTGCCGATATGAATTCTGCCGACATTCGCGTCATTTTCTTATATGAGTACAAACTTGGTAATAGTGCTGCAAAAGCTGCACGCAACATAAACCAAGCGTTTGGGGAGAATACGGTTAACGATCGGAAAGTGCAGCGTTGGTTCGAAAAATTTTGGACTGGCGATTTTTCACTGCAAAATGAGCCGCGCGGAAGACCCAAAACGTCTGTGAAGAATGATGACCTGAAGGCTCTAGTGGAAGCGGATCCAGCCGTATCCACGAGGGAACTTGCTATCAGGATGAAAGTTGACCATACAACGATATTGAGACACCTTTCTGAGATTGGCAAGGTTAAGAAGATGGACAAGTGGGTACCGCACGCACTGACAGAGCGAAATAAGCTGGAACGAACTGGAATATGAAGTTTTGCAGCATCCACCCTATTCACCGGATCTCTCGCCGACCGATTTTCATTTTTTCAAGCATTTAGAGCTGTTTTTAAGGGGCAAACACTATGAAAATGAAGACAGTCTAAAAAACTCGATATCAGAGTTTATTAATTCTAAAGACCAAAATTTTTTTAAGACAGGCATCTACGCTTTAAAATCTCGTTGGGAGAAGTGTATTGAAGCGAATGGAGCATACTTTGATTGAATAAACGGCTTTTGAAGAAAGATATGCAGTTTTATACAATCACTTAAGAATCCGACATTTCATACGCACCAACTTAATAATATGGTAAATCTACTACTCTATCCATCTTTTCTTTGGAATTTACATTACGTAAGAATATTAACTTTTCTTTCCTAAGACGATTGGCAACAGTAGTATCTGAAAAGAAGACTTTTACATTCAGCTCTAAAATAAATTTTGCTATAACCTCATAGATACATTTTAATATGATTTCACAATAAAATTATGAAAGGAAAATCAAAACCTTCTCGTAGTCTTTAAACGCACAAATCCGAAGTATACAGTTCAATAGATTTCCTTGCATGTAGCCGGTATAAAAAGTGGACTGTAAAACATATGAAAGTTTGGTCTTCCCTCTTTCTAGACACATCCTCCAAAGATAAAAATTACTTTATAACAATTTTAAAAAAGATGTGTCTAAGAAATTCTTAGATAACTAGGATGCTCAACGACTGAGCGTTGAGCGACTGAATTTCTTAAACACAATAAATTATTTCTTCTTGTTTTTCTTTTCCTGGATAATCCTTGTTCCCAATCATCCCGAGTTAATCCTACAAATACGTGAGATATTCAAATGAAAAGTCGAATGTACGTGATCGACACTGTAAATGTAAATAAAGACGTTATTCAAAGTATACACCAGAGGCCTGATCAAAACGATCTTAATGGCTAAAGAGCCGAAGAATTCCTTGTTCCTAGAATTTATGTGTATTACACAGAAATAGAGTTTCAGAAATTACAGTAAATATGACAGATTAATAATTATTTCATTAATAAAATATTTTTATTTCAGAATTTTATTGTTATTGACTATGTTGTGCAAATGTTAAATTTTCAATACGCTAATTACAGACAAAATTAAGAAATTATCTTAAATATAATCTATAATACTTTTTATAACACACCTAACTTAAAACATGCTTCTTCATAAAAGACTCGTGAACTTTTGATTGATTACTTTCACCCTTAATTTTAATCAAATACTGTTTCTTTTAAAATAATATTAGAGAACAATAAGCGCTTGCTTAAGACATTCTGAAATTCTTTTTGTTAACATCGACAGGTGAGACTTGTTTAAGGGATCATCAATCACTAATTCGGCTTTACGTATTAGAAGCAGCTCGCTTTATTGATTGCTTTTAACTAAAAGCAAAGGCCAGGTTTTGTGGATGAAATAACCATGCTAAAGTTTCATGGTATTCAAATTATGCTTAGAGCGCAGCAAAAATAAACTAATAATGCTTTATGTCATCAAACATTGCTCGTATTGTTCACGCTTTGCAAATGTAGTTTGAAAAATATATGAATTTTTTTGAAGTGCAATGAAGAAATGTATTTGATAAATGAAAAATATACCTATGCAGACATTATTGCAGAATTTAATTAGTATTTAAGTTCAGATCTTTAAAATAACAGGATTTAAATAGCCATTAAAATAGTCTGTTATAGTTTTTAATGTAAATTTGAAATTCTAATCCAAATGTCGAATTGAAGCATAATAATTTTACAACTCGATATGATTCACTTACCTTTAAATTTGTTACCATAAAATTAAACTTTTCATTTTAATTATAACAACACTACGGAAATAACCAATTAATTTTTTTTTTGAAAAATAGATTATGCAATAAAAGTTGCCACTTATTATAATTGAATAGCTATTTACTCTGTACAGAAGTTAAGCAAATAAATTATAAAAGAATAAAATTGAGAACGTTTGAAAACTATTATTTTCCATGTATGAGTGCTCTGAATTTAAAAACAGAAATATGCTTGTACTTACATATTCACTCGAATTACTGTGAAGAAAAATCGAATAATATCAATTAAATTTTTAATGTAAAATCTAATTACATAAAAAAATTAATTAGTCTGTACTTTCCAAAATTTAAAAAATCTGGTAGTTCTAATAGTTCTAGCTTTCCGAGGTTTTCTCTGTAAAAGTAACTTATTCCATTGTTGTGGCTCGAACACATATATTTTCATGTGTAGATAGTGTAGTAAGCCCTTGATAGCCTAGTAAAGGCAATCAAGTTCAAAACACTCAAGATTTGATGAATTTCTTTTATAATATCCGAAAACAAATAGGGACACATTGAACAGCTGGTAAGTATATATGTTAAATATAAAGTTTTCACTTGACGTTTCGTAATTTTACACATTTAAACTGATTTCTCAATGAATTTTAGAAAAAATTATTTTCTTGTTATTGATTAATATAATGTTGGGGGATTTAGAAACACAATTTATTCTTCGAAAAAATAAATAAGAATGTAGTCCACATTTCTCATTTCCGTTATTAAAAGCAGTGTATGTTTCATCAATAAGACGCAATGTATTAATAAAAGGGAATTTTAAAAATCCTTAACAAACGAATTTGTTATTCATTTTCTTCTAGAGGAAGTTGAAGAAAGCTATTCGTTTTGCATAACAAACGGACTTACTGTTTGTATTTTATTTCAGATTTGGACTGGATTACTTATTTGGTTCTAGATATATTAAAAGGATCGAACATGTTCATTTTCTTTCATTCCTTTAAAAAAAGAAAATAATATTACATTAAAAAGTTGGATAAGTAGTTGAAATATCTTATTTTTTTTCAAAATGACGGCTATTAAATTTGCTTTGAAGTATAATAATAAACTGTTTCGTAAATATGCGAAAATATTTTTGAATTTATAGAAATCAACCGAAAAATGATGTTGCGTTCTTTTTTTTTAGTATATTGTAAAACTAAAAAGAAGTCTAACAAAAATAACAGCTAAAAGTACAATACACCCATTAAAATTAAATTTTAATTTCAATTTATTGACTGCTTAAGAAGCTATAAAAAGTTGGATAATTAGTTTTGATTGAATGATTCGGAACAGTAAGTGAGAGGAAAAATTCTTAATTTGTGTCAATATGAATAAATATTGTTCCGAGTTTGTAACATTGTTTATCCATGCAGTTAGTTTAACCGCAAGGAAATAGTTTCAGATACTTCAAGGTATTTGATTTCGGAAGGCTTTAACCCTTTGACGGTTAGGGAAACCAGCAGTTTTTGTTTCCTTAATTCGCGCAGTAGTACGAGTAAACAGTAGTCGAAAGTGGCAGCTGTTTTCCACCGCCGTTCTTCCGAAAATGTCACCTTTCTCTGGCTATGCCGTAGATAGCTCGCCTAACGCGTTTTAAAAAAAGTCCGAAAGTATTTATAGTACATAAATAACAGTTTTCACGTTCTTAAAAATAATTAATGATTGATAATTATTATATAGTGAATTATAAATAATTATAATCAATTACATAAATAAAAATAATTATAAATATAAGGCAAATATTAAATTGAAAGGATTAAATAAATACAACTAATGTATAAAAAAAAATTCCCACTTCATTATGAAAAGAAATGTATGGAACCCGTACTGCCATCTATAGACAATAAAACTAATTAAATTTGGAGCAGGATTCGTTTGTAACATAATCAATGCAGAATAATAAAGGCGAACGAGCTCAGCTCGTCAGAGCGCATTGGGGAAAAATCTGACTACGCGAGTTGTGCTCGTTTGTAACCATTTCGGTCGAAATCTTGCTCGCGAGCAGAACTCGTTTACCCGCATTATGAAGCACGATTCGACTGCGAGCTGAACTCGTTCATAACCATTAAAGGGTTAATGGATGCTAAATAGATAACAAATAAATATTCCTCCGACTTTTAAAGAAAATTTGATTATGTATTAGGACACATTGGTAACAAAATGTTAAATTCCTGAAATGCTGGAATTTTGGAGATATATCGATAAGTATATTAAAATATAGTACCCTTCTTGATGATTCGATCCCCTATCACGGATGCTGTAAAAGTACGAAAGATAGAACCAATCGTGAATATTTGAGCTAGAAATATCTAATTCTCCGTGATAGCTTTGTACTCTTGTGGTTGTTTGATAGTGGTTTGCTGTGTCCGTGCTGCTGTTTTATACAAATATTGTTCATTGAAAACTTATCCCCTTTTTATCCAGCTTTGATACAAGTATTTAAAACATTGAAAAATATTCCTTGCGAATATATGTTTGGTCAATAGATTTAATAATGATTAAAAATATTTCCTCTAAATGAGAATACAAATGCATGATATCATATCAACCTAAATATATATAAGGAAACTTGTAGTAAACACTCAGAAAACAGCAAACAAAGAACTTTGAACACACAAGATAGATTACTAAACTTTCTTAAGCTCGAACATTGCTGAGTTTTTACAGTCTCCATGACCGCACATCATATGTTCTAGAAGGACATCATGTATTCATTAATAATCGATGCATTGCTAAAATTCCGGAAGTTTTCGGAAAGTTTTTGTCACATAATCGCTAAATTCGTTAATAATTAGCTACTAAGATTGACGCTAAGAATATTAAATAGTTGACACATTATCCCTTAGCGATACCAATAAAATATTCTTTGTTGTCATAAACAATTGGGTAGGAAGCAATATCTCAAATAATTCAGGCAAATAACTGTCCTTACACATTCACAAATTTCTAGAATCGGTATTAAATCGACAAAAAAAAATATACAGCATTTCGACAAAAATAAAATAATTCAGTGAAGAATAATGCAATTTTACTTCTTTATTTTTGGGTAGATATATTTAAATAGTTACTTGAAATATTTTAATCACTATCACTGGTTGCAATTACTTGAAATAAACATATATAAAAAATAATTATAATGGATGATTGTTTATAATAATCTATACAGATAAATCCAAATAACATTATCAGTTGCTTATTTACATTCAATTTTTCTGCATTTTATAAAGTAGATAATTTTTACTATATTTTCCTAAAATTTGAAATGTTACCAATTGTTCATTCCTTTTCGTAAAGGAAATATTTTGATTTTAGTAAATTACCTATATCATAGTCATCGGAATAACAAGCTTAATAATTTCAGCTGTATTCATATTATTCTCATAATGGTTTTTAAATTCCTTCTGTCAGTTCATTCTCTCTGTGTGTTTTTTTATACATCTTTTCTAAATTTTCAATCGTTAATAAAATACTTTTTATTCATCCATTCAAGGTCAAATACTTTTTTTAACTTGTAGTGAACGATGATGTTAATACAGTATTTTTAAATTCTAATTTATGAATTTGATTTAATTAATTGTTAATACTTTAAATAAAATTTCAGCAGATTGTAATGAAAACTGAAATCAACATGCAGTAGCTGGATCGGTATAACTCAAGGATTTCAGTAGTCTCTCACGTGAAGGTGAAGAAAGCGAGTTCAAATCATGCACATGAATTTTTATACTTAATATATTTTTTCGACAATTATTTAATAAAAAGTAACTAAAATAAAAATTTTCTTTGTTAACCTAAGTAAGAATTTAATTTAAAAAAATTGTATTGCTTATTTTTGAAAAATTCAATTGAGTATTTAAACTCAAGAATGGGTTAGATTCCTTTAAATATTCATTGTATTGACTTTAGAACTGGATAATTTAAGTTATTAAATTCTAACTTATTAAATTAAAATTTAGTCAATAACGTTTCTGCCTTAGAAATTGATGAGATTCGCTTATCTAGATGATAAGGGTTAGATGATTTTAGTGCAAATTTATTACCTCAAGTATTTTGAATTTCCTGCTCACTTCACAAACTTCTGTTTAGAAATGTTTAAGAAAAACAAAACTCTTGCGAGGAATTTGTCCATTCTTAGAATTGAATTGAATTCGGGACCATTGAGTCCACAGCCTGGTAACAATAACCATAGGACAAAAATGTTCACTCTGGTCTGGAAGCTCATATGAGGCTTATGAACTTACCTCGAAAAATGCAATGAAGCAAACTTTGTTTGCTTTACAAGACTAATTTGAGGAACTAGACAATTACTAAAGAATCGGAAAGGATAGATAAGAAACTATTCTGTAATACACTAAATACTAGATATATAAAGAAAAAAATATAACTTGGATAAAAGGAAGGAAGGAACGGTTACACACTTAATTAGACGAAACATACCAGTTCATTAATTGTTCCTTTCTGTTTAAGAAGTTCCCCCATTTTTGCTCTCATCAGCAGTGTTACGAAATAAAGGAAATTAAGAATCGTTTCGGATGAATAAAATACTTTGGGCTGGCAAAACTTGTATTAAATGATTATATGATATGTGATCGGCTTTCAGTTTCTTTGCCATGAAAGAAATAATGATGAAAGCATAACATTTTGTTTTGAAGATAAAAGTAGGGATTATTTGATATTATTAAAGGTTTCCCTCAATATTTTTGATGGTTTCCCCAAAGGTATAATGGGAGCTTCCTTTTATGAAACAATATTCTGCAATAATGAAATTTCAATTACAAAATTCTAAAATCATAATTTTTAAAACTTTACCGATATTAAATATAGCAAATAAAATTAATTCAAAATATTATATTGAATGAAACGTAATTTTTTAACATTTCTGATTTTATAATTACTCAAATCAATATTGGCATCAAAGTTTCCCTATGACTTTTATAATCAAATTTCAGTACAGTTAGGAAGCATTTTATCATTTCTTCCAGATCATACATAAAAGTAGATTCAAGCATGGCTTTTATTTTTTATATCCATTTTAAGAGTAAGTTTGTGCTTTTTATGTTGCTCCATTTATTTTGCTTTTTCTATTCTGTTCGAAATGTTTAAAAATATTCAAAAAAAAAAAAATAATATATTAGAAACAGGAGAACAAGGACATATATTAAAAATTATATTTTACTTATAAGATAAGGGTTAAAAATTATTAAATTTTTGATACATTTACATCTAATTAATATCAATCATTCACTTCACATAAATTTAATTTATGATTAATTTTGCGATTAAAAATATTAAAAAAGTATTTTGCATCCAGTTAATTTTCTTCTAATATTTATTGAATTTATTAGAGCCCTGTTTACGGTGGAAAAAATTATCAATTTGTTATAAAACTAATTTGACTTTTTCGATTGTAATTCAGCAATCAAAATTAAGATTTATAATATTCTATCATTAGCTAGGGGTCTCAGTAATGAGATCAACAACTGAAAACTCTATAAAAATGAGAAAATTGGAAAAACTTAAAATTTTTTGATTATCAAACTCTTTAATGATTAAAATGGCCCTATTTTTACATTTTAGAATAAGGATTCAATTGATATTGTCAAAATTTTAAATTCAATTTAATATGACAGAGCTTTCGCAAGTAATTTCGAAAAATGCGTTGTTGTTCCTGATTTCAGGTACTCTATATCACCTCCATGGAGCCAACGATATTTAAAAATTCTAAAAAAAAAGTTGATCCCTTAAATATTAAAAATGGTGGAATTTTAACATTTAAGAATATGATAGAGGGAGGACATTCAGGAAAAATCATCCGGTCATGTTGGAAGGTGAGGGATTCGGTATGCCCACTCAAAAAACGAGAGAAAGTCGTTTGCTGTTTTCTAGAGATGTCCAGATGGTGACACCAATCAGGAATTTTAATTAATTACTAAGGGGTGATGGAAGTGCACACGACTCCATCTTTTTGATAGAGAAAATTTCCAAATATGTTAGTGTTGCGTCACCATGAAATATGCCAGCTGAGAATATCTTAACCAAGTTACTAGTTATATCATTACCATTTAAGCCAGCAAGAGAGGTGACCCACTGAAAATGTACAATTGTATTTTGCAGAGAGCCTAGAAATAAGGTCTAGGATATTCATGATAGTTCTGTTCCCCACTTTCTTCCTATGAGAAAGGCGCTGTCCGAAAGTATATCGCAATAAATTTTTCTGTATTTCAAAATTTAAGATAATTCCATCTTGTTACATTTCTAACCTATTTTATTCGACATTTTAAATAATTTTTAATATACCATTTACAACAATGTCAATATTCTTAATCTAATAATGAAATTCATATAATTTCATTGTTCCATCAAGGCATTCAAACACGTATTTTTGCCAGTGCTAAATTTAAGATAGATATTTTTTTTATTGTACCATCAAAGTATTTAAACTCATACTTGTGTCAGTGTTCAATTTAAGATAAATATCACTTTCATTTTTCCATCAAAACATTGAAACACTTGTTTTTTCCGGTGCTAAGATTAAGATAAATATTGCTTTCTTTGAATATTAATTTAATAGATTAATTTTCTCTTCCTTTATAATTTTCAGTAAATATAATTTTGGAATATTCTTCAGCCGATGAAAGATTATGACTAAAATGATACTTGGAACGCACCAAGAAATATGTTCAAAGAATGCATCCTAAAAAAGGAAAATGTATCTACTTTCGTATCATTTCACTTCGAATATTCAGAGAGGAGAAAATACTCCACAGATACGAAATATTCCAGGTAAACATACGCCATGAGTCAAAACACGTTTGCTGCACTTTTGTTTTTTCAAGGCAGTTTTAACCTTACGGGGACAGAAAAGGAATACAAAAGAAAATAATCCAATTTTATATTATAAAAGGAGCCTTCCTTTCAAGTATACAGTTCAAAGGCATTCTTTAAAGACTGTACGATTCGATTTGCATACATCCAGCGAAATAAGCATTTTTCGAAAATTTAGACTTCGAAAAATCTTTTCAACCCAATATCTATTTCAGGAATTTTTAGAGAATATTTTCTGTCAAGTATAATTTGTTTCACAAATTTCAAGCGCCTCATTTTTTTAATATGAGTTTCAAATTGAACTTTAAAATTCAACTTTCAAATTGAAATTTCTCTGATAATGAAAAAAATGTATTTAAAACATTTGCTTTGGTCAATCGCATGAAAAAAGATATTTAAAATAGTTTAAAAGTTACTGTTTATCATTGAATATTCTTTGGAAAATCTTTAAAATTAGTTATATTTGTCCAAGGCTGCATAATTCATGTTGCGACGTTATTGCATTATTCCTATTTCAAGGATTTGTTTTTGTTCGCAACTGTGATATTACATCCCTTACGAAAGAGAAAAGATGTGATGAAATAATGTGATTAGTCTGTCATTACGTCGCATTATTATATTCGATGTAAAAAGCTCTACTGCTTAATTCTGTTTGTGTTGGTGTTTGTCCATTTTTTGTGTCTTTAATTTGTAAGAAATGAGCACATCTAATTTCAATAACCGGGCTTAAGATCTTTGAAGATTGGATTGGATTTGAATTTCTGGCGCAAGATCCTGATATAGAATATACTGCGCCGAAACAGCGTAAAATTTCTCTATTAAGATAAAAGTAAAATTAGTTTTATATTGTAAAAAATGTAATTGCTTGTGTTCAAACTACTCAAATGTTAAAAAAGGGTGAAAGTTATTAAAACCAGACTAAACTTCATGTAAAATTCCAGCATCTTTAATATATAAGAAAATGTTTGGGTGATGAGTTTCACCCAATAAAAAGTCCAAGTTAAGATTGTCGGATTTAAAATAGTTACGTCGAAGGTCAATAAAGCGGGTGCATTCCATCAAAATGTGTCGAACAGTTAATACAACTCCACAATCATCACATATTGGGGGAGGCTCGGAAAAGAGTAAAAATCTATGTGTCAGGCGAGTGTGACCAATACGTAGGCGGGATAAAATTACATCATAGCGTCTACTAAGTTTTGAAGACCAGTTGGACAATTGTGGTTTAATAAAATGGAGCTTGTTGTTAGTCTCCATGTCCCATTGATTTTGCCACTGGCGATAACACCAACGAATTATAGTTGTGCGCATATCTTTATAAGAAAGACGTTGGGGCAAATTGACGCTCGCTGACTTAGCTGCTGTATCTGCCATTTCATTTCCAGAAATACCCACATGCAATGGGATCCAGGAAAGCAAAACTCTAATATTTTTTCCACATAGAAGGTGGTATATCTTCTTCACTTCCTGTAGAAGCGGATGATCAAGAGATGACGAGTTTAAAGCTTGCAGAGCACTCAGAGAATCTGTGTAAATAACAGACTTATGGATCTGTTGTTCATCAATATATTTGAGGGCTAAGTAAATAGCAGTCAATTCAGAGGTAAAAACAGAAGTAAACGGATGAAGTTTATAACTTATAATGCGATGACCATGGACAAATGCGCAACCAGCATGATCAGATGACTTAGAACCATCCGTAAAAATGGGTTCATAAGAGCAATAAAATTCCCGATGGTGTTTATAAAGTGAAATAAAAACCCTGCTATCAGTGTCCGATTTTCTAAATTGTTTAAAAGGGTCTTCGTAGTGCAATTTATTTTCTATCCATGGAGCTGAATTCAGATTATCATCAGCGTATATCTGTATCTCACTAAAATCATTTGGTAATATTCTTCGAATACGCAATCCCAAATGAGGTATGTAGGATTTGCGGGAATTAAACAAACGGTCGTCAATGTCATTCCGAATTTTCTCATGAAAAGGATGTCGTTTATTGGATAAAATACGGTAAAAATAAAATAGTGATAGCTTCGTTCTTCTATTAGACAAAGGAGGCTCAAACGCCTCAGCACATAAACTAGCTACTGGTGATGTCCTGAATGCTCCGATGCACAATCGGAGAGCTTGATGATGGACAACGTTCAAACGTTTAAGGTAAGATTGTCTAGCAGAGCCATAAATAACACATCCATAATCGATTGTTGATCGAATGGTACCGCGGTAGACTCTAAGCAAGCACGTTCGATCAGCACCCCAAGAAGAATTGGATAAAACTCTCAGAATGTTTAATGACTTCAGACATTTAGTCCTCAAATATGCAATGTGAGATAGGAAAGTCAGTCTTTTATCAAAAATTACTCCTAGAAATTTGTGTTGATTCTGAATGGCAATTGGATTACCGCTCAAAAACAACTCTGGCTCCGGATGGAGAGGGCGTTTGCAGAAGTGCATAGCGACTGTTTTCTGAGGGGAAAATGTGAAGCCGTGTTTATTTGACCAATCTACAATGTTATTTATCGCTTTCTGAAGCTGTCTTTCAATGCATCGCATGTCTCGGGCATAGCAAGAAATTTGCATATCATCTACATATAGCGTCTTGCTAACAGTTGCTGGTATAACAGATAAAATAGGGTTAATAGCTAATAAAAATAGTGTCACACTTAATATACAGCCTTGTGGAACTCCTTCTTCCTGACTAAAAACATTGGAATAGGTATTACCAAGCCGTACTTTAAAATATCTCTGGTGTAAAAAATTTTGGATAAAAAGGGGCAACTGCCCTCTAAAATTGAGTTCGTAAAGATTTTTCATGATCCCGTATCTCCATGTTCGATCATATGCTTTATCTATGTCGAAAAACACCGATACCAAATGATTCCTTTTTATAAAGGCAGTTCGAATATCCGTTTCCAAGGCCAAAAGATTATCAATTGTTGAACGAGTCTTTCGGAAACCACTTTGAAAAGGAGAAATGAATTCTTTTTTCTCCAGTATATGAACGAGGCGTGCGTTTACCATTTTTTCGAAGACCTTACACAAGCAGCTGGTGAGAGCTATTGGTCTATAGTTAGATGGTTCTTGAGGATCCTTTCCAGGCTTTGGTACAGGAATTATTATAGCAAATTTCCATTTATCAGGAAACACATGCTCCCTCCAAATTCTGTTATATAGGAACAGAAGATTTTTGAGGGATCTATCTGGTAAATGTTGCAGCATTGAATAGGTAATTCCGTCCGGTCCCGGTGCTGTCTGTTTCGTGACAGATAATGCTCTGCGCAGTTCCAAGATAGTAAAATCGGCGTTATACGAGAGATGCTTTTGCGTTTTAAAGCACAATTTGATCCTTTCTTGGTGTTTTTTGTGCGTGAGAAAAGGTTCCTTGTAATTACTCGATGAACACACAGAGGCAAAAGCCTCTGCAAGAGCATCAGCCATTTCCTGTACACTGGAAATGTCTTTCCCATTCTTTTTAAGGCAAGAAATGGAATGATCAGGGTATATACCGCACACTTTTCGAATGCTGGTCCACATATATTTGGAAGTTACAGAAGAATTTATACCTGATACGAATTTGATCCAATAAGTCCTTTGACTTCGCCGCTTAACTCGTCTTGCTATAGATTTGGCTTTTTGGAAAAGAATCAAATGAGTTGTTGTAGGACGCCGCCTAAAAACATTCCAGGCCTTTTTAAGATCTTTTTGTGCTTTTGTGCAATCTGGGTTCCACCATGGTTTTTTATATTTGAATTTTCCTGACCTCGATTTTGGGATAGAAGCATCTGCAGCTTTTATAATAGTGTCAGTTATAGAATTTACAACGTCATTTAAGTCCCCATTCTCTACCATATTCCGTGTTATCAGAGCCCTTGAAGTAAAGTCTATCCAGTCAGCTTTTTGAAAAATGTATCGTGGTAGATGTGAATGATTTACATCATTTCCAATTAATTTATCTAAAAATATGGGAAAATGGTCGCTATCAAGCAAGTCAGTTCCTACTCTAAAATTCAGGTACGGAGCTAATGAAGGTGAACATATTGCGAGATCTAGCGAATGAAAGGTTTTGCTCCTGTGATGAAAATATGTTTCTTCTCCATTATTGAGCACGCATAATGAATGGTTATTAATAAACTCTTCAATCAGCTGCCCCCGAGGATTAACATCTTCGCTTCCCCAGAGAGGGTTATGACCATTTAGATCACCAATTATGATGAAAGGAGATGGTAATTCATCCACTAAGGCATTTAGTTCTCTTATTTCAACCGGAGTACTGGGTGGCAAGTAAAGACAACATATTGTCGTCAAAGAAGGGCTCAAGACTCGAACAGCCACAGCTTGCAAATTTGTATGTAATGGAATGACAGACGAAGGTGCATTATGGGATACAAGGAGGGCAACACCTCCTGTAGCCCGATCAGATTCATTATCCCTTCGTATAAGGCTATAATGTCTTATTTTCCTAGAGTCGGAAGGTTTCAAATAAGTTTCCTGCAGAGCTATACAAATCGGATGGGTTTCATTAATTAAGTCTTTAATCTGAGTTGTTTTAGTACGGAAACCACGGCAGTTCCAGGACACAAATTTGGCCATCAAGATTGGGTTTTGTCTGGAGGTTTTTTCTTTTTCTCCCCACCTGATTGATTTTTAGAGGTTGAAGGATCTAGCTCCATATCGGAGAATTCAGAAGACGATGTATGAGTTTTTAAGAAATCTTTCGCTACAAGGTGTCGGTTCATTAGTGCTTTCTTTTTCGTTCTTTGCTTTGCATGTACTTGAATTGGTTTATGAGAAGATGAAGTGGATATTTTTGCTTTACTACTACGATGGTGTTTGGTGGTTTTATCTATTGCAGGGCAATTGGATGACAGGGAAGAAACAGCGGAGACCCCTGGCGATTTTGTCATTTGTTTTAAAACTGGACTAGTCGGTGGTAACTGAGTAATGCGAGAATCTGTTTGGGCACTACTACATATTAGTGTTGCTTTAAGTGCACCAGAGTACGCTACACCAACTTTTGGAGTTCTGTCAGTGATTAATTTTCTCGCTTCTGCGAAGGATACGTTTTTTCGTATTTTCGTGGATATTACCTCTTTCTCAAGAATCCATTTAGGGCAAGACTTTGAGAAAGCAGTATGAAGCCCAGAACAATTGACGCATTTCATGGTATCTGAATTACAGTTATTTACATCATGTCCAGGTTCAGCACATTTCGCACACATGGTGGTTTTACTACGACATGCTTGCTGTGAATGTCCGTACCTTTGACATTTAAAACACCTGAGAGGGTTAGGCATGTAAGGCCGGATTCTACAAATTTGGTATCCCGCTTTGATGGATTTAGGTAGGACTGGTGTTTGGAAAGTTAAGACGATGTGCTTCGTTGGTATAAGCTGACCGTCACGTCGGATGTTAATACGACGTGCGGCGCATACTTGCTGATCGGAAAATTCTGTCACGAGGTCTTCCTCAGACAAGTCAATGAGATCAGGCTCAGAGATAACACCACGTGAAAAATTTAAAGTTTTATGCAAAGATGTTTGAATCGGAAAATCTCCCAATTTGGTAAGTTTGCTAATAAAAATAGCTTGTTTTTCTGAAGTCTGCAACAAAAGGTCGCCAGAGCGTAATTTTTTTATGTTTTGTACTTCACCAATTGTCGATTGTATTAATTTGTTTACAAGGAAAGGAGAAACTCTATGAAATGTGTTTTGAGTGCTAATAATCATGAAACGAGAATTTGATGATGCTACAGTGACGTGAGAAAAAAAACCCATATGACATTGAGAGTGATTCGGGTCCGGCGGCATCGCCCACCACGGAGCCCAACAAGGGATGGTAGTTGCCGGCTCTGGAAATTCTCCAACCTCGGTACTTGCCATAATGCTGACCAGAACCTATACGCTGGGAGTCACCCCCGGGGACAGTGACCACCCTTAACGCCAAGCCCAAGGAGTGACCCCTTCGCTTGATCCCCTTGAGCAGCCCAGTTGAGTGCCTGGGATACCAGCCGATTGATACACCGGAGACCAAAGTGTACCACCCGTCTAATGGGTCGCCACGCACGGCAAACACGTGGGGGTATTTGCTGTCCATGAGAAGCAAGAAGCAAACAGAGCGGCGACAGCTTCCCATGGAGAGCTCCCTCGCCTACCCTCGAGGGAAAGAAAAAAAGGAGACAGCAGGAGGCGTAGAGGAGTATAAACCTAAAGGGAGTAAAGATCCCTGGGTACCTCGGGATTGGGACACCCGTACTCACCTAAAGAAGGTGAGCCCCTGAGGGGAGATCTTTGAAGAACCTGTAGGTTACAGTTGTAACAATTCCTTAGGTGCAATTTAAATTTGCAAAATGAAGTGATGTGTCGAAGTATGATAAAATTTATCTTCTTTTAAAATGTATTAAAATATGCAAATAAATCTAAAATTATTTATGTTGTGATGTTTTAAGAATTATCTTAAACCAATTAGGGACATTATTGCAAAGCAAATTTATGAAAATTCTAATCTGAGGGAAAACATTTTATGAGTCGGAATATTTGCTCATGTGTGAATCGTTTAATTTAAAATATGCATAGCGTTTATTAAATTATATAATCGAATAAATAATTAAGAAAAATTATATTGAATGGTTAAATTATTTTGATTACCCTCTTCAATATAATGTTGGATTCCCTTTGCCCTTAATACTACATGCAATTTTTTTGAAATCGGTTCTATGAGATGTTGGTAGATGGTATGAGGAATTTGATAACTTCAAGTAATTACTTACCGATGATTTTAAAAGTGTTCGGGTCAGAGTAGCTGCCTTATGCCTTGTTTGATATTATCCATCATATTTTCAGTAGGATTAAGACATGAAACTATGTTAAAAATACTGGTTATCGACCTCATAGACGAATTTTTTTTTGTTATTTCTTATAATTCAGACTTTCTTCTCTCCAAAACAGTTTACCTTTTATCGGAAAAGGAAGGCCTGACCTATCATCCAGGATCACATATTTTTTTCACCTAAAATTTGTCTTCAATTTTCTAAAAAATTCTCCACCGTTAAATGATATCTCAAAATCTAATAGAGATAATTACATAAAAGCTTCAGCGAGTGTTTTAAATAAAATGGGCAATGAAATGAACCAAAAGTTTTATCACTTCAAAAATACTTCAAATCCCCGTTAACATCACTTACCATAGAAATGACAATAATGCTGACACATAGAATAGCAAAATAGAGAAAATCAGTGAATTACTGCTGCTATAAATTTTCTGCGATTTAAACTCTGATTAATTGATATTTTTATTTGATACTGTTACTGCTTTAAGATGTTAATGTTTTATATCTTTAAGTGGTGCAGATATACATAAATTATTCTTAGTTTATTGCATCTAAGTTTATAATAAATTATTACATTATTTGCTATAAACTTGTATTAAATAAGATAAATAAATAATAAATGATATTTCTTCAGATATTTTTTTATACAATTACCCGAATTTCCCACATTAAAACTGTTAAATAAACCCAAAATTATATTAAATATATTAACATGTCTTTGTGTGATCTCAAGTTTCTCTGGCAAAATACCTAATAAAATTTATAGAAAATAAATCTGTTTCTTATATTTACCCTCAAAATTAAACTATTGACTAAATTCCTGCACATTAACATTAATTAACCCTTATTAATTGATATTCAACCCTTTTTAGGTTTATTTCCTTTTCAACAATGATGAAGCAGTGATTATTACATAATTATGGATAATTGCCGTCAAAATTGACAAAAATATATTAAATGTGATGTATGCTGCCTAATCTTTTTTTCTATGTAAATTTCTGTTTAAATAATACTCACATAATGGGTTTAGGAGTTTCGATAGAATACTCTTTTACTTAAATTACACCAGAGTTTTTGTTTAAGTAAAATCAGATAACAATGCGTCTGTGAACAAGACGTTTTAAATCTCTATTAGTAATCATGGACAGTAGAAATTTGTTAAAAGGGTCATCAATCATTAAAACGGCATTGCGAATGAGAAAATGTTCGTTTTAATTATTGCCTCTAACAAAAAAAAAGCCCGGGTGTTTCTATCAGAGTATCTCTTGTTAGGTTTCAAGTTGCTAAATTTATAGTTAAATAAACTTAATTCTAAAATTTGATAATAATATTTTGGATTTTTAATTGTTAGTTTTGTCTTTCATAAGCAAATTTTATTAAAATGCTAATTAGTATATTAAATGAGTATATAATATATATTTAATATATAATTTTAATTTAATGAATGTTTAATTTAAATTTTTGAGAAAAAAAAGTTGGAATTAATAATAGCTTAGGAAGATTGTTTATTTTTGAACAATGCTTAAATTAATGAATTTATCCTGAATATGTATATATATATATATATATACAGAATTCAGATAAAAAATTATAAAATATATTAATTTAAAATTCATTCTTCATTAAGGAGAGAAGTAATTGAATCTCTAGTGCGATACATTATAAAATGATGAATTCGTCATTAATTCTCTTATCATGAAAATTATTTTGTGGTACTTACTTTTAATTTTGCAATATTACTGCGTATGCAAAAATGCAGTATTTATTAATTCAATAACTTAAATATATTCAATACTGAATATAAAATATAACTTTTTATTTCTGTAATTATTTCCTATTTATATATGACACAAGATTTTGAAATTTAAAATATGCGGCCCGCATTTCTCGTTCCCATGGTTATAGTTCGAAAAAACTCAATGAACCGATAAATGCCAGCTCCAAAATCCCTTAACAAGCAAACTTGTTTTTCATTTCATTTCAAAGGAAGTTGGAAAATGCTATTTACTTTGCCGTGCAAACGAATATATCAGTTTGATTCGATTTCGAATTGAAATTGAATTTTGAATATTTGATCTTAGAAGTATAATAACAGCAAAAAGTATTTAACTTCATTTCCAAATAAAAAAGTTTTTAGTTTCTTCTTATAAAATAGAAATTTTTATGCTCTCTTCTAACAAACTGAACAAACCTTTGATATATATATATATATATATATTCGAGTGCAATATCTCAATAATAAAACTCCCTCTTTAAGAGGACAGTGGATTCTATTAGATATTTTTGGTAATTATTCAGGGCATTTCTATCCGTATATATAAAAATATAAGTATGTCGAATTTCTTTAAAGAGATTTTTAAATTAAATAGATTTAAAAATACATATTTTTTAAAATATTATTTTGAGTTAATTATTAATTTTTCCATTATTATTTTTACTTATTATTCAATATAACTTAATTTTGGACAAAGCTACGTATGATTTTGTAATTCCAATTAAAGGCTAATTTTTTGATATATTTTTATGTAACATTACAAAACTATCATAGGAATTTTATGATTACCTGAACTAAAATTCTTTTTTAACTCACTAAAAAATAATATAAACATAAAATGCATTTTCGTTTCATCTTTAATAGAAATCTTTATAATCAATTCCATTTTATTTCTTCAGAAATTAAGACACCTGGAACATTTCAAAGATATTTAAATCTAATTACAATATCATTTTGAGGAAAGTAATTAAAATGCGCATTTTTAATTTTCATTTTCAAAATATTCATTTTATTGAAAAATATATCTTATAACACTATTATATTTGAATATAAACATATATTTTTGCGAAAAAGTATTAAAAATAAAATTCTATTTTTCTGTCGATTTTTGCATATTTCTAAGTCAATTGTTTCTTAAATACTTGAGTTTTTTGCCTGGTGAAAGCAATGTTGCTTTTAGATGATTTGTGAAAGGAATGTAATAACAAATTTTATCATAAAACCTTTTTAACATTTGCATTATTTCATAAAAGTATTAATTAGCGTTGCTAAATTAACTAGGTACAGGTCAATAAAATTATTTAAACATCGGTTTAACTTGTAGTAGGCATTTAACAATTTATTTTGGCAGAAAGTTAAGGATAATTATGTGAGAGAGATTCCTAGAAAAGTCATTAAAATAAAAATATTCCAAATAAAAGAGAAATGTTTCGTTCAACGATTATATAATATTTAAGGGATTTAATTTTTAAATGATAATGGAGTATGTAATTGATCTTATTATGAAATGATAATTTCATGTCAGTTTGACCAATAATCATAAAATCTTTTTCATCTTTATTGCTACAATTATTCAAAAAGAGAAATTTGTGTTTGATAACCACTTAAAATGTTTTCTTAATATAAATTTTTTATAATGTAGTCATTTATTAATCTATTCTTAGTATATCATTTGTAGGTATTTTCAGTGGAATTTCCAGCCAAATATAGTCCATCTTTTCAACTTTTGTAAACATAACACTCACTTATTATGTCAATTGAAAGCATTTTAGTAATTTAAAGTAAATTAAAACACTTATAAAATTCTAAATAGCAGATTTTTACTTTTGGAATTCGGGTGACGTATTGCTTGATCCTTTTTGCTCTTTCAGAAATGTTCTAGCAAGTTTTAAGGCTTGTACCAAAATTTTTAAAATTCTTTGTATGCCTATTATAAGCGTTTTTAAAATTATAGCGAATATCACATCCAATAATGAAGACAACATTTGGCAGAAATCTGCTTGCCCCAATATTTCTGTTGTAATATTCTTTATATAGAAGTTGTTACGAAATAGCAGATTTATAAAATAGGTTATTTAAAAAGTCCAGCAGTATTATCTCAAATTTAAATAAATTATTAAAACTTCATTAAAAAATAAATCTTTAAGACATTTCTCTCCTTTAAAAAGAAAAAAAAAGAAAACATCTGCTTTTTTTCCTTAAATTTTAAGAATTTAATACATTTCCTTTATATAAATAATGTTGATTTTTTAAATATTATTTATAAGTTATTTTTTAAATAATATAAATTTTTTCTTAATAAATATTCATATTAAATTTTGTAATACATATTTTCCATTGTATTAATTTTCTATGCTCTATTATTTTTGTTGCATAAAATATAAAATTATATAATTGTTTTTTAATTAATCCTTTCTTTTTACTTTATTTGAAAAGTAGCATTTTTATACTTATTTTAAGGCCATTTTTAAATGCAAATAAGATCAAATATACGCACCTTTGCATCCACATTAATGACTTTCCCAAGCATCCCGTATTTGGATATATTGTACTAAAATTAACTTCTTAATATTTCAAATTCGTAATTATATAATATAACATTTCTATACTTTTGATAAATTAAAGCAGATATCCATTTTATAGTTACCTACACACTGACTTAAATTTTAATCATTAATATTATTTGAGATAATTATTTTTCGAAAAATAATAACTGAGTAAAAAAAAGAAGCATATACAACTTTGCTATGTAGTTGAAAAACTAATTAAACTAACTATAAACGACTTCTGAAGAAGCAGAAAAGTTATACAAGAAGTCTTTCTAAGTATATCAAACAGAACAAATACCTGAAAATTGTCGTCATTACAAGAAATATAAAGAAAATATATATTTCTGATGAAAGGGAAAAAATGCTTACGCGTTTGATTAGATCAGCTGTTTCAAGCTCATTAGTTGTCAATGTCTGATTAAGGATACTTCTATTTCAGTTTCATCAGCAATGCTTTGGAATAAAAGAAGAATCAATTAAAACTACGAAATATCTTTCACAAACACACCTTTAGTGAATGATTATGTATTGGCTAGTTGTATAGCATACATTTCCTAACTGGAAAAGAAATATTGTCAAAACATGACCTATTATTCTAAAATGATGTTTCTGATTCTTTGATATAAAATGCTGCCTTCTGACAACAATATATTCTTTTTCATTTGTAATATATCTTAGAAAAATTATTATTACTATTATTTTATCTTCGGAAATCTTTAAGAAGATTTGTATGTGACATTTTTTTTAGTACTTTAATTTCTGTAGATTCTAAAATTTAATGTTAAACATAACTTCTTATGTTTGACGAAGTAATTTGAAATATTTCAAAATGTTAAAGCAACATAGCATAACATATTTAACAACTGTTTAACAGAGTAATTTTTTTTTTAATTTTATGATTATTTCAAAAATGATACAAATGTATTTTTTGTCTACAATTGCGTTTTCTGTTAGGTAAGGAATGACACCAAAAACTGCATATTTTTTAAAAATATGTTGATCTATATATGAATAAATATGCAATATTTCCTTTTTTATATTTCTGTACAAAGCCGATGTAAACACTTTACAAATTTTTCAGAATGAACTGTTAAATATCTTCGCATTTTATTTCAATGATTTTTTTTTTAATTTTTAAAACGAATTGTAAAAAAGTTCCCTAAAAGAAATATATTAACAGCGAAAATTCAATGAAAAGAGTTACAAAATAATTTAAAATCAATTAGAGTTTAATTTGGGCATCTGACACATAATAGATTAAACAATTTTTTATTACCTTTTTTAGTAAATTGAAATTTTTTTTTTCATATAAAGTTGATTTTTTAGAAACTAAGCATTTGGTGGTTACTAAATCTTCTTGTAATATTCTCAAATTTCATGAATATAAGCTAAAAATTAAATTATATTCAATCTTTCTCCGCTTATACTTCCTTAATATATATGTGTGTGTCTGTGCTTGTTTGCATTAGACAGATACATGCGAATTAAATGGAATCTTTCTACTGCTCGGGTAAATTAAAATTTATATATTTTACAGTTAAAACGCATTATTCAACTGTTTCAAGAAATTCTGAGATATTTCAAGAAATACATGATCTTGAATAATCAGCTGTTTCATAGGATTCCTAGTTATTTCTTGATATAACATGATATTGTATGAAAAAATGGCTTCCATGCTTCCATGCATCTAAGATGAAAGCAGTGAAATTTGCTTTTATGGTGAAGGTAAAGGTTAAATTTGTGGGCGTTAAACTTTTTTTTTGAAATCATAAATTTTCATTTTCGGTTCTTATATTTCCTTTGGTGTTACTTCAAAATCTTTTTAGAGCATTTTCAACTAAATTAATTAACTAAGTGATGTATTGAATCAAGCGCAACTGTAAAAGCTTTCAAAGAAGTTTTCGGAAATGTTCACAGAAGGGCTTATTCTCTGTGACAATTATTTATTTTAAGATCGACTTCTGTGCTACTTATATAATCGTATTTATATGGATGCTACGTTGCTCTATCTTTAGATTGAAATCAATGTCACAAATTGATAAATAAATGAAAAGGGAATAAAATTTAATTTGAATATGAAGTTATGTGTCTTCTAATCATTTAAAGCATTCTCGATATTCTATATAAACTAAAGATGGTATATTATTTCATTATGGTGTTCAATATAGTATGGAAGGAGCACATGTTGAAAATATGCTCCTTATGTGCTCTAAATTTGCCAAAGCAAGACTGAATCTAAGACTGACTCTCCAAGCCATTAATATGAAGTGGCCTCCTTATTTTAATCTTGTTTCCATAAGAAATGCTCTTGAAAATGTTTGTCAAGTTATTATTGGCACCTGTTAAATTTTCTTATTCTTAACATATATTTTCTTATTCTTAACTTATATTTTCTTATTTTACTTTATTCTTATATTAATCCTTCATAACTGTGTAGAATACTTTCTTCTGTAGCCCCGTCTGATACTTTGTGGTGCACGGGGATTTTATAATTGCTTCAATTGAAAAAGTATGGTATTTTACTTCATTAATTTTATTGACGTACTTACTGTTAATTTTTCTGATAAAAAACATGGGAAAAAATAAAACCCATGTTGATGTAAAAATATAGATAGTGGCAAATTTAAAATCACTTACTATATCCAAATTGTTTATATATACAGTTCAAAAGTAAAATCAACGAATATATTTTCTAAAAACTCATTACAACGAATTTGTTAACCCTAGGCGAATAATTATAATGTTTGAAAAGAACGACAGAGAAATTCTAAAATATTTTCCTAGGTCCGAATACAAAAATTTCTTTATCCAACCTCATTTCTTGGAAATAAAAATTTAGTTCCTTTTATAAAAAAGTATCAAATGTGCTGACAATAGCCTCTGATTTTTATAGAAACTAATTAACAATTTAAGTGTCTAATGACGATTAATAAACTCAGTAATTTTCTAATGTTCTCTAATTATTGACCATTTTTAACTAGTTTTCATCAGGGACTAATTCAGCCTAACTGGAGCCCAGGGCAAAATTTTCTTTGTGGGTCCCTCTTTACTTCACTTCTTTAGTAATGAAGAGCCGTGCTTAGAATTGCATAGAATTTGTTTACGGTTTTTTATTAATTAATTCAAAATGCTATTAAAATTAAAAACACTCTTACTCTTAACTCGATACCACATTTAACCATTGAATTTGAAAGGGAATCTGGAAAAATGTGATGATAAGATTTATGCATAGAATGTTTTTAATAACTATCTTAAGCATCCGTTTATGAGAGGAACACCTAAATCTCATAAACTAAACATTAATACATTTTAATTGAATTTATGTCTATGTCTCTGTTTTAGAAGAAAACCCGTATTTTTGTAAATATATTGCATTTTGCAATATGTAAAAACATATGATTTTGACTGACCAAATTTAGCTGAATTCCACACTAGAAAACCAAGGATTTACGAAATATAATTTTTTCGTATTCATACGATTAATTAATAAAGAAGCTGAAATCAAGTGATTATTCTCTGTTCAAGGTCAAAATTAAGATTTGTAGATGGGGGAATAAACTGTATAAATGAAGTCCACCTCGCAAAAAGGGTTGTGGAGCTTGAGTATCGTACTATTGGTCCTAGATGGCACTTCTGAGAAAACAAGAGAAGCAGAATTCTTATTAAATTTCAATGTCTCTTTAATCAGCGGGCTTGTCAATGATAAGTGCCATTGGAAACAACAAACGAAACTAACATAAAACTGACGAATTTTACACTGTACTAATATTTTATTTTAAAAAGCTCATTAAAGAAGAAAATATAAAATAGACTTTCTATTTGGTTTGGGGGTCTCCTCTAATCTGAGTGTCCGGGCAACTGCCCTGTATCTCAATGCCGTAGTCAGACTCTAGTTTTTAGTTCAAAACAGAATTATGTTTAAATGATAAAAAGATTGCACTAATAACGAATTTCTCTTGTATGCTCCTTCTGATTTGAGAATAAGTAATCATTTCTATTCTTATAAGGAATCTCAGTATGGTTGAAATATTTATGAGTTCCAATGTTTATTTAACGAAGGTTTTGCGATTAATTAAACTTAATTCAAATTTTATTTTGCGTTAGTTAAGTTAATGAATAATTCTTTATTAAATAATCGAAACGAATAAGTAAATCCTGTTGCTGATACAACAATATTCATTCAAATTCTTATTATTAAAAGTCATTTAATTGTTTTCAGGATTGAATTCTCATTGTTAATGATATAGAAAACAGTATTGTGAGTGGTGACGAACATAAAAAGTTACATTCATTTTCATAATCAAATAATAATCAATAAATAATATAAATCTTAATATTTCTTCGTAACTTCACTTGCATGCATTTGCGGAGATCTTTTAATCATACTGTACTACTACATGATTTCTAATATTTCCTCTTTTGCAGAGGTATTAATTTTGGTTCGCTTATTTATACTTTCAACTCCTAATATATTCTATTATTCATAATTCAGATGAAGATAATCGCAAGGATGATTCCTAAGAAAATTGATTTGTTTTAAAAATGACAAAAATCAATGAAGAACATCAACCAATCACATTTATTCAATGAAAAAAAATTCGAGAAAAGAAACGGAAATTGAGTCTATTTTTGTCCACTTCCACTTTCAGCTTTCTCGAGCGAAAAAGTCTCCATAGCTGTAAAATGCTCGAGGAAAGTAAACGTCACGAGTCAGGGCACGTATCCCCCACTTTTGTTTCCGAAATCCTTTCTGGGAAGTTTTAACCTTACGGCTGCCGAAAGAGAAAAGGAATACAAACGCAAATTCCACCTTGATAAAAATAGAAAGGGATCCGTCTTTAAAGTATACCTTTAAAAGTAATCTTTGAAGCGTAAACGATCTGACTTGCATATATCCTGAGAGGGTTTGGAGAAAGTATTTCTGAATCTTTTACGAACGCTTAGACCTGTAAAGATACTTTCCTTGTGGAATTTCGCCAGTGCATATATGCTGCAAGTTATCTGGATATGAAATGAAAAGATGAGCACTGATATTTGAATGCCCATATTAATCTTTAAGTAATAAAATGTGGATTATTAGTATTTTTTCTTTAGCCAACTAAACTAAATTTTGTTTAGCTAATTAAATAAAAAAATTTAGTTTGTAAAACAGTTCGAAAGAGTGTTTTATTAACATGAAAAGATTTGAGTATATATATATATATATATATATATATATATATCAAGCGTATATGGCATAGAAGATATTTGTCAGAAATTTTAATTTTTAGAAATTGAGAGAGATGTGTTAGTACAGAAGTATATAAGCCCCCCACCCTTCAAACAGAAGAAAAAGAATGTAACGCTGTAGCACTCTCTTTTTCCAATACACTATGATTCACTTATTACACGCCGCCCTCTTGCGAGTGCTTAGAGAGACAGTCAGTTAAGCATCTGTTATCGTTAGGTGTTGACATGTTTTTTTGTCCACTCTCTGTTTGTGTGTAACGTAACCTTATATGTTTTAATAATAAATTAATGTTATACAAGAAGGCTTATCTTAATTAGGACCCACCAACCACCGGTCACAACGCTTATTATCCATAAAATATTATCCGTTGATTATTATGAAACAATACTGATTTTAATTGTCTTATTAACATGTAAACAAATACTTTGTATATAAATTGTCAAATGAGGATATATTATTTTAAACATTTCCTTCTGTTTGGAAAATTTAGCGCCATCTTGTATGTATTGTGGTTCATGCACTTTATATGCCCCCTGACAATTATCTATCAGCGATTTAAGCCGAGTGAGTGTTTCTTCTGTTTTCGGTAGCTTTAATTAGGAGCAAAAGTATGACTTAGCTACTTCACAGCTGCGTCACATTCGCTTGCACGGTTCCTTTTTATGGGGCCCCATCTCTTTGAAAAACATAGAAGAACAAACATGCCCGAACCAGGACTCGAACTCAGCACTCCTAGATCATGAGGAAGACGCACTGCCCCTATTCCAGAACGTCTGCCCCCCATTTTAAAGTTCTGATCAAAGTGTCTCAATTCAATAGTCTTTATCAATAATACTGTTTTATTTCATATCTTTCCTATTTTACTTAACATATTAAAAAATAAGAAAATGGTACACGGCAAAGTGTATTTGTCAATATTCGCGAATTAAATGGAGCTCCATTTTGAAATGATAAAGGCTAAATTCCAGTCGTTCACAGCAAATCAAGCGTATGCTTGTATCGAGCGAAGTGTGGCAAAAAACAGAGTTACCAAGGTTCCCAAAGTTAATGCAATGGGGCGAAAGTATAAAATATTCTGTGAAAAATCAAATCGTTCGAAAAGAATGTTTTCCATTTTACGATATCTAAATCGTTTTTTGTGGATAGTGAAAAAGCAAGTTTTTTTTATACATATAAATGTGAAAAGAACTATTCTTAAGAATATATCATAGGAATGATCGATTCTCTGTTAAAATACTAAACATAAAACTGTCTGTGAGAAAGTATATTCTGAAATTCTTCTATTTCTTCATTTGACATTATTTAAAAGCAATTTACAAAAGAATTGAAATTAGTTATTAAAAATAAAACCTTTAATATTTTTATTTACTTTTATTGTCTCTTGCTCGTCACATATTTTATTAATACTTTTCTTTGATTATCTTCTAAAGTATAATGAAAAATAATGTTTTCACAATATCAATTTTTTTCATTAATTTAATTTCAGCCAATCACCCGGTTACCACAAAACTAATCCATATAAACAAGAATTATTTTATTGGCCTTTATGCTCATTTATTGTCCAATTTTTGTACATAAAATAACGGCTAACAACGCTTCACATAATCTGTAAACTGTTGGTAAAAGACTAGAAATATTTTAAATCCTTTTTTATGTTTTTAAATTTCCATCGTATTGTAATATTATGTTAAAATTGTTATCCATAATGTGTTGTCCTCTAAATTCTTTGAGTTCGATACATTTTGTTATGTACTCCTAGATATAGCATATTTTTTCATATATATAAGGTGTGTTGAAATGAAAAGATACGAAGCGTCGTAACAACATAGCCGTTAACATAATTTCCCAATCCGCTGAGGGAGAACGAAACAAGATATGTAAGGGTGCGATTGGAGTCTTCGGTGTAAATCGAAGCATGCGCACGAGAGTGCAGAGACTCTAAGAAAAAGCGCCATAAAATTAATGCTACTTGTTGAATTCCTCGAGCTCGAAAGAACCATTAACTCCAATGTGCACTGTCAGACACTCCAAAGACGACTCGTGTCCACCACGCTCAAAAGACCGGGGCTACTCACTGAAAGTGTTGTTCTGTTATATGATAAAGCGCATCCACACCTCTCCAGCATCACACACACGGAACTGACAAAGTTCATGTAGGAGCAAGTTGATCATCCTCCTTACAGCCCAAACATGTTGTCCCCTTGCTATTTTCATGGATTTGGTCCCCTGAAAAAAAAATACCTGATAGGGAAGCGCTTCAACTAGGACGACCAACACTAGATGGCAGACAAGTCATGCTCACAGGGAACAAGGAATCATTTGGCTTTTGACACCCCTTGTAAATATTTTTTCTTAACAACTTTCTAAATATGTAGAGTTGTTTAGGAAATCTTCCTTGTTCTCATATAATTTTAACTATCAGTCGAATGAAATATTTTTGGTTTTGGTATGGATTCAAGGACTGTGCGCCCTTTGCACGACATTATCCAAGTATCCAGCCACTGCGTAGTCATTTCTCTGCTGGATTTTCTTCTTTAACATTTGGAATAATAATCAGCTTGCCTGTTTCTGTATATTCCGATGTGAGTTTTCATCCAAGGATTTTAGGAAGATGAACAAGAAAAGATAATGCACACTATATTAACAATATTAATCTATAATACAGACACGTATGTATAAAGCCATTTGGACAAACATGGTAAAAAAAGCAGTAAATAAAAAATTGTGATTATTAATTTGCATATAATTTTGGCAATATTGAAATTTCAATTTAAATCCTATTACAGATACCAAAAGCGATTAAAAAAATTAAACGCGATAATATAACTAGCAGATCATATAGAATATGAACTCGAAATTGTCAGTAATTATGCTTTCGTACTAATTCTATATAACTTTTGTCTTCTTAAAGTTTTTAGTTATCTTTATGCAATAATGTTTCATGAGGGAAATAAATTAACAATTATCCAGTTTGAAGGAAAATGATGGTGTTGCCATTAATAATTATAAAGGGTGTTCTTATGAAAAGGTACGAAACATCGTAACTGTTAACATATTTGCCTATACCGCTTTGGAAGAACGTAGTGAGATATCTAGGGATGCGAATGGAATGTCTGGCGTAGTTTGGAGCATGCGCAGGTGGGAGGAGAAGTTCTTATAAGGAGCTCTATCCAACTGACTTTTCAGTGCATGTGAAGACAGGATGACATTCATAAAGTAAAATATGTACATCGATGTGTACTTTGTGACACTAAGAAGATTATGCAGGTCCATCAAGAACACAAGACGGAGCCTACTCATGGAGGATGTGCTTCTGCTTCACGATAAAGCACATTCATGTGTCTCCAAGATCAAACATGTGAAATAGACAAGTTCAAGTGGGAATAGCTTGACCATCTGCAATACATCCTGGACATGTCGCCCTGCGATTTTCATGTGTTTGGCTCATAGAAAAAACATCTGAAAGGGAAGCACTTCAACTCGAACGGCAAACTCAAGGACACTGTGAAGGATTGGGTCTCCTCACTGCCACAGGAATTCTGGGAACAAGCAATCCTTTTTCTGGTTAATCAACGGGATCGTTGTGCTCGGACTTAAGGCGTATACCTTGAATAAAGTCTTTATTTCTACACAAATTGTCGTTTTGTGCCATTTCATTTGAGCATCTTTTGTACATACAATCATATTAAAATGAAAGAATTAAGTGGATGTATTTATTAATATAAATTGAGAGATTCAGTGAGAATAGATGACCGAATCCATTTCCAAAAGAATATAAAGGTGAATACATTTGAAGAAAAAAAGTTCACATTCGCATTTCATGAAATGAAAACTGTTATAAAACAATGTATTTAATAACGGCTTTTGAGGTGGCTACTTCTGGTATTTATATGCCGACTTTTCTAAATAAGCATTTTTCATGTTTTAGTGCACAGTAGTGGAGAGAAAAAAGAAATAAAAATTTTATCTGTATTTATTGTAATAGGGTGAACAATATTTAATTTAGATTCAATGATTTAATTTCTTTGAACTACATTACCTTAATTCACATATATCAAGAAAAAATATGCCATGCTTAAAGAAAAAATAGTAAATAGATATATCTTAAATATTAAAAATATTAAACAAATATTACATGCTCTAAGTAAATATAAAACAGTTTCCATTTTACTATCTAATTAAAAGTGCTTTTCAGTATGAAAAAACAGAAATTTTTAAATAAAAATCGGGAAAAATAAGTATTCTCGTTCATGATAAGAAATTATTTTTCGTATTTAATATTTTTGACACCAACTGTTTAAATATATTTACTTTTGATAAGGAACTACACTTCATATAAAAAACCATCCGATGTACAAAGTATCCATTGGCGGTTTTATAATAGTAGTTAAAATTCATGTATTGGAGATCGTTAGAAAAAATTAGAAATAATACACAATGCTTCAACACGTGTGAATGTGAGAGAATTTCCAATCAGCAATGAGCTTTGCAGTTATTTTGGAAATATTTCAAAAATATTTCACATATGTAAGTAATTTTTAGAATTCCGAAATTTTAGAATTCCAGCTTGGTGTTTATGTAAACATTTCACTAAATTGCATTTTTTTTATTACAGCTGTGTTTGCATTTTGTAAAAGAAAATAGTTAATTTTACTACATAAAATGGTGACATAAATTAAGTTCCTTAAATGAATCAGAAAAATTTTTAAATTTCCGAGATATCGCCAAAAGTGTTTTGAATCCTTTGATAATAGAAGCGCCATTTAAAAAAGATTTATAGTTCTTAAACCTTCGCAAAAAACTTTTGGTGGCTGTTTTTATGATAAAGAATCAATAAAGTGAAAAAAAGTTGTTGGTGTAATGGGGAAATTTAATGATACAGATAAAGTAAATTAATCAGCCTAATCAATCAATATATCTTTCTAAACAAATCTGCCCGCTTAAACCATTTCCATCAATACCCTATTTGTGAAGATAGAACAATATATAGCAGAATTATGCAGGTTTTCTATTACTTTTGTTGAACCTTAAACCCTTAAATGGAGACGTGCTATCTGTGTGACAACTAACGATGGACTTTCGATCACCTCCATTATATTTTTAGATCAATTGAACAATGGTTTGACCTTGTAGCTTCTTGATTTGAGACCTTTAATACACATGCTTTTTTTCAGTTTGTTTCAGGTGATGCTTTTTAAATTAATTCAGTTACTTGTTTTAGCGTGGTATCTGAAATCTCACCTCTTTGTTAGTGGCCCAGTGTTAAACAAGGTTTAGCAGATAGGGCGAACATTTGGGCCTTATGTATCATACAATGTACTGCTCCTATTAAGAAGTAGTACTCCAGACACTATTAAATTAAGCAGAGAGGGATTTTAGGGATAAGGATAATTGGACAGAAGAGTTTTTCGATGAAAGCTGGCATTCAGCTAATTCTGTATATTCAAGCATAATGGATTTTCCTAGAGAAAACATGTTTTGAAAATTTTGTAAAATATATTAAGATACCGAGAGAAATATATATAGAATTTATAGGTCGATTTTTATACTAGTTCTAAACCTGTGTGTCTAAAAGACCCTAGAAAGCGGTGCTATGAAAGTCACACAAACCGATAAAAATGGTCAATTTTAGCCATTTTCAATTTTTATTTTTATTGTTGATGTAATAGTTGAATTTTACATTATATTGTTTTCTAGGTATCTTTATATACTGGAAAAAATAATATGAGTAAAAAAGTATGAAGTAAAATATTTTTTCAAGAATATCATTTATCGTAACATGTAATTTGTGAAGAAAATATGTTCTATAATGCATTTACTTTTTTAATTAGAATACATTTTTAAAAGTATAAAAACATACCCAAATATGACAAAGTTTTTTGCAGAATATATAGGTAGTTTTTCATACGAATGCATTCATTAGGATAGTTACTTTGAGTGTAAAAGAAATGCGGTATCGTAGACTGCACCTCCCCAGTTAAGTCCTAAGATGTCACCTTCACAGTTAAGAATTAAAATGAAAACCAGTTCCAGTGACATCATAGCGCATTTAAGCATAAATATCCAAATCACCTATCTTCGAAATTACGCGATATTGTAACTTCATTTTTTGTACACCTGGTAAACTGCATAGATATTGAGTAGAAACCTTGTTCTTTACAGTGATGGTAAAAAAATCGTGTGGATAGATAGTTGAAAAAACAGATTGAACTTATGGACAACAATGTAATCTACTGTAGATCTGACAAAAAATATTTACAAAATTGTTAAAATGAAACACAAAAACTCATGGCTATGAAATTATCTTCATAAAAAGATTTGTTTCAAAATTTTGACATTTGTAAAATTTACCTTTTTTTCTCTTTATTATTAGTATAGATAGCAATATAAGTAGAACAAACTTATTGTCAAAGATTTTGATTAAATCAAGGGGCTTTTATTAAGATTAAAAGTAAAGAAAGCATTATTATATATATATTATTTTTGGTATTTTGCTTTGTCTTAAAAATGAAACAGACATTTATAGTTATAATATAATGTTACTTTCATGAAGTTATTTTTTGAAATTTGGTAACTTCATTCCCTTGTTACAATAAAAAACATTTTTAAAGTATCAATAAAAAACGAAATCGGTTAGATTGTTATCATTCTTGATTTGTAATTAACCAACAATGGAAACTTATTATCTCTCACTATTTAAAAAAAGAGGGAGAATTCTTTACTTTGTTTTAATCATCATTTTTTCCCTTTTTATTTCTTTAAATGGTATTCTACGGAAAGGCAATAGGTTTTATTTTAATCTGTATTTTCTCATTGTTTAATACATAAGAGCTCCGAATTTCAATGATACGGTAGAAAAGGGATAAGAATTTGTCCCTAATGTTTGTTTTTTTATTTGCAGAAGGCAACCCAAAAATGTTACAAATCACATTCAAATATCTTAAAATATTCTTTTTTTTTTAAACAATGACCCAATATTCCAAGAAAACTTGTCTGCAATCATATAAGCAATTAAAAAAACAGCTATGCATCTTTATCTTATTTAAAAAGCAGATGTATATACCAAATACGACCAAGGAATAACAGCATATTAAAGGCACGTTGCGTTAGCAATCACTGATGTCCTATTGTCATCACTCTTTACGCGCCATCCACTTTGAATCGCATTTCCATTAAATGAATCTTCATTACCTGGTCAATTAATTGAATGTTATCATCTACGGAATGATAACATTCAACATTAATAACATTTTTATCATCTACGGAATGGCGAATCATGGCAATTCATGGAGGAGATTGTTGATTGTCACTATAGAAAAAAAAATCAAACAGCTAATACCTGTTTCTTTACTTCAATATTTATTTAATGCCCTCTCTCTTTTGTCTCTAATGTCTTTTTCTTATTTCCTCTTTTATTTTTTCTAAAACTACTTTAAAAATCTTACTGAACTTTAACTTGTCCAATTCTTTTTTTAAATTCCTACTATTAGCTCATAATCGCTCTATGCATATGTATTTACATATCTTGTTACAATTTTCGATCATTAATAAAACATTTTTTATTCATCTACTGAAGTTTCGATACATCTTTTAAAACTTTTAGTGGATGGCACAAGGCGTTAAACAAGTTTTATCAAAAATTAATTCATTAATTTAATTAAATTTTTAATACTTTAAATAGAGTTTTAGAAGTTTGTAATAAAATTCAAATCACAGACAGTAGTTCAATCGGTAAAATGGAAGGGTTTTAATATTTTTCACGAGATGGTGAAAAATACGAGTTCAATTCTTTTCTGAGAAATTACATATCACCATCAGTTTCATAAATTGAGAAATATTATTTATGGAGTTACTATTTATCCGCTTCATACTTTTTTAGGAATGAAAAAAAGTATAAAGCGAATAAATAGCAACAAATAAAAATAATAGTCCGACACCAGTTATAGAAAGGAAAATGTAACATAGCAAGGAAATTCGCTTTCTATTTTACCATTCAATTTTAATACTCAATATTGATCATATGCATATACAAATTATATTACTTGTAATTATTTGATAAAATGTAACTGAAATAAAATTTATCTTTGTTGGTCTAAGTAAGAAATATTTTTTATATTACTTGCTTCAAATATTCTTGTTATTGAATTTTAAATAATTTGATTTTTATTAATTTATTTATTTTTACAAGAAGACCTGGATAAAACAGCGAAATTACAAGGATAACTGAAAGTGAATTATATGTAATAAATAAATTGTCTTCTAGCTAAACTAGCGTTTAAATATGAAATATTCAGAAGAAAAGGAAGTTCTGCAAACAAAATGAATTCAATCGAAAATTGAATATTTCCATTTTCTTATTCATGTATGAACCATTTGAAACCATATTTTATTTTAAGATTTCAGAATTTACTTTTACCATTGACCTGTAATAGAATTATTGCTTCTCTATTTGCCTGAGAGGCTTCTCTTCCGCTACAGGAATTTCTCGTCTCATAAATTTATAGAAGTATGAAGGTATCGAAGGAATATTGCTTCTAAGAGCTATTTGTATTGCGAAGGCGTCCAGCAGAACAAAAGTGTCTCTGTCATTTTTGACATATATTATTCAAATGTTGCTCCTACGCAGGAACCTTTCATTGTTATTTATGTTTAAATTCATTTTATATAATACTTTAAATCTTTTGTGAAAAACTTTCATTTAATGTCTATGTTTTTCAGAATATGTTTATCGAGTGGTTTGTTTGGCTCATTTAATCCGCTTTCTTTAATTCACTTTCTAAAGAAAAAGGATATTTTGCATTATATGATATTAAATTCTTTATAATTATACGAATTAAATAAAGCTTGAACTTATTTTCAGTTTACAAATGAAAATAAGCTACCACTTTGGTTTTAGTATTGATTTTTAAGTTATAAATGAAAAACCACAATTTTGAAATTTAAAATAATGAAAACTTAAATGACACATAAGCTATACAATATTTAATCCCTTCGGGATCAGAGAGTGGAGAACGAAGCACTCTCATTGGTCCGAGTGTTTCGAAGCGGAGTATGATCCCGGCCCCATTCAATTTCCACAGTTAAGTCTAATTTTACAGAAAAAAAATCATTAAATCATCACTTTAATATAATGACTTCAATTTCACAAGTAATGCTTTTAATATATAAATATGTTTTAATATAAAGATAGTAACATTAATGAATATAATGTTTAGTTATATATAGATCCCGTTACAAAGCAACACTAGGGCTGTTTTGTGATGTACCTCGTAATTTAGAACCACGGTCAGATGACGAGGACGATACCTGAAGTGGCAACCCCCTCTCCACACCACGTCACACCAGCGGGAGGACGTTTGATCTGACAGATTTAACGTGCAAGAGACCCCCCCTCACATGACGGTTCTTCGGAAGAATCGAGTCTCGAACCTGAAACCCTCCGGTTCCGAAGCCGTGATCTGACCACTAGGCCCCCGCGGCCCATGGTCAGATGACGAGGACGAGACATGAGTTGGCGCGGTTCCTTCTCCACATCACATCAGCGAGAGTACATTTGACCAGACATATTTAACGTGCAGCAGACCTCCTTTCTCAACTGTTCTTGGTGCAATCGGATCTCGAATCTGAAACCCTCCGGCTCCGATGCCGAGACCTTACCACCAGGCTACCACGGCCCCCAAAAATGGATAAAATAAGCAAAACACTGAACATTTAACCATTCCAAATGAACCCAAATATTATACCCATGAAAAAAAAAAGCTATAAATATAAAAACTGTATAATATTTCACTCTCACCCATCCAGCAATAGACATCTGAACGGACTTTCTCTAACGGAAAAAAATCAAAACAATCAACAAGAATGCATGAGTCCCTTCAAATGTCATAAGCACTTTCAGAGAGCCATTTGTTTATAGCAATAAATCTATAAAATCTAGAAATACAGAACAGAAACCAAAGCCTGCTCGCATATGGGGATCAAATGTTATACAGTTAGATTAAATATTTCACCTTTTTCATAATGGGAAACAAAATAGAGCTGATCAAAAACATAAAAAATACCAGGCAGCGTCTACGAAACTAAACAAAACAATCTGTTCTCTTTTAATAAACCAATAAGCATTCCATCCTTTTCCCATTCAGTCATAATATAAACAAAATCCCAGAGCAAAGTAAGTAATCGTTCTTTAAATGTCAAATCCTCCTGATAGGGCTGAACACGTGTAATTGCTTACATGTTAAAATTCCCCAGATCAAATAATAAATAAAAGGTCAGAATCGAAAGCGTATATTGAAGATCAACACTCTCTGAGATATACTCCACAGTTATAAGAGACTTCAAGCACCATCTAAAAATGTAAACGAAACGTTCCAAATAGAAATCGCGCCTGCATGATCGTGGGCACATAGAGACCGTGCGGGCTATGAAGAGAAACTCGCTCGTTCTCGTACAGGTGATCATGATTTTCGAAGGTTTAGTGAGATGTAGCAACTTTGATTTCATATTCATCGTCTGACAGCAGCTGAAATTTGTGACGTTTGGATCAAAATAATGATATCATTGCTAAAAAAACTTAACTATAACTAATCTAATCTTATGCTTTAAAAGTATCGAAATACTTTCTTTCAATAATAAAATATGTACTTATGTATTCAGTGAATTTGTTTTGATAAAAAATTAAAGAATGGTAAATTTTAAAAATTTAATAAATTTACCGTAAAATCATCCTTTAAGGTATAGAATATTGGCAAAATATCCCAAAAATGTTCTCTTGGTTCTGTATTAAATTGAAACATAATTGTAAATCTGGTTTATGAAACTTTTTATCTTTCTTTTCTATAATTAACGAGAGCTTTAAACATTTGCCAAATCAGACTCCTGACCCCTCTTTTTCCCAGGAGACGTGCGCTTCCATTACATGCAAGTGCCCCAGAGACTTACCTCATTTCCTAATTCGCTTTCTTATCTCCTCGAAATTGAGTCTTAGAAGAAAGGATACTGTTCCTCCAGATCCCCAGGTAGTTGTATTTATTTTTGTCTTATTATAAGGAATAAGTAGATTCATTGTCTGGTGAATCAGCTTGGTTGGCTGGTTTCTTTGGGTTTAATGGCGGAAGAACTAAACGGTGAATTAGTTGGGACGCAAGAAAAGGTTTTGTCATGTATTACTGAATGTATTGTTAGAATTATTCGTTGATTAACATGATGAGTATGATTGATTAAAGTTTAAATTATATACCAAAGATAGTCTATGCCAAATGTCGGAATATTTTTATGAAAAAATATTTCAGAATCAATAAATGTAATAATTTTCTAATTCAGTTATGAAATAGACAATGAGTTAATTTGTAAGTATTTTATTACAGATCTTATTAACTGGAACTTACTATTAAAAGTAATTCTACTGAAATGCATCGTGCTTTATAATTCCTACTATATTGGGTCTAAAATGGGCTCCATTGGAAAGGTTAATGTACTCAATAAAAAAAAGCATCCAAGGCAGTTTAATAATACAGGTTAATTAAAGTAATACATCTTCTTTTTTTAATGTTTTACATTAAAAAGTGATGTTTGCGATAAATATTTACAAATGTCTGTCAAATTCAACATTCGCTTAGATTTATTACTTACTATTATAAGAATAGATTAGTTACTTATCGCTTAGATTTCGCTTAGATTTATTGCTTATTATTATAAGAATAGTATAAGTACTTCAAAGCAATAATAATGACAAGTATGTCAAAATATTAACTCTTTCTAAATACAGACATCTCCCAATATTTGTTTTTATGATATATAGCTTAGCAAATATGTTAACTCCTTAGAGAAAATTATAATGTAAGAATACCTACTACTGAATGTTAAAAGTTAAGCATATTTGAGTTACTATGTGCCATATGTTAAGCATATTTGAGTTACTATGAAGGGAAAAGGATATATTAACTGTCCACACTGGTAATGATAATATATGACAGTTATAATTCAATCGTATGGAGTCCTCATCAGCCATAGTAAGTAGGTCCCGTCATCGCAAGGCAATAACTTTAACAGAACCATTACAGTACCAATCTAGATCACAACCAGTTTCCAAAGTGATATTGAATTTCCCTGTTTTCAGGGTAAGTATTCAGGGTTAACATAATTTAGAATATCCGTTGGTAAATATGTTTACGACTTAATGTTAAGAGTATTTTTTTTAAATGCTAGATTAAACCTTGGTGCAAAGTTATGGAATTTTTCGAAAATAAATGTTTCTTTAAGCGGAAATTTGAATTCCTTTTGTATTTGAACCGCCTATAAAATAAAAACAATCAATATACTGTCCAAAATTGAGTTTTATAGAAAATCAAAAACAGGATTTCATAGAAATCTTCAGTTTTTTTAAAAATCTCAGTTTAAAAACTCAATTTTAAAGTTAAGATTCGTGCGATTAACTTATACTTTTTGTATCATTAGAAGTTTATTACTTTTACAATGAAAAATTTATAAAAAAAACTTAAATTGCTTATTTCTTTCATCATAAAGTTCACTTTTCTAACTTTAAAAATAAAACAAAATTAGTATTTGATCTTAAAAAAGATTTTTTTATTTATGAAACCTAACTAAGCAGCATTTTCATGATAAATTAATTTTAGGTAAAAAACTTTTTTTAGACTATTTCTTTACATCAGAGAACCATTTATGCAAATATGCGTAATTACAGTTTAATAATATTGAAGAAAAACCTATACATTGCTAAATTAAAGAGAACAACTGAATAAATGATGTTTAAAATACAGTTTTTAAAAATCTATGTATAAAATACAAAAATCATGAAAACTTGAAAAAATAATATAATCTCAAATCACAAATAAATGAGTTCAAACAAGGAAGACAGAATAGATACAGAAAAAAAGTTATACACACAATTAAAAAAAGAATAATAATATTTTAGACTTTTTATTTTTTAAAAAAACAAAATTTGTCACTGAATTGCATGAATCCATTGATCTGGAAAAATGAAACTTCAACTTTACACTCACACAAAATTTTAAAAAAAGGTTTTTATCAATGAGTTAATACTAAAATACTTTATTTCACCACTTGCACTCAGTTTCAGATATTGTAAAAAATTAATAATAAAGTTTTCCAAAAAGTTGAGATTTTTGAAAAATGCTCTTCAGTACTTTTTTTTCTCTTTACTGAACGGTCTTCAGAAACATAGTTTCACTTAAATTTTTATGCACTTTTCATGGCTATTCATTATTCCGTCCAATTAAAGAGGTGCAAAATTAAAAAGAAATTAGTTTTTTTAGTTATAATTGAAAGAAGTTTCGTTAGCTTTAACTTTTCCTTTTATCAATATTTAGAATCTATTATCATTGGAATGAAATTATGAAGATTGGCTTCAAAACTATTTTTTTTCTCTAAATTTCCACTTTCCGCTGACAGTCTTTTTGAAAAATAATTAAACATTGCGGGCATTCATTCGTTATTTGAGTTTAAAAAGAAATTAAATTTACAAAAAATGTTGGATAGCATTGAACAAAAAAACTTTCAAACGAATAATAAAGGTAAAAATAGATCAAGACAGATGAAACTTTTTTTTTATTTACAATTTTGTGTATAAAATATTTTAAAAAATATTTAAAAATATTACATATTTAGAAAATTGTTAGGAACCAGACCGTATGATTTTCATCTAAAATCTTGAAATATCCTTTAAATATATGTTGAACATATTTTTGAACTCTAAGCTTTTGCATTTTTTTTTGAATTTCAAAGGAATAAGACATTTTATTGTTTTTTCAAATTACATTCCGATGCGAAATATTTTTAATTCAAAAATATTACTTATTTGTAATAATAAACTTGTTCTGCCAAGCAACTTTAAGCTTTCGATTTAAATATATAATCCTTTCTTTTATATAAAAAGGTTCTTAAAAGATTGATAATCATTATATTTCCGACAATATCTAAGAGGAATTAAAAGCATCAGAAACATCGTTTAAATTATAAGCAGATATAACATTCGTAATTTCTTTAAAAACCTGATTGACAATAACTGTTGAGAAATATGAATACGTGTAGCCATATCCCAGATAGTTTGATGTTTTTTAATAGCTTTTGTTAATTAATAATATTATAAGACATGTTTATAGACTGCATAATTTTTGCAAACTTTATCTGATAAAAATAGTTCAAAAACATTACAAAGCGAATATTTGGATTTCGAATCATATGAATTGGCATGTAGTGAATTTTTAGATACTTCTTGTAGACAGCCGACCAACCCGTCAACACTGAAAGTAGCAGTAGCGACAGATTTACTGTGGTAGACTGCTGAATAAGTATTGTCCAATCTTATATTGGCGATCAGTAATCCTTAGATGCTAGATGCCGTTCATAAAAATAGTTATTTTATGATTTAATTTTAAATTATAGATGAAAATAAGTGGTTTTTTTCGACAATAATTCCAGAGCACATTATTCCAATACAATTATTTGCTCACTTTCACAATTCGATAAATTAGCTTTACAGTTGGAATCTTTTAACTTCCAAACAATTTCCTTCCCACTTTAATAAATCTGCAAAAATATTTTTACCCATAAGACTTACTATTCAACAAAATTTTAAACTTTTACTTACTACAGGGATATCTAGACAATATTAAATAATTTCTGGATTTCCGACATTTTGATTAATTTTTTTTTCAAAATTATATGAAGATTGAAGTAATAAGCTTACAAGATTATTATGTTATAATGTTTCAAACTAGAAATTCGAATGCGTTAGGGCATATGCCGTTTATCTAAATATTGTTATGCAATATGTATGTAAAAACAGCCCATACAGAATACTGTATTTGAAACCTCACCGTGTAAAATTAAGCAATACAAATTTAAATGAAATACTTGTCCAGTCAGATAAATCTATGAATAAATGCTCTTAAAATATTCAAAAGAACATTTGTGCACTATCTCTATAAATTATACTTCATATATAAATGAATGGGAGGCATCTTCCCTTTAAAAATGTTGTTAAACGTCAAATGTAAATTTTTTTGTCAAAATTTACATCTCTGGTTTCACCAAATATTTTATTTACATCACATTTATTAATCAAGAAATCCATTTTAAATCATTACAATCATTTTGGAAAACAATTTCTTTATAAAATGGAATGCAAAATCATTTATCTAATAATCTTCAAAGAGCGTATTTGCCTTGATTACAAATGCGTCCGTCTTGTCTTAGATCTTCATGTTATACCTCTAATGGAAATAAAATTGGAAATCGAACTCATTTCAGGTTATTCTATTGTTTATAAAAAGAAATGTGTTATATGAAAATAGTGATTTCCTTTTCAGTATTTGAGTGATTTCATCCGTGTATGGTCGAGTGAATTTTGTGAGAAAATAATGGAAACGAAATATTTGAGAAGCTTCCAGCCATTTATCGATCATTATGTTTTTATTATTAGTCTGTTGTATTTACAATCATCATTTTTATATTTTTCTTCTAATCTGAGTCTAAAAATTGAACTTGTGATAGATATTCATCAATAGCATTAGATTTTTTTATTTTGTTTTAAGAAAATCGGAAATAGAATTATAAAATTGTATCTCATAGCTATTATTTAGATTGGAAAGGTTTATGAAAATTATCTAAACATTTTAAAGTAAGTTACTAAAATTCGAGAACAAGCAGAAATTAGTCCACATGCAAAATTTATAAAAATAAAATTTATTTCCATTTTTTTAAAAAAAATAATAAATTACAGATAAAAAATGTTAATAATTTTAAATTTTACTAAAAACAAAGAATTGGAAAAATTGTAATGACATCGGAACTCAAAGATTCAAATAAATATAATAAAGAATTAGGACAAACTGCCTAAAATTTTTATATCAATAGAAATTGCAAAAAATTGCAAAATTTTAATATTAAATGAATTTAAATAAACACTTATTGAACTGCGTGTTCAGTTAAATTGAGGCAATGATAGGAAATGAAAATTGATTTTCTTTTAAAGGAGCAGAAGGGGTTCGATGGTCAATTTTAATTCTTTTAAAGGAATTAAAGCCTTCCATTCTTAATGGAAATATAGTTATTGAATAATCTCTCTGCAATTGGCAAAGTTATTTGGATATATTTTTTATCAAGCATTTTAAATTCATTATATCAATTTACAAGTCTATGTTTTGGCACAATAAAACTTGTTTAATCTCCTAATTTTAAAAGAAAAATATCAGAAATCTTAATTAAAGATTTTTGAAATAATCATAAATGTTACATATACTTCAATTTTTTATTGTTTTAGCATCTATAAAAATGAAACCAAGAATTTTCACCAAGATCTTATCTGTAATTAAATAAAAATGGGATTCCCCCCAAAAAAATCTGATAAACACTAACGATTTCAGAATTTTCAAAGTTCGTATTTTAAGATGAAATATGTTTTAAATATTCACTATCAAATGTTCATTTTTTAACAAGAAACTTGATATTCCCATAAATTTTTAATAAATTGATGTGACTGTACCTTCATTTAAATTATACTGAATTATTTCAAATTTTCTGTCATTTCCCTAATTTTTTTTATACAATTTGTTATTTTCAGACACATAAAACGTACAACAGACTACGATTATGCAGCTGATTTTTAGAGCAATGATTAATTATTTAAGATTTTATATTTGCACTAAACTTTTACATTACTAAATTAAGGATATAACTATATAAATACTTTAGAAGCTGAAAAATTAAATATTGGAGGGGGAGGGACTTATGATCCTGTGGAAGCAACAATATACCTGTATTCGATAAAATTTCTTTAATGATCGCATTTCACACAAACACAAAACACGAAAGACTAGACAAGGCATTAACGTATGCGCATCACAACAGATTAGCATCATCTAATTATAATTTCAATCGCAATGTACTACAGACTGTGCACCTATTATCCAAAAGGAAAAAATAGCGTAGTAATTGCTACAATATCAAGTATCAAAACTGATAACGGCTCGTTAATTTACTTTCTCATCAAAACTCCTTCTTAGAATATTATGAGAAACTTTTTTTTCTGCAAGATTAATCTATCCACCACTTTTAATCAGGAAATTCAAAGTTCTTCGATAAAATTAATGACAAAGAATCTCTCTGTAATTTAATTGTATATATCATAATTTCCCTAAACATTTAATCCATATTACTTGCCAAAATTCATTGAAAAAATACATTATTATGATTCGTTTAACGTGTTACTTATATATAAATTTCGATTGCATGTATATAAAAGTCGAAATTCAAATTCCTTTAATTATTTAAATCCTTCTAACATATCCAGATTTAAAAAAATCAAAGAAGTTAAATACATGAAAAAAATTCGACTGCCATGTATTTGCATTTAATTAATTCGACAGTTATTTCTCTCTGGAAGTTGTCTTCGAATTTGAAAAGATCAATATTTACCTTCGATCAAACCAGCAATAAAAATCTTTCATTTTATGTAATTATTTTATTTAATCTGGTTAAACATTTGGCAATTTGCATAATGTCCAAAGCAAATAAATATGCAAAAAATATCAGCTAAATCTAAAAGTATGCTATGTGCCTACTTTGAAACATTATATATATTTTTTTCAGAATATTTCTTTTTATATGCTCAAAGTGCTAATTGCATTTTTTTTTTTTTTTTGAAATCTTCAGTATTTGACTTCTTTCGCAATATAATAGTTTTAATCTTAAATTTAAATATTTTGAGTTTTGAACTCTAGATTTACATGGCTTCAGAATCTCACTGATTGATCCGACTCGTTGTTAATGTGAAACGCTCGCTTGGTAAAAAATAACATGAATGAGCACAAGGCTTATTAATAGCAGAGCAAGTATTTCACATAAGGAAAAAATAAGGATATGATGCTCTAAAGAGACAGAATGTCTATAATTCATTTATATAAAGCAGCTTTTTCACTTCATAATTATCTAAATTATTTAAACATAGTAAAGTTATTGAAGATTTAAACAGTGACAAATTTCATTTCAAATTGAAATGCTGTCCATCAGAAGATTAAATTAAATTTTGAAATTTGTTTTGACAGTTTGAAGTGGAAATATTAAAATAATATACTAATTCTTACTTTATATACTGATAACCTGTGATGTCTAAAATAAAATATTTAAATTCAAAAAATGTTAAGCACATTTTGTACGTCTGAACTAAAAATCTGTTTTAGAATTTATCTAAATGCATGTTCTATAAAGGATCGACGGTTTTGGAATTTGAAATGGAATATCATTATAAAGCTTTGAAAAAAGAAGAATAGCAAATGTAATCTGTGAAGGACTCTGGTATCCATTAAATCGTTGTTAACAGATAGTCAAACCAATTGTTGAAAGTCTCTCTGTAATTACAATGAAGTTTTAGGAAAGTAAGAGATGGTTAAGAATGGAGGTAAATAGTCAAAAGGCAACATTTATTTTGACAGCGTTTTGATATATTAAAGTTAGATGTTCATACTATCATCGGAAAGTTTCACAATAGAGATTATTCAGACAAACTTGAGATTTAAAGCTAAATGAAAGCAAGTCATTTCTGCTTTATCCTTGTTTGCCGTGTTTATTTTAGAATTTCTCAAGCTTAATATTGAATCAGTTTTGAAACGTTCGAATAAATTTCTTTGATGAATAATTCAGATTACAGATAAATATGAATTCTAATGAATTTATTTTATAACAACTGATAATATGAATTTTCTTTAACTTTTTTGTATGTTACCTGTATTTGAAGATTTAATTCTTCCAACGCATTAGTTAGAATTTTAAATTAAATCTTATTTATTTTTCATCATTCATATTTTTGCTCTTTTATATCTGATTATATGTACAGTCTTTGACGTGTGAAAAAAATGATTTAAAATAACATCAGGATTTCGGATCGGTTAAAAACTTTTTTAATATCTTCAATTTTTTTTTTGACAAATATTAATTTGTTATTATTAATCTCCATTTTTTCCACTAGTTCTTACTTTCACATTGAAATAACTGTTTTTCTCAGAATTAAATCTAAAAAAATGTGTGTGTTTTTAACACTCTGAAAAAAAATATAATAAAAAAATTATTAAAATCTAAATCTTCGAATTTCTTTTAATAATATACGGCTTAAGATACACAGATTGAGTATTGAATATTCTGCTGTATTTCTAAAATTATGCGTAGCAATGAAGAGATTATGTCATCATGATTCAAAAGAGATAAAAATTCATAAGTGCAAAAACAATAATGATATTCAGGAAATTATATCTAGATAAATACTTACAGATAAATAAATATAATCAATATACTCAAATAATTTTCATAAAAAATCTTTAAAGTATGTTTTAAAAGTTTTAACTATAGTTTGACTTACCAATGCGAGGCATCGATTTTTTCTGTTTATTTCATTTTATTTGTTTACTTTCAAGTCAATGGAAATCATCCAACCAAAAGCTTCATTTTTGGTCTGAAATCGTGATAACATCTTAGAATGAAGTATCAAAATTAGATTTCAAAGAATAAGAGCTTTCCTTTTCATTCTTCTGATAAGATTAACCAAGCATTTGACTCTGCTCCTTTCTTTCTCAAGATCTTGACAAGAAGAATCAGTCTAGTAAAATAATTTAATTTTATCTCTGCTTCCCTTATTCTCATTAAAGTCTCCCATTCGAATAGAATACGAAAGAAGTTCTTCAGCTTTTGAAAATTGTCTCTTCTAATAGGAATACAATAGACATAAAAAATTACATTTTAAATTAATTTTAATATTTATATTATTATGCCTCTAGCACCCTTTTTAAAATTATAAATTTTTAACAATAAATATATAGTGAATTATCTGATGGATTAAAATTGAGAAACACAGTTAAATATCAGTGGAAATATTAGCAACTTTGAGATTATAAACAATTTTAGATAGATTTTCGTAAATATGTCTATTTACGTCAAACATTATCTGTTGTTGTTATTACTTATGGAACTTTACAAACCAGCTGGCAGAAAGCTGTCAGTGATTTAAGTTGAAATGAGTGTCTCTTGTTTGTTCAGTAGGCCCACGTGGATGAAGACTACGACTTGACTACTTCATGCTTCATATTCACTTGCACGGCGCCTTCTTACGTGGGGGGAACATTATACAACTCAGAACACAGAAAAACAACCATGCCGAACATGAACTCGAACCCTAGATGTCCAGATCACGGGGAAGGCACGCTACCCCTATGCCAGAAACTGACATACATTCTCTAGAAATTGTGATGAATATATTTTAATTGATTTCTATACCATTCATAACTAATACACTTAGCTATGTGTTGGACTGAAAGCTTTCTGGTAATGGAAATGAGATTAAATGCGTTTTTTTCCAAAAATATGGGAAGAAAAGAAAGGAAAGTTAAAATGCCCATTTCATTTGATATATGATTATAAGTTCTTGCAAATTTACAAAAATAGGTAGATATTAATTTTACCTTTTGATATTCATTTTTCTCATTATCAAAAATATCTAAAATGTATTTTTCTGATATTTCAGCAATAAAAAAAATCGATGTATGTATATGTTAGTGACACTTCTGTTTATATTATATATGTATGAAGCTAAATAAAACTAGTATTCATCTTAAGCAAAACCTTACAGTTCCACCGATATGTTACATACTGTTAAAACTTTTCAAAGTCGTTTCTGTCTATTATTTGCTACACTTTTTTTCCTAAGAAAAACCAAAATTCTTAAACTGAAAAATGAAATGTCCAGTAGAAAATCTTTTCAGTATTGGAAAGGCAAATCGTATTACTCGGGCGAGAGGTGAATAATGTTGAAAACAGTCTTACGAGGAATTGAATTCGGTCCCTTTTCGAATATGATAAGAGCAAAGGAATGGGGAAAAGAGTTTTTCAGTTGGAACGGTTTCGTACAGCTTTTCACACAATCTATTTTTAGATTTCAATTCTTTTATTTTTCTTCTCATTTTCGGTGAAAAAAATATATTTTGTACATAATGTTTATTTTAAAAAGTACTGAAAGAAGAGAGAAAAGTTTCTTACACTTCCATGAATCTAGTAAGCATGTTTTGAATACATATGTTTAACTTCATAAGAAACTGGAAGAAAAATGTTAAAAGTGTTTAGAGCAATGCGAAAGGGAAAGTTATTGCTTTTTTATTTAGTATATTTATCTTCTATTCACACGGAAGAATTTAATTTAGAATAATAATTATTTTTTCCTTTTTATAAATGTTTCGGTTTTGTAGATGTAGTAAAATGCATAGCTTCCATTTTTTAATGAATAAAAATATAAATTAGTATTTTTTTCTACATTTTGATGCATAACTTAATATGTAGATATCATATTATAAAATGGGGCTCCCAACATTTTCAGATAAGCTATAATTCTTCTTAAAACACTAATTAATTAATTAAAACATTAAAAGGATACGTATTTAGAATATTTTAGATTGTTTGTGAGGTATGAGAGTATATTATATTCATGAATGCGTAACCGTCGGTATGTAATAGATGTTACTAGTAGCAGTGCTTGCTTATTAATAAATTTAAAAAAAATTATTTGAAACCTTTCACAACTTTAAAAAGTTAGTTTGTCACTTGCAACACATAGATATATTTTTTTTATCTAAGAAAACATGCCAAATTGGAAGGTTTCTGTTATAATATTTCAAAACTGTTTTATGAAAATGTGTGTATTTCGTGGGAATTAATTGCTAGTACTTTTAATTTTTCCTTTATCTTATTTTCTACATTTACCCTAAAATATGAACATAAATTTTCTTGTATTAAGAATGAAGATTATATTCAATATTGGAATGAAATTGATAAAGTAAAAGTATATTCCTTCTCACCTTTTGCTTAGTATGCATTAATAATGTATTATTATACCAATCTTTGTATTAAATCAGAAGGGTGATTATGTAACAGATATTTATTTTTCCACATTTTACTACAAGTAGCGTATTAAATATTTGAATATGTTGAAAATAGCATAGTATTCGTAGTTAATCAATTTAATCTGCTAAAATGTAGGCTTTCTTTTTTTACAAAGTTAAAATTGATTCCAACCGAAGACTGCATGTAGAGAAATATTTATATGCAACAAATTGATGTTTAACTAAGTCTAATAAACAAAAACTGGAAAATAAAATATTGTTACGGATTTTTCTCTCATCTTCATCAATCGGTCGGGTTCGTTTACTTGCACAGTGGGGTGTATGGTATAGGAGATGAGAACACCGATGATCAGTCCTTTAGTAGAAAACACTGGCGACGGTTATTTACAGGACGAAGACAGAACAGCACAAAGACAATAAATATTTATAAACTATATACAGCAGAGACGAACACATAGGGAAGCAATCAGTAGCCCGCAATAGCACGCAGAAACGTTCACAGCACAAAAAGCGGCCAGAGAGGATTCAGCAAGAGAGGGAATCATTGAGGGATTCTGTTTACACTCACGTAGTCTCTCCAAACGGCTGAAACTACTCTTCTTGCTTTGGCTGCCGACTCACTCCTTCACACAGCGGGACTACTTCACAGTTGAAGACTGCTCCCGACGACGACACAACGTGCTATGACACAGTGGCTTCAACAGAATTCGGCACACCTAGCAATTCAGCACGTCGTCGTTGCTTCGGTATTATCTCGGCGATTTCTCCTTTCAGGATTAATATTCAAGACGTCTCAGTTCAGGGCTTCTCGATTCACCGACACCGCTGCAGCTTCATATTGCCAGCCTTGTATTGCAACTGAAAGAGGGACTAAAACCTTCTGGACCAATCAGGAGCATTTTGGAGGTATCTCGACTCCTAATGGACGGATCAGGAAAATTCTCGATATTTCGGATATTATCCAATTTTTTGCCAAAGTCACCGAATTCGTCACCAAGTGGCCAAATGGTCGCCAATTTTGGTGCCAAGCTCTGAGATCTCTTATGTGACACCCGGGCAATGTTCAATTTAGATGACTATAAATCGGTCTTCATAAAGCGACATTATCGAAGCGGGAAAGCAAAATTACAGGTTCATAGCAATATTGAAAGAAATTCAAAAAAATGTTCTGATAACTTGGGATTAATTCCAATTTTTTTTCGAATTAATCGATAGAGAATTGCAGTGATAATGTTTTCGTAATAAAAAATAAAACGTTGTCACAATTAAGAAATATGCATCTACATATGCATTAAAACTAAATGCACAAAACATATAATGTTAGAAGTAAAGTATTTTCTCTACTCTTAGAGCACCCAATATATTTTTCATCAAAGAAATGCGTCCAAGTAAATTGTGCTTATCTTTTTGAGTAATAAAATATTTTAAATTTTTTAAGCAAGAAAATATTATTTAAATCATGAAAATATACATGTACTAATTTTGCATCATTTAAAAAATACAATTAAATTTATCACAAAGTAAGAATTCTTACATTTTTACCCAAACATCTTGAAAAATTATTATATCTGAAGAAAAAAGAATTTTTAACAAAGTATAGTGGTAATCTAATAAAATATTTAATTTTAAATGATGAAAAAGCATAATTTTTATAAAATTTGCCTTTTTGAACTATTCTACATTTAATAAAAGGAGTTTATACAACCTATATTGCTTCTTTTTTTATGGAATCGCATTTTGATACATACACTTAGGAATATTTTGTAACATTACAAGTTGATGATTTTAAAATATTTATTGCAGTGAGCACATGAAATATTCAAGTTTACTTTTAAATTGAAATCTAATTATATTTTAACAAAATAATCCAATTAATATATAAATTTGAAATGACTGATGTTTTTCATCTTACATGTCTGAAATGAAAATATATGTTAAAAAACATTTTTAACTTATATTTTTATTGTTATAACCTACATAAACATATAAATCCATAGAAATTAAATAGATTTATTTGAATTTCAATCACGAATTTTCCACTTTCTTTTTAATTATTTTACTACAGAATTTCAGCTTCTTGGCTGAAATATAAATAGAGCAGTAGCAATATTTTTAAAACCTCCATGACCAATATGTTTTTCATCCCTAAATCATTAGAAAAGACCCCAGGAAAACTTTTTTGAGACTTCACTGAAAGGCAAAAGCCAGATCTACACCCCTCAAAGATTACTTCAAGAGCTATTATTCAGCAAGTAATTTTTTTCTTGCCTTTGGATTTGCTTTTGTACCATCTTTTGATCTCTGCAGCCGTGGGGAGGAATCTGCAGGGAACATTCTTAGAAAAAGAAAATTGCTGGATCAACCTCTTGACATCTTTTCTGCAGTATATTACAGACATAGAGTATTTTCTGGTCAATTGCTTTGGTCAGATAAGTTATAGTATTTTTTTTTCTTAGTGCCCTTTCGAACAGTCTGAAACTTCCCAAAACTTTTTCTAACAACGATGACTCACTACATAAAAATAATTAGATAAAATAAAGATTACTTTAGATATATAAATGTCTCAAATTAAAATGAACTCTAGAATTTTTTTTCTTAGTCCCTTTTTGGACAAATATTTGTTCTGAAACTTTCCGTTTATTTTTCTAATAACGATGACTCACTATATAAAAATAATTAGAAGAAATAGACGATACCGAGGGTGTATAAATTTCTCGAAATTAAAATAAATTACAGTATTTTTTTAAACTTTTAGTCCTCTTTTGAACGAATAATAGTTGCTCTAAAGCTTCCAAAATCCTTTTCTAATAGCGATGACTCATTATATGAAAAAAATATACAAGAAATAAGGATATTTCAGGTCTATAAATGTGTTGAAATTAAAATAAATTATAATAACTTTTACTCTTAATTCTCTTTTCGATCTATAGTTGGTCTGAAACTTCCCAAAGCGTTTTCTAATAACAATGATTCCCTAGATAAACGTAATTTAATAAACAGAGGATATTCAGGTATATAAAAGCCTCAAAATTAAAAGAAACAGTTTTTTCCTCTTTGTGATCTTTTTGATGAATAGTTAGCCTGTAACTTCAAAAATCTTTTCTAATAACGATGACTCACTAGATGAAAGCAATTAGAAGAATGAGATACGTAAGAAAATGATATATATAAATGTCTCGAATTTATCCATCTGAGAATGTATTCAAATGCAAAGGGAATGTACTAGGGAAGTGTTTTTTAAGAACTACTGCCTTTCACTACAGTCATATTTGAGTATGGAGCACTGGAAAATAATATTTAACTTGCTACATACGCTAATGGTTTCGTACATGAAGAATCTTTAGGTTTCTAATATAAATGCATGTATTGCAGAAGTTCCCATGATGGCATAGTTATAATTTAATGAAAACCAAGCAAACATTCTATCCGAGCCAAAATATAGAGTAATTGAAACAAAATGTAATCTAGATATCTGGATATTATTAGATATATAATACTCTGGGTAATAATAATGCTAGGTGATGTTTTAACTTTTAGCAAAAGATGGAGAAAAAGCGAATAGTGAGATTCATATTAAATTTAATAGATATATATATATATATAATGGAAATTATTATATTCATAACAAATCAAGATCCGGGGGGGGGGGCTCGTAATTGAGAATGAGATGCTTCCGGTATGGTAGTTGCCCAACCCAGTGATCACAATAACAGGTAGGGGTCTGATACTTCATTCAGGGGGGGGGGGGTCTGATTCACCAATCAGGTCATTCAGTTTTACGTATTTTATCTGTGGCCTTCCAGGCGGGTCGGAGGTCAGTATATGCATGCATATTATATATGCATATATCAGTATCAGTGCATTCATATTATATTATATACAAGTTATAACTACCCCGTATTATCTTCTGAATATATGACATATCATTAAAATGAACAATATGAAAATACCTTGCATCAAATTTATTTGTAACTTTAAACAATAGAATATACAGGGTGTCTCAAATACCTTGAACTCGGCTTTCATTCCTTAAATATTGATCACATACATATACTGTAAAGTTCTTTAAAAGGCTAAAAATGTTATGAAATCGACTTAAATTTTCCAGAAACTAACTTTTGAAAAATACGAAATTAAAACTTTGATACTGGCTTCATACAAAAAAAAATTTCCAACGAGTAAAATGTACCCGATTCTCTAAATATGGTCAGATACAAAAGTGCTGCATTTTATTACAAAGAGTCTGAAAGATATTATGCATAAATGTCTATTTAAACCGGTTTTCGATGCATGGATGTCAGTTCACAGAGTGGAAAAATCATGCCGAATGTTGATAATTTAGTGGTCGCACACAAAGTAACAAAGAAAGCAATGATTCAATAAATAAATAATTATTTTGCTATTCATTGATTAAATGATATGAACAATTTGTAGAAATAAAAAGGTAAAGGAAATATTACATGAAAGTAATATTACTTAAAGGAAATATTATATACGTTTTTCGCAAGTTCATTGACTGTTCTATTTTTAAGTTATGTTCGGTAATTCATGATATAAAATTTTAAAATTTTTATTAGGAAGCCTTGAGTTTAAATTTTTTATTTAAAACTACGGATATGAAACATATGTTATTTTCTCATGATGCATTCCTTTTGTTGCATTATCTACACGGAATCTATAAACATATGCATTTTTATCTGTGATTGACTTTTCAACTTTTATTAAACACATCTTTGGGAGTTTTCGTTATTTTGTACATGATCTTATTAGAGGATAGGACAAATTTTACTCATTGGGAATTTTTTTCGTAAGGGGTCCGAAAAAAAAATATAAATTTTGTGTTTAACTTTCATTTCATGAAATTTTTAAACGATTTCATAACATTTTGCCAATTGTTTTACATAAATTTGCAATTTACAATTTATGCCTTTGTTCAATATTTAAGGAATAAAAGAAGTCAAGGTTTTTATGGCACTTTGTTTATTATATATAACAGTAAAGTATTTCTATTTTATTATAATTATATATATCGTTAGTAATTACTAATGTATGGATTTTGAAAAAAAAATCCAAATGAAAGTATCGATCTATCTTGTAGTTAACAATTTGTAATGTATTTACCTATCAAATTTTCATCAAAAAGAAGTGTCTGATATTTTGCACACACTATCTATTCAATCCACCTGCGATGTCTCTAGAGTGCCATACATATTTAAAAAACAGATAAATTAATTATTATTTTATCATGTATGTGCTTATAAAATTAAAATTTGTGAATTACTATTTTGCTCTTTTTAGTTTAAACATGTAAAATAAAAAAATCAATTCCTACTTAAAACAACAAAGAATTTTTTTTGTTTGAGTTATTTTTTATTGAATAATTATTAAAAAATATTTAGTATTAAAAATTTATTGGTTTTCGCTAGAATTGAACTCGCTTTCTTCATCTTCACAAAAATATATTACGTTATAGATTCTTCTATTTTACCGACTGAGATACTTCCCGCTGTTTTCAATCTTCATTACAAGCTGTTAAAACTCTATTCAAAATATTCAAATTAAATTAAATAAATGAATTAATATTTTTTAAAAAAACTGTATTAACATCAAGTGCCATCCACTGCAAGTTTAAAAAATGCATATTATATTGTTTATATATATATAAATAAGCCAGGTAAAAAGGAATACAAACGCATCAAAATTACAACCAATAGAAAAAGAAACCGTCCTGAAGGCTTTTTCAAGGGTCACCCTCAGGCAAGGATTTAAAATAAGTGATTTTTTCTGTGAGTCATCTGTCAATGTTCAACAGTATTGATCCCTTGCGACTCGAAATTTAAGGCAAAAGAGACATACCAATTTTAACAGTATAAATCACAAAAACAAAGCAACTTTTAAAACATTACCAAATAAAACAAAAGTATATAAAATAAGACTACATAAGAATATTCAACCAATATTAAAACGAACTGCTTAATTAATAAAGAAAACAAAACGGGAAAGTACCAGCAATAGGAGAAGAAATCTTACCATATCACCCCAACTGCCATTCCAATTATGATGCAGTGTCAGGCAGAAAAAAAAAGAAATGCAGTTTCTGTGCACCATCTATTTTACTAATATTTCATCCTTTCTTTTTTTTTATTAAAATATTGATATTGCAGTAGTGTTTGGGAAATTCATTGTTACTAAATTTTTTATTAAAACCATTTGTTGCTTTTATAAATGAAATTTTGTTATTACAAACGGTTTTAATTTTATTAAATTGTGAGAAAATTAAATTTTTGAAAATTGTAGAGTTATTATTAGAATGGTAATAACAGAGTTTAATCCTTTTATAGCTGAACTCGTCTCTTTTATCATAAATACCAACTATTGTATTATCATTAGCAATTTCGATCCCCAAATCCAGGTAAGTAGCTTTTAGATTATTTTTATTTGTTTCTGTTAAAATTAATTCTTTAGGATAGCAATTAGAAACAATACTGGTATTCTCTAAGTTAATCAAACTTAAATCATCAATAAATCTCAATCCATTTATTAAGTAATTTTTAGTTATTTTTTTTTCTTGTAATAACACAGGAAAATATTTGCTAAATCACTTGGGAACGCTGTACCCATTGGATACCCTTAACTTGTTTATAAAAACTAATACGACTGAAAACATAATTTTCGATAATACTAAAATTGCATAGAAACAGCCAGTTATTTTTATTGATGATATCTTCACTTAAATATTCATGAAATATAAAAGTACAGAAATTCATTTATTTCTCACGGGGCAGGTTGGTATAACAATTTCCAAAATCAAAAGTATTAATTTTATAAATTTTATAATCTTTTAAAAATTTCAAAAAAATTTTCTTAATGATTTTATAGTTTCCTAAAATATCACTTTGATTCGAAAATAATATGTTAACTTCGAAAATAAATGTTTCAAATATGAAAATCATTCTTTTATCCTGCAATGTGCTCTACGAGGAATATTATCTATTGTTGCATTAAATGTTGTCTGTCTTTATTCGTAAGTGAAACGAAACTAATCGAAATCATTAATGTTCTTTGATGATGGTCTCCACCTTTTTTGATTGATAGCTAAAGTAGGATGATGGTACGTCATCTTTCTGTTAATTCTCGAAACACTCCCGTGGGTCGAAGATTTACAAACCATTACGTAGCTTATACATCACTGTCAATCGTTGACGTCAACAAAGAGTGACTATTGATGGAAGAGATTCAAATCCCATATCCACCCATTGGAATGCGTAGATACATTGTTCTTTCCGTTATCAAAGTCATTTAGGAAATTCCATTACTATGTCAAAAACAAAAAATAGAATATTTTGTTACTGATAAATTTTTCAACCTTGACATTTCCATTAGTCACCATGTTCTAGTTTGAGTTAGATACTTAAAATGTAATTAACTTTTGCAATTCGCAAACTGTCTTTACTACAGAAGATAACGATATTTGAACGGGATATTTGAAAAAGAATATGCTCGTTCGCATTTGAACATTAAATAATAATTGCCATGCAACATTCTTTCTAGAATTATAGATCTGTGAAAAGGTTATTTATTTATGTTTACGATAATACAATTTTTCAAATAAAGAGCTAGATAAAGTTGTGAGGACTCAAAATTGATAAGATAGGATCTATTGAACCAACAATGAAAGCTCCAAAATTAGAATTCTATTCTTTAGAATATATTAAGAAACTAATAAAAAATTTGTTAAAATCTAAGTATCCAAGTAATGAAACGGCAAATTCTTTCTGCAGTTCTTGTGATTCCTCACATGTTTTTATTAATTGTTTTAATATATTGCTAATATCTGCTGCGTAATATTTCTTTCTAAATTGAATTTAGCTTTAGCTAAATAGAATTATACTTTTTTCTGTTGATTCACCGCCTTTTTTTCTCTTTTCCCTACAAAATAAAAAAGAAAGGAAATTTCCTGTCGCCATCCGTTAAATTCTAAGAATATACGAATAAAATACAAAAGAGTTAATAAGCTTTAAAGAAGAATTCAACATTATTATTTGAAATTCTTTTATAACAATATAACTGTCATCAAACACTTAAATAATCAAAGTAAAGCCAACTACCCCTCACCATTTGGAAATATCAAAGGAAAATTGATGAGTGTTGTCGCAAAAGTATTGGAGGAAACACTTATCTTTAATACAAACTATGGCATCCCAGTTAAAATAACCTAAGACTCACTTTATGATTAAAACCTTAAATTAAAAGCATTAAATAAATTTAACAAAAGTACAAATAGTTTTTTTCATCTTTAATTGAAATTTATGCACTATATGCAAAACTTCAATCAAGAATGAAAAGGTAACATATTATGCCTGTATATACAGCTATTTAATCATTCAAAAATATTCGAGGAACTATGAAAAAATTATTTAAGATTCTTTTATAAATACTATTTAAAATTATTCACTGAATTATAAAATGTTCAGTCAGAAAAAAAATATCTAATGATTTCCTTCATTAAATTAAAATAATCAATTTTAAAAAAAATTCCAATCCTTTTTTGAATAACAGATATAGAAGAATACTGTAATGAAGTCAATACATTTTAATCACAATTTAAGATGTAAATACAATTTAGATTATATTTTCTCATTTAGTTTTATAGCGAGAAGATAATAAAGATATTTTTAAAAAATTCAAATTATCCACAGACACTTGAAGGAAAAAATAATCAAAAATCAATATTTGAAAACTGTAATCATCAACTAAAACTTTCTCCATTTTTAAATATATCCTTTATTCCCAAAAAATGCCATCATATTCTCAAGTAATAGAAACAATTATTTTCTCATAAGAACTTCATCGAGTCGCGTCTTTTGGCGATACCTCCCAATGTTTATCTATCCATCCAAAGCTTTCGAAGTCTTTGAAAGAGCAGCGGGAAACTGATAATACCAAAAAGAGAAGAAAATATATGGATTCATTCAAACCAATGTCTCACACACTAGAAGATTAAACAGAGAAATGACAACCTTCAGCATTATTGTTGAACGCAGCCAATCAATAACAATATAATATTTCAGATGAATGAAAATATTTCATGACTGAATGGTTTCTGTAATTAAATATACGTTTTATTTTAAGAACGTCCTTTCTGAGGAAGGGATGATAATATATTTGCTTAAGTTCGCATAAATGTGCACTCGGAATGACAGAAATATTTACGAGTAGTGATGAAAAATCGTTTTTAAAACAAAACTACCTTATGTTATTCTGTCCCTTGGATGTTTAATTACAATTTAGCCACTAAAGGAAATGGTTTATATTTCGTGAAGTGTACTTGGAATCAATATTTATCAATCAGGCTCCAGAACAAGTGGTATTAATTCTTACTATTATATTTAGCTTATTATTTATAAGCAATATATTATGATATACTGGATTTAATCCATAACTGGAGACGTGAATTTCCTTACTCGGTCAGAAACATGGAGTCGAAATGAGTCTTTATTTCTTTTTTATATTTTATAAAGAGTATTGAAATTTATTTTGGAAATGCAATGCATTCTAGAAATCCTGCAGTTACCAAAAAATAATAAAAATATTAATATTAAAAATGTCAAATGCTACAAAGATGTTATAAAAAAATAAAAAAATCTTTTAATAAACATTTCTTTTGTTTAGATATCATGGAATTACGCTAGTATTTAAAAAATGCTAAAATTTAACAAACAAAAAGGAAAAATACAAGATTTTATAATAAATTTTAAGAATATTCTCTCCTCAGCGAAATAAATTCAATGAGTCTATAAATAACAGCAAAACCTTTGAAAAAGAATAACTTCGTTATAAGCACGTGTTCCTACTTAGACTTTTGCCAACATAATGCTGTAAGAATAATTGAAGGTACTGAAGAGGTGACTGTTTTCAAGGACAAAAAAGCGCGTGATAATCAAAGCTAATGAATGATGTGGAGTTATTTAGACTCCCATCCTCGTTACGGGTTAAGTAGAGCGTGGATGTAAAAATTAAATAAGCTTTTCAATTGTATTTATCCTGACACATGTAAGGTAAGAAGATATTTATATTTACATTTCCAAAAGGAGTAGAAATGACATTTTTTTCTAGTTATCTATTAAAAATTTTTAAAATATGAGTTTGATAATTAGAACTGTTTATGTAAAATTCCAAAGATTTTAGTCCTTTCTCAGCATTTATTGTTGTATTTTGTATTTGAAAAAAATTAATGCAATCTAGCAGTGAAAAGAATCTTCATAATAATAATTATCATTCTTCAGAATACATTCTTAAAAGAAAAAAAAAGTCCACTCACTGTTTTAAAGGAACAAACCAGCTCATAAAAATATATTTAAATAATAGGAAAACAATTGTACGCAATTGTATATGTATGAGGACAATTTATACATCTATCCAAATTTATTTCTAAAGTTTTATCTTAATTTAGCCTATATTAAAGCCATTCTAAAATATTTTCTCATTTCCTGATCCAATTTCACTTTCTTAATTAATTCAAAGGAAGCTTTGTAAAATACTGAAGCGGCTAAAAACCGAAGCTGTTCCTACTCTTGAGGAGTAGGAACAGGAATTGGAACAGGAGTAGGAATTGATAAATTTTCTGACCTTAACAAATACTTAAAAAAAAATCTGCTTTCCTTGCCTCTTTCGGAATGTGCGTCTGAAATCCCTATGGGAATTTTAATAGTATATAAACACTGTGAATAAATATCGCACAGTATATAACTATTCCCTATCAGTTATATAAGACAAGGGATAATTAATTTTGGTCTCTTGCGGCTTCTGCTCTTGTCTCGCCCTGTGGTGGACATGCTTTTAGACGCCGCTTGTGTATATCTTTGCCTGCTCTCAGGTGAAAATATTTCGAGCTTAAAGGCTTCAAGTCCCTACAATTTCTCCGAAACAGCCATTCTGCTTTTAAAAAATTAAAGGATATATATATATATAAACCAATAACTTGAAATAAAAATAGATATGAACACGCAAAATAAATTACTAAAATAGAGTTTTCATATTGAAAAAAGGATGTGAATTTTCTCCTATCATTTTTCTTCTTATACTTCCCTATTTCTACTATAAACATTTCAAACTTTATTGTGAAACTTTTGGTAACAAAAATAAGGCCTTTCGGAATGACTTTTAGCCATACTTATTTTGATATTAAATAAAAGTGCAAATACTTTTATTGTGTGTATTCATATTAATTTATACATGTATTAATATGTATCTTATGTGTTTGAATCTAACATTATGATTATAAATTTATTAGACATATCGTTAGGATTTATTTTCTTTATAGATTTATATTTTATATATCCTTTAATAAAAGCTTATCAATGTAAAAAGTTGCAATTTTATTTTTAAGAATATTGTTGACGAAAGAAAATAAAAATGTACAATAATTGGATTGCCTGCCTAATTAACAGTTCTTAATCATTGGGTATTTTCGGAGATCATAAATCATTTAAAGTGACGATTTTTTTATTTTTTCAAAAATAATTTTTATATCCGAATTTTACTTCGATTAGTTTTGCTCCTAATATATCAAAAAATAATTTATTCACATATCAGGGTTTCAAATCATTAAGTTTTCGAAATAAGTTTCGACTTTAGTTTTCAACAAGAACTATAAGTAAATAAAACCCTTGTATATAACATATATGTGCGAAAATAAAATTAAAAATTTCACATATAATATTAATAATTTTTATGCAAAAAAATTCAGAAAAACAGTAGCCTGATAAGTTTTTATTTCCTCCGGATGTCTTATGAAAATAAAAAATAAATTTCAATCATAATAAAAAACAAAATACAAAATTAATCAAAAAATATCTTAAAAAAGAATAAGTTTTCTGTCAAATAATATTTATAAATTTGTGTAATTATGCGTCTTTAGCTTAAGTATGAGTGCTCTAAATATTTCTAAATTTCTTACAATACTTTCGATCTCGTCTTACCAAATAATTACAATCGATCTAAAGGAAATTCTCAGTAAAGATAATCAAATAAAGAAAAGAATTGTAAGTTTTATCTAATAATTTATTTAGCCATAATTGTTACAACAATTTTGAGATCAAAACATTCACGACGAGCTCAGAATATCATCAATAGAATGAAATAAATAATCAATGCTTGATTTGAAAGCGATATATAATCATTTAATTTAGCAGTTTTTTGATTCAAACCAAGATATATTTTATTTCCTTTTTATCAAAAGTGATATACAAAATTGGAGAAAGAACCATTTTGTTAATAATTTTGCTGAATTGATAAATGATAGATTAAATAAAATATTAGACAATCAGTCCAGTATTAATTATGGATTATTCACATGCTGTATAAAGGGTAAAGAAGTACTATGAAATGCAAAGAATTTTAACTCCAGTTTATATGAGAATCAATAAGGGAATTGCATTGGAATTATTGGGTAATATATATTCAGTTTCAAAACACTTTTCATAGGCTACTATAAAATGCTTTTTCTTAATCAAAAATTTCATTTTGATGCAAATAAAACTGAAAGCAGACGTCAAGAGATTTCTTTTTACAAGATGATTTGGAATATTGCATTAAGATTTTAAAAATTCATATCTTTAACTAAGTATCTGTAATAATAATATGCAATTTTCAAACTATTACAATACTCAGAAGTTTTAGTTACATGCTATGCTTGAATAATTAAAGGTTAATTAAAAGTTTTACAAAGTTAAATTGATTGGCAAGGTAACTAGAAACTGATGTGCATACAGAAACATATAGAAGATATAAAGAAATAATCAGCACATTATTTTGGGATTGTGTGCTATTGGAAATAACCAAGCATATGTTATCTTTAAATAAAAAGTCACGTAATCAGCATATTAATTTTAAAAAATTCAATAGTTTTAGTGGTTTCTTTAATAAAGGCTTGGACATGAAACTTGTTCAAACGTTTATAAGAACAATACTTTTTTTCATTATGAGGAAGACTATAAAATAAAAAGATACCATCCTCTGCCAAAGACTTATCATTATACGTTTTTAAATAGCGTTAAGATACATTGTAAAATACATTCTGATAGTTTAACTGGATATATGATAAATAACTAAGATCCAACTTAATCAGACGGGAAACTAAACTACGAATTTATGACTCTTATTATGTCTGTTCTGCTCTATATTGATTAGCTAGGACAATGAAACTTGGACATTCAGCTATATCTGAATATGTTTGAGGCCAAGATCCTTAGAATTATCTTTGGCTCAGTTCGAGAAAGGATGCTATAGAACTAGATTCAGTTTTGAATAAAGCCTACACAAACTGTGTAGGCAACCACAGATGATACTGATTATTTAAAACACTAGGTTAAGTTGACTCAGCCATATCTGGTGAAGACCTGAAAACAGCGCCCTCAAAATATCCACTTTTAAAAGTCCTATGGGATTCCGGATCCAGAGGAAAACTTCCATGTAGATGGCTGAAAGATGTGGCAAGAGACCTGAGCATTCTGAGGATAAAGAACTGGAAGGGAGATGCGGAGGATTAAAAGCGTTGGAAATAGCGCATGGTTGATGCAGTCAAGATCTGCAAGGTCTGTTATGCTCATGTAGAATAATAATGTATAATAGGATATTTAACCGTATAATTTGTTAATCATATGAAATTATAACTATATAAAACATATACTTTACAACTTTTTTCTGTACCAGAATTAATTACGTTTTCTGTTAATGTAATGATATACCTGTAATCGATCTCACAACTAAGTTTGCATGCTTTTAGTGATTGTTTTGGCAATTTTAAATTCCTGTATACAAATATTTCTCTGTCGAATTGTATTGTTCATGTTCAATCCGATATCGTAACTGGTTTAATGTTTTGGTTAAATCTGATACCAGCTAGATTTAAAAAGGTACAAATAAAGAGTTTTGAAATTTTTCTATGTTTCTGGATATATTTTCAATTTTAATTTTTAATGTTAGTTAAAATAATCTGATTGAGTGAATAAATTAAGGTAAAAAAACCATATACAGATGAAATTCTCACCAACAAGTTTTGTTATTCTATCTGCATTTATTATACTAGCTGAAATAAAAATCCGTGTCCTTATTATTTTAATTAGCAAGGCTAATAAAAACTTACATTATTATATAAAAAAACATCAATTTATTTTTATACATTTAACTTGAACTACCATTTATTTCAACCAGTTTTTCTGTTCACATCTACCATAAGGAATATAAAGCTAGAAAAAACACGACAGATTGTAAAAAAGTTTGGTAATATATGTTCGCTTTAAAAAAAATTTGATTTTTGAAAGTATATTTTTAAAATAAAATATAGTTGATAAGCTGGGAAATTGCGATCATAAGAATGACTATATTTTTTTTTAATTGAATTCATGCTAGATGCCTTATATTTTAAGTAAAAGTTTGAATTCTGCATTTCTTTATTTGTTATTGAGGAAATTTAGATTAAAAACGAATTCGATTTTGATTTAATGTTTATATGAAACATTATTCCGATATTACAATCGCAAGTTTTTTTTTATTATTCTGAAAAAGAATTTTATTTTAAAATCTAGAGGACTGAAACAGTAAAAAAAACTTCAATTTGGTTAATATCCGATAATTCTCTAGTAAAACAAGAAATCAGAAGGTGATAAAGGCTCTTTCTTATAACTTACACCATGCATTTTCTAAAATTTTCTTGTATGCAGGCAGTCCAAAACCATTTATCGTGATTCATAACAGCTGAAAACATCTGAGCGCGGAATTACGCCTTTTCCCTACTTTGACATGTCGAGAGAAAATATAAATCGAAATGTAAATATAATTGTAAATGAATGTCAGAGTAACAATAAGAAATGAATACATATACAGAAAAATTGTTAGAAGAAATAAATGTGAGTCATTCCATTAAGCACATGCTTTTAAAAACAAAGATCTGTAGAGGACTAGCAGATGTTTTCTACCATCGTCTCTAATTATTTATCATATTTAAATACAGATGAAATGAAAAACAAGAAGAGTGAAAATAAATTAAACAGAACAGAAAACACATCGAAGTTTACCTAACTTTTTTCTCTTGTTAAATTGAACACACCCATTTTAAGTAATTCATTTATGCTTTGGCTAATAATGTGCAAAAATCAGCAATTTTCACACTACATATACTGTTTGAATAATTAGAAAAAGTTAAAGCACAAATAAAAAAAATAAAAAAGTAAGCAAAGCAAATATAAACTTTCGAAATTCGTTTGCCTTAAATTTGGCCGTTCCTTTTTTTTCTGTAATAGACATTTTAATATCTTTTGACACTTCCAGAAATAAACGAGACATTTTGATTTCGTTTTTATCTTTGAAAAACTGAAGTCTACTAAATAGACTTTTAAAAAATATACAAAATATTTAAAAAAAATATATGTCTTGATCTCTAGGACTAATTTTTCTATCAAAGGTAAATAATAAATACTAAATATAAAGAAGTAAACTTTTCACATTTTTTTCTACATGCACAAGAACTAGGAGTCAACTACTATATGATTTAGCGATGTTTACTAATCCCTATCAAGGAAACTGCGTGTTTTGAGTGCATACGGAAGGCTTCACAAAGTTATTAGTTGCTATTATCTGAACCTTTTTGAAATTCGTTTAATAATTTAAAGACCCGGTTCACCATGCAACAGTCCCTACCACTCAATTATTTGTATTTCTTTCTTCATAAAAATTTATTTTATTTTAAAGATTTAGTTACCGTCTCTGATTTATTTAGGACCTTTATTTTTGAGCTGTTTCCGAAATGTAGATAGTACAGCAATAAATGAGGGGGAACATCTATCACATTAATGGCACCAATATATGCTGTAAAAGTTTTTGAAATAAAGAAGTAAAATGTCCAGTTTTAGACATTTTCTTAAGACACTGAATTAACCTTTAACTGGGGAGGGGAAATTTTGGAACTCAAATGGGGAAGTGCGGTCTAAGAGATCTCATTTTCTTTACATCAGATTAAATTTTCTAATGAATATATCAGTATGAAAATTGACCAATATATTATGTAGATAGTTTTCCTGATATTTAAATATGTTTCATAAAGTTTTCAAAAAATATTATCGTGGAAAAAAGTAATTGCGTCAGAACATACACTTTCTACTCAAATTACATGTTACAACAAACAATATTCTTGAAAAAGCATATTAGTTTTTATTTTTAAACCATATTTATTTTTTCAAGTGTATAACGATATATAAAAAACAATATAATGGAAAATTCAGCAATTTTGAGGAAAAAATGACACTGGGTAAAATTGACTACTTTTTTTATCGGCTTGTCTGACTTTTATTGCAAGGTTTTGTAGGACATATTAAACATAGAGGTTAAGAACTAGTATATATATAATTTCTCAGAATGCATTATCATTAGAAAAATAATTAAATTTGAACATACATATGAATCAATTGAATGCGAAATTTCATCGAAAAACTCATCTGTACAATGATCCTTACCACTAAAATTCCTTTCTGCTTCATATAAAAGTGTCTGGAGCACGGCTTCGTTATAGGATCAGTAAATTGGATGATGTTTCGAGGCCTAAGTTTTAGCGCCATCTGCGCCATCTTGTTTATAACTGAGATACTAAGAGGGAGATACCGACTTAGAGACCGTGCTGAATGAAAAAAATGAAAATCATCTGCTTAAAAAGTACACGTGCGTTGTAGGTAGCAAAACATGAAGATATAGGGTTTATACATTTAGTTGAACTAAAAATAGAGTAAGGGTGATCGAAAGTCTATCTCTAGCGTTCTTTTATCGCTTAAAAAGCTACAATAAAGTGAGAAACTTAAGAAGTTTTACATATTCAGGCATTGAAATAACTTTTACATGCATACACAGGAGATCAAATAGATATGAAATAAAAAAAAATCACTAAATTATCCTAAAATGCGCTAATGGAAATATTCTTGGAATGGAATAATCGGTCATCTTTCAATTTAAATTTCCTCAAGAACATTTAATAATTAGCATTACAAAATTTAATATTTCAATGCAATAAACTGATGAGGTGACAGATGAAAGGCGTAGCACTGCATGACCTCTAGGATTTAATACGCAAAATAATACGGCACCACAAATTGAAATTAAAATTACTCCTGCAAGCAGCGAAATTCAAAGGTAGAACAAAATAAATTTTATGTACATCGTTTAAAATTTATCATGCAAATATTAATTAATTTCATTTTATATTTCTATAGACTTCATTTGATGATTTAAACAGATTTTTTAAAAAATACAAATGAAAAAAAAAAAAAACTCAATTATCTATTAACATTTTCCTTGAATAATTCTATAAAAAATTCAAGAGAAAATTGACTAAAAAGTAATATTTCATATATTTTATATGCATCGGGATTAATAAAAAAGAAAAAGGAGAAAAAAAAATGAAATATGTTAAAGTCCTTTACAATTATATTCAAACCTGTTTTAGGGCGGTAAAAAGGGAACAATAATTTTGAAACTCCAAAAATAACTAAAACAAGTAATGTTTTACAGCATATAAATGTAAAGGTGGGGGGATCACTTAAAAAAACGATCCACTTAGAAGTTTTACCGAAGTCTTAAACAAATAACAATAAAATGCTTTTCAGAAAAAATAAATATTGAAATCACACATTTTTTAAAAGTTTAATTCCTTATGGAATTCCTAATGTACATATTTTAATAGTAATGGTCGGTAAACAAATCTTCATTTATTTTTGAAATATATTATTTATTTCGAAGCATTCTTGATACGATATATGTAAACTTTGTATGCCATATACATTGTATTAGTATACATATGTACACTGATAAAATATGGCGTCCTGGCATAAGGTAGCATGTATTCTCCATGATATGGGTGTCCTGGCATAAGGTAGCATGTCTTCTCCATTATATGTTCGTCCTGGCATAAGGTAGCATGTCTTCTCCATGACATGGTCGTCCTGGATTCGAGTCCCTGTTCGGGCATGTTTGTTCTTCTGTGTTCTATTTGTGAAATGTGTCCCTTGTAAAAAGGAGGTGCACAAGCGAATGTAAAGTATGAAGTAGATAAGTGGTACTCTCGATCCTAGTTGGCGTTACTGAAAAAACAAGAGACGCTCATTTTGGCTTGAATCGCTGACAGATTGCTATAACTGTCATCCGGCTTGTAAAGTGTCACAAGTAACAACAACACTGATAAAAAGCTTTACTACAATTTTACACTGTCAGGACCGTTTGAATTTATGTACCGTATAAAAATAGTCTCATAAAATAAATTGCACAAAAAGTAAATTATCATAAAAAATTGCCGAATATAAAAAAGATGTCACTATATTTGATTTCAATAGTTTATTCTCAGAAAATTGAGTTTTGGATCACCCATTTTTGAATAAAATCTCTCGGAGAGCCCGAAAGGAAATCACCATCATCATGTGACACCCACGCTTCTCTGAAAAGACAGTTGAATACTAGGAAAATGAGATTGGTATTCCATTATATTTCCATTACGAAAAGGATATTTGAAATAAAGCCTCGGAATTATTATATGGTACTCGGTGCGTATAACCATTATTTGAGGAATGTAGCATTTAGATAATGCATTCCATTTTCTGAGGATATGGACTACATCGTGAAAGAGGTAATGACTTCATTGTGGTTTCTATCAGAGAAAAATGGAGAGAATTATAAGTTTATTTGCTAATGGAGTTATGGTAACTGAATGAATGTTGTGGCAAATGATATATAAATTCTTGTGAAAACAATATTTGTTCATTTGTTTGTTTGTACTAATACACACATATATAAATTCGATTTAAGCATGTTTAAAATTTTCGTTTTTACCATTTTCCTGCTTAATATTAAGAAATCAACTGAATCCTTGTATGAATATTAACTTTTAATTTTAAGAAGTAATGTAATAAATCATTAATTATATAAACTATTAAGAATAAAATGTACAGATAAGCAAAAACGTTATTTATCTCATAATTTTAATTAATTTAAGTTACAAGTTTTGAAAAACGCAGATAATCTTTTCTTTTTTTCAGAATAATTTTAATGCTTTACACATTATTACTTTAGTACATAATTATACTCTAAGCCTTGCATTCTTAAATTTACACGATTTACTGATTAAACCTTAGTAAAATGCATTGTTTCAATGCATATATATGTAATAAGCTGGAACGTTGCGTTTTAAGAAATAAATCGTTTATATATAAAATATTAGAAATATCCGAAAATGGCATTCAGTTAATTTAAGAAAGCCATTTTTTTGTAAATATTATAAAATAAAAATAATAAAATTATCCATTCAAATCAAATTAAATATTGTATAAAACATTACCAAAACATTTCAGCATATTATCTTGAAGAGGGTAACAATTTTTTATGATGCAGAAAATAAGTTTTTTAACCACTATTACAAAAATTTATTCCTTGTAATTTCAAAGTGTTCATATTATAATATTATATTATATATATTACAGAGATTGTAAATCAAGCGAAGGTAATCTAAAGATATAAAGCTATTTTAAATTTGCAAAGCTTTTGTGAATCTGCTAATTTAAAACCCTTTACATTTTTAATGTTTTCTTTTGTATTCTATCTGCAAGGTTTTGAAACAAGTGCTTAAGCCTTCTTCTTTTCTAAATCATTTCATTGAATAAGTAGAAAAAATAAGAATGTTTAAATTTAAATAATAAAAACTGTATAATAAAACGATAAAATCTTGAGTGAAATAATAAAACCAATGGCACTTTCAAAACCCAACGAATTCATATAATTTTTTTTCTGATATTCTCTTTACAAATATCAGTTTTTATCAATGAGCTTTAAATTTCTCTTGGCGTTACTTCAGGAAATAAGAAAATAACTAAATGGAATTTTAAAAAAGTCTTTTCAAAAATTGCAAAATGCTCAAAATAAAACACAGGAATACGATTTTGCATCAAATAACGCAAAACGGGCTAATTATGAGCTGTCAAAAAATTTCTTTCTAAGGAAAATTAATATTAAACGAAAAAAAATGTGTGCTATTTCCAAAGATGGAATAAAGTTTATTCTCAATTCTAAAAAAACTTATAATCATGCAAGATGATTGTTGCCAATTTGAAAAAGAAGAGGTGCATAAATTTCAGGATTTTCTATCGTATTCAAATAAGAGTTTAGATGCCGTTTCTTTTAAAATTTAGGACATTAAATGAGTTAAAAATATCGAAAGTTTTGATTCTTTATTACAAAATATTGCTTGAGAAAAATTCATACGTGATTTCCATAAAAGAGCTAATGATGGGATATATCAGCAATGGAATCATTGATTTCTGACGTGAATAAAAATACACTCATTGAACTGATTAAATTGAGAATTTTCTTTGTATTTAGCTAACATTATCAAGATGTTAAAAATTCTTTAAAACTATTTTTAAATAGAGGGGATTTTCTAAAAAAATTAGATTGTTTTTAAATTGTTATAAATAGTATTTATTAACCGAGTATTTAAAATTGATTTGTTATGATAGTGTTTCTCTACATTTTTTGACGAATAGGATTTCGAAAATTTTGATCTATTAACACAAAATTAAATATTGTATGTTCAGTTCAATATGCCTATATATAACTTGTTAACATATTTGATATCTGAATCAATAAATATAGCTTGACAAATACATTTTTATGTTATGATTGGTTTGATATAAATAAGCAAAATTATAGTTCGCTATTTTGTATGGCCATACAAAATAACGAATTTGTATCAGCTGCTCTCCAAGTAGAAATGTATAAAAAATTACAATAAGAACTACATATATTTGATTGATTCATTCTCTCACTGAATTACTTCGTTTTTTCTTCATACATAATTCAATATAAGAAATCAGTATGTAGTATAGGATACAATTTTGCAGAATTTTGATACTAAGAAGTTTCCATCTTTATTTCAATAAATATTTATTTTCAAAAGTCATACTTTAGCAATTTCTTCTCCAAAATAAAATAAAAAACTAACAATTATTTTAAAATGTTGTCTCTTTATGCTGTCTTAACTCTCAAATGCCAATATCAGAATATAAAACAGATTTTACTTTACATTACAAACATCTGCTAAAACATATACAAAGGATATTATCAGCAACTATTATTGTTTGCATAACAGCCTATAATAAATAATTTGAACAATTTCTTATAAGACTCAGCAAATTTAGAGAGACAGAATAAGTGTGTCATTAGAGATTTATAAAAAAACGATATATCATTTTGAAAATTAATTATTTTTATTTGATTCCAAAAATAAAAGATAGTGAATATTAACAAAAAAAAAGTTAAAAGAACCAAGATTGGATTGAATTAGGACGAGGGTAAAAAACAAATTACTTTTTTAATTTTGCGTCGCTGTTATTGGAAGGATTAATTATTACTTTAACGAAAGTTTGCTCACATTTTTTTTAATTACCGACATCTGTTTTTGAAGGTAATCCTAATAGTAACACTTTTTTTTTATTTCATAGCGCATTTTTATCGTCATTTTTAAAGTATGTGAAAGTTTTAAATTGTTTGACATTCAATGCCTTATGATGTCGCTGAAAGAGATATAATGTTAGGATGTATTCTTTTAATTCTTGGTTACTTTTGTCAATTATTTATGTTCAATTGTTTTGTAGTGAATTGAGTTGAGTGGAACTCGTATAAATTGAACATTTGGGTTCGTAGAAGCGTAGCAAAACTATTCGGCAAAATGATCATCAGTGTCTAGTGACTGTTACTGGCTTATTAAGTTACCATTACAATACATACGCATCATTGAATTGGTGGAGAGACGAACAATTTACAGTGCCGAGCTTTATGGAGAGCGTGGAAAATTTGTTGTTGCTGCTGCTGCTACGCCAAGTGAGTCTGATGACTTTGGGTTGCCGATGGAAAGAGTTGTAGTTGTTGCCGCTGATGCTACGCCAAGTGAGTCTGACGACTTTGGGTTGCCGATGGAAAGAGCTGTAGTTGTTGTTGCTGCTGCTACGCCGAGTCTGACGACTTTTGGTTGCCGATGGAAAGAGTTGAAGTTGTTGTTGCTGCTGCTACGTCAAGTGAGTCTGACGACTTTTGGTCGCCGATGGAAAGAGTTGTAGTTGTTGATGCTGCGTCAAGTGAGTCTGGCGACTTTGGGTTGCTGATGTAGAGAGTTGTGTTGATTTTGCGTTGGGTGCTTTCGCTGCAGGTAGATGGCGTTACCAATATAGTGCATTGGATTGAGTGGGATTTGAACCTGTAACGTTAGGGTTTGTAGTCGCGTAACATAACCATTTGACAAAAGTGATCACCTAGTGTCTAGGGGTTGTTACTAGCTTTTTAAGATACCACTACAGTTTTTTTATAAATTAAAAAGCAATGAAATGGAATTAAAAAGAGTATTCGTATCTTTTCAATTATTTCTTATAACTTTTTCAGAAAATTTTATATCCTATATCTTAATCAAAAATATTCAAATAAGTGCAGATTCAGATCTTGAGATTTAATCATTAAGTATTATCTTCCCGTGTTAACATTAAGCTTAATTCCTACTAAATGCTGTTCATTCCAGCTTGACTTTCTAAAAGAAGATGTGAGTAAACGGGAAATCACCCAGTTTTCAAAAGTGCCATTTGATATGTCGTAAGAAATAAAGCAGTTTTCCAATTACTTTATTTAACTGTTCTTCAACTTTAAAAATAATAGAATACATGGTAATGTAAAAAAAAAAAAAAAACACCCTCCTTGTATAAGAAATATTTCATTTAAAATTTTCCAACAACTGATCGTTTTCATATTATGTTTCATTCGTGGCTGCTTAAAACTGATCTTATTTCCCGGAAATTTAGATAAAATGTTTCAACTGAATAACTTTTTTTTGCCAAATGGGAAAGCGAGATAATTTCCTTCTACAAAACACAAGTTCCAGAAAAGATTAAACTATGAAAAGTTTTTTTCTAAACTTAGTATTTTATATTAAAGGATTAAGATTCTAGATAATTATCGTATAAAGAAGTGTGTAATTGTAACAAATGGGATAAATTTCATGTGTATCTAAGCAATCTTAGATAAATTAATTTCTTATATTTTTTCTTTCAAATATACATAATTTTCCTGCAAAATTTACGCGTATTTATTAATTTGCAAAATTTCATATATTTCCACATTTTGTTATGTGACATTACACAAATGCTAGCTATTTCTACAATAATTTTAGCTTTCAGAAATTTTACAACAGTATTGATATTAAAATAATAAAATGGGGATATATTAATGGAAGAATAATTGTTGAAACATCTATAATAAAATATACTATAAATTATGTTATTTCCCGCCATAATTTTTCGGGGTTCACATAACTAGAATTTCACCATTTGCATTCTTCATAAGCCAACTGGAAGACGTAATACCCAACTAGGTTGAAAAGGTGGATTTCATTTAATGACTTAAAAGCAAAACTAAAAATAATTTCTAAAAAAGATTTTGTTTTTAAACCATATAAGACTGAAGATAAATATTGCAGCCAATTTTAAGGATGCACAATAGATAAAGACGAAATGGAAGTGATTATAATCTGGAAGTAAATGAATTGATGTTTAAAGTGCAATTCATCGAAAATAATATGTGAAATGTTTATATTAACTTTCTGTTAGTCCAGTTATAATTAATACATAGTACAAGCAATGCATTTAGGAGCAGCATTTGTTTGAAAGAGCTGAAAAGAAAAAAGGTTTTACAACTAAATCACGGAAAACAAGAATTTTTTAAAAAAAATAATGAAATATGCTATAAACATAAAACTCTTTGAGCAAGGATACTTTCAATTGAAAATATGTCAGGAGTTTAATAAAAAGGTAAGTTAAAAAAAACTCGTAAAACCCTATTTATAAAAATTATTTTTATCTTGTTGTCTTATATATTATTTATATATATAATAAAATTTGTCAATTATTTTTTAATTTGGCAATGTAAATTTTGCTTAAATTATATTAACTAAGCAATTTCTTCTGATCAGTTACGTATGTGCAGCCACTCCGTTAGCCACTCTCCAGAAAATTTCTTCCCTCCATTGTCACAAATGATTGCAACCTAATATAGCAATTTTGTAAAACTACTATATTTCTGCACATAACCGTCGAACTTTGTCGAATGCCTTAATCACATTCCAATTTCTTCAAATAAGGAATATATTTTGTCTGTCAACCAGCAATTTTTCAAAATAAATAATCCTTATATAGTTCCTTCAATTTCAGTCAGAATTTGAAATTAATAATTTTATTAAAATCTCATGAGGATGAAAGATATTCCGTTAAGCGAGACACTAATAGCTTACAATCTAATATTTTTCTTAATGAACATTTTCTGCTATTCCAGACATGTATAAAAAATATTACTTTTTTACCATATTGTGCCATTTTTAATTGGTCAAATTTCGATGATATTATTTGACTTCTAATTACTATGAAAAAATGCAATATCCCCAGTCTTCTAAAATTAAATATAGTGCACGGTGAAACCATTTTCAGAAAATTACTTACAATGTGATATTTTTTACCCTAATAGTTCTATTTTACACTTATTATAATATTACTATTATAATTCAATAAAGATAAACTTATTTGGTTTGAGCTTAGCAGATAAAATATTTCTCAAGGACATCAATTTGTTTCAGACGATACATAAAGTAATCAATTCAATACATGTCAAATATCGCACTAACTGTAATTCCCACTTTTATACGCAACATCCACTTACAAGATTTAAGAACACATTAAAATACTACAGCATAAAATACTTAAATGATAAATAGAAAAAGTTCCACAATCTCTAAAAAATAACACTGAAAAAGCTTATCTTTTATTGTTCCCATTAACCATAAGTACTCTTTTGAGAGTGTATATGGAATTGAAGTATATAAATACCAATCCGAAATGCGTTCTAAGAAATTTCTTTGTGACAGAGGGAAGAAATATGTACTCTCTATTTCAAGAAATAGGCATCAGTTTGCAAGCGACGTGTTCTGTTCAAGACATTTATTCGATATTATGGCGTGGGAAGTGGTGTGATTCCAGTTTGAAAGATTTATGGCTTATTCCGTATATTAAGATATACCCAAGTTATATATCTTGAAACTACTTTAAAAATTGCTCTAAAAACAAACATTTTTACAGAGAAGAAATTTATGAACGAAGTATTTTTACTGGAGCAGATGTTAGTCACATTTAGTATCAGTTTTCGTAAGCTGGAAATTAAAACTTAAAGAAAATTACGAATTAATTATTTACTGACAACAAAGCTCAGAAATGAAACTGAATGCTAACCTTAAAATAGATAAATATTTTAAAAAATCATTGTGTATCAGTATTATGAGCTATTTTCATGATGTTCTGAAATAGACGGACAATTTTCAAAAATGTATAACAGTAAAATTGTTAAGAGTAATAAAAAAAACCCAATCATTGCATCAAATTCATGTGAATGCTAATAAATTTTTCTTTTAACTTTTTTTGGTTATAGTTTAAGAGATTATCGATAGATAGCAATTTAACTTTCTTTTATCGTTCTTCCTACATTATCAAAATGGGGCCGTGGTGGCCTGGTGATAAAGTTTCGGCTTCGGAACCTGAGGGTTTCAGGTTCGAGACTGGAATCCACCGAAGAACCGTCGTGTGAGGGGGTCTCTTGCACGTTAAATCTGTCAGGCCAAACGTCCTCCCGCTTGTATGGTGTGGTGTGGTGAGGGGGGTGCCCGTTCAGGTGTCGTCCACATCATCTTATCGTGGTTCAAAATTGCGAGGTTCGTCCCAAAATAGCCCTCGTGTTGCTTTACAACGGGACGTTAATATAACTAAACTAAACATTATCAAAATAAGCAGCTTTCGAAAAGGTCACTATTTCTACTTTAAAATGAATGTTGTATATTTGAACAAGCAGTAGATAACTCAACAGTGAATTATGTAGGAAAATTTTGAAAATGACGTATTCGATGGATAAGAAAGTATAGTTCTTGATTTTGAACCCAGTTATTAAAGGAGAACATAATTACAACTAGAATAAGCTAGCAGTATAAATTCTAAATCTATAAGGATCCGCATGCTGATATAATAAAGCAATTGTACGAGTAATTTAAACTAACAGGTGGTGTTGCGAAAGAGAATGTCGGAATCGTTGGACGGTGCCATTCAAATATTACAAAAGCAGATGCACAGATCATTGAAGAAATAATTGCACGCTTCTCTATAAAATCAATCCAAAACACTTCAGTTACATGACAAGTGAGCAAAATGGTGATAATCCGCGAGTACTTATCCTCGTTCCCGTACAAAATTTAAACTTCCTGATACAAGAAAAAAGATGTAATTTTGTGAATGAATTGGTGTTCATTATTTACGATATTAACATTGATGTGAATTTTGTATGGATTTTAGACGAATCATCTATCTGGATGTATTTGTCAATAAGCAGAATTGGTGAATTTGGAGAACTGAGAATCTGCATGTGTGTGTTCCAAAATCATTTTATTCTCCAGAAGTGTTATTGGACTCTTTTTTTTTTTTGCATGATACAATAACTTATACATAGATCAAGAGACATTACCTGATGTACTATTTTATATAAACTAAACCAGAAATAATTTAATAATTTCTTTAAATATTTTCCAACTAACACCAATATCAAAATTCTTTGATATTTGATTCACCAGTTTTTAAATACATTTCCTTTTTTTTGGCTCCATTATAAAATGACAATTTAAATATTAAATTGCGTCATTTTATAATATTATTCGATTTCTTAAAAAATATCAGTCATAAATTTCATTGCAGTGTGTTTAAATTTAAAAACAGTCGATTGAAAATTTCTATGTGAACCACTTAAGAATTTTTATCGATAGTTTTATCTTGAAATAAAATAGCTTCCAAAACATTTTGCTCTCGATTTTTATTAAAAATATACATTAAAATAAGGTTAAAAAATATTTTTTTATTTTCTGATTTTAAAAGTTCTAGTAAATTCAAATTGTTTCTCAATCCTAAAATTTTAAAATTAATTGTATCATTTTATAAATACTTATAAAAACATTATTGCTATTTTATAGTATTTTCATTTTTTAAATAATTTGTTTCCTACTTTACTATTCAAATTAAGCTTCTTTCTAAGATACTACAACATTCTTGCTATATTCTTACCATATTGAAATACAATTAGAAATATATCAGCATTAATAAATTGCTTAGGATATTGCATAAGTTATTTAAAGTTAATTATGAAAATATACCTAGAATTAAATGGGGATAACACAATAACAAACATTCTTAGACATAAATCAGAGTTTATTTCTCTTTAATTACTTATAATTCCCATCATATGATAATATGCAATCTAAAACAAATTCCGTTAAGTAATTTTAATTAGATGGAGAGAGAATGAATATGTTTTCTTGATAAACATTGAATGAAGGAAAAAGGAAAAAACAATATTCAGTAATCTTTGAAAGTGCATTTCTGCATTTCTCATTATCACTAGCAGTGATAATGAGAAATGCAGAAATGCAGTAACCAAATAAATATGTTTTAATCAATTGTTGCTTAAGCATTCCAATTTCTGATTCTACTTAAGATTTACAGAAGCGAAATTTCTTTTGCTTTCTAATCTTAAAATATTTCTTAAATGCTATTTGTACTTTATTTCTTATCTCCTTTTAATCTTTTAAAAAATAATTATTTGCATCTCAAGGAAATTCAACATTCATAGAGCTGGGTATATGTTATGCTTAAAAAATTTGTAAGAAATGCTATATTCATTTATTGAAATATATTGCTTTCATGCGTACGCGCATTTATTACATCATAGCAGCTATATCCCCATTTTCAGGAACCAAATAACTCTATTCCAATTGAAGAGAAGGAAGTGAAATTTAGATTTTAAATGAAAGAGAAATGATAAAGAAATGAAAAAAATAAATATTTACATCCAAAATGTAGAGAAATAGATCAATGATGGAAAAAAGCAAGAGAATTATAACACCAAAACAACCCCACTAAAACGTATCAAATATAATACAAATTTTAAAGCATGGTGTACACACACACATTATATATATTAACACACGCACGTGTTTTCGCACATACACACACATTTATCAGTAAAACTTTGAGACAAAAAGAAAAGAAATTAAAATGAATGTCATTGAAAAAAATGGCATGTTTATTTAGACAGCACTGTTCTTTAAATCGTGACAGTTATTTAATTGTAAACTCAAAAATATATTATTGATTATACAAGGGATGGAACTGTTTTAATAGAAACTTAAGTAGAACAATAAATAAAAAAGAATAATAAGCTATTAAGTCAGTTTATAAAAAATATTTTCAATATGGGCATTTATAGTTAAATCCATAAATACATAAGTACCCTATATATGATAAGATTTTCCTTGTTACATTAAAAATACACTGATTTGCTTTCTATTGTTTAGTTTTAGTCTGTCAGAGTAACTGCTGATTCATTTCTTTTTCGTTTTTGTTAGCGTATATTTTTCACCAGACGTTTTATTCTGGTTTACAGTACATATATATAAAAGAAGAAGCGAAAAAAAGAAATCTACCCTTATTGCTTATGCATGAAGGCTGCAATTTGTATTATTCCCTTGCCTAATGCTTAGAAATTGCCTCATCATTCTCGAAACAATTGGATATTATAAGAGCAAGGCAAAGCCAAGAAGCTGATTCTGCATCGTACCTACTTTCGCTCAATCGGTAAATTGTAGTGTTATTTTATACCTTTAAATTCATGCTTTATAACATTGATTTGTATTATCATAGAAAGAAATCTAACTTTAATGAATCCTCCAGGCAAAATACCTTAAGAAATTAATTTTTTGAAATATATAGTACCTGAATTCATTGGTAAGATGTAAAGAATGGACTTTAGCTCAGTAGCTCAGTAAAGAATGGACTTAATAATTAAGGATTATAATCAATTAGATACATAACCCATTTACTCCGTCTTACAAACGAAGCTGAAATCTTTTTTTCTCTTTATTTTGGTACATGCTTTCAAAAAACATTCAAAATTGCCTCATTAGCATTTACTACCATCTCTGATGAAAAACGAATATCTTGGAAATGTTTCTTCAAATTCGTCAAAACAATTCGAATAATGCTAAATGAGAAATATATTGCAAATACGTGATATTGATATTTGAAGGATAATGTTTAGCAGGCTAAACATTATCCTTCAACTATCAATATCATTATTTAACAAACATGTATCACATGGAGGGCTTTTTTTGTATGATCAATGAATGAATTTTTCCTGGGGCCGCGGTGCTCTGATGTTAAGGTTTCGGCTTCGGAACAGGAGAATCGCATGTTCGAGATCCGATTCCACAGAAGAACCGTCGTGTAAGCGGGTCTGGTGCACGTTAAATTCGTCGGAGCCAAACGTCCTCCAGCTGGTATGGTGTGAAAGTTTGGAGATAGAGGGTGCCAGTTCCGGTTTCGTCCTCTTCATCAGACCGCAGTTCAAATTTACGAGGTCCGTCCCAAAATAGCCTTAATGTTGCTTCACAATGGGATGTCAATATAAATTAACTAAACAAACTAAAAGAATGAATATTTCCAATTAAATGATTTATCTATTTGAAATGTGTCTTAAGGTGTTTCAATTATCTTCCTCATTATGACATCAAATATGCCTGGTGTCCATTTAGAATTTTAGCAGTCACTAGAGCTTCAATCCAACTTCTGTTGAAATCGATGTCCTTTTAAATACCATAATCATTTATTTGCATTAAGAATAATTGTGCTATAAACTAAATTACACATAAGTGAAGGAAAATGGAACACGATAAAAGCAATTTTATGTATATAAAAGATACAACAATTTTTCAAACTCATAAATTTCTTAATGGGGGTTAAACGATCAGAATTTGAATTTTTTTTTAATTTCGAATTTCGAATTTATTCTTAAAATTTGCACAATTGGGTAATGCACTGAAATTAATATTATTTTCGTGTCTGTATGAAGTTAAATAGTGTCTTGAAGCAATTTTTGATATATATATTAATTGTTAACATATTATTATTATATTACATTATGTTATATTGTAAGTAAGAAATGTTACAGCAGAAAAATACATCCTTTCCATAATGGTTTTCAAATAAATAATCTAATTTTCAAAATCATTGAATAAATGTTGCCTGTACATTGTTTTGATATATATTCATTCAGTATTAATGCTATTAAATAATGTTATTTAAACAGTTAACTAAGCTTTTCAAAGCGGATTCATGCTTACTTTATTTAAAATATCCTCATAATACATCTGTTCCAACTTCAGTTTTATGTTTGATTATAAAAAGTTAGAATATGTGGTGAGCTAGACTGAATGTTAAACTGCTAATAAAATCTCAAACCTATCACAGATTAAATAGCGGAGTTAGGGAGATAACATTCTCATAACATTTAAGGAACTGAAAAAAAATGTTATAAACTTTAGATTATGATCACACTTTGTATAATATTATTAGAAATTATGTTTTCTCGCAGCCAATGGAAACTTCTTTATTTCATAATGATCTGAATTTATCAAAACTAACGACTAAAATAGGATTGAAAAAAAAATTTAATCTACTAATAAAAGATAAAGAAATGTCGAAAATAAATTAGAAAAAGATGTTTGAAGACAAAAAATATCATTTCCATGAACTGAGAATGTAATGAATCAACAAAATTATGAAACAGTAAAAACACCACTTCATTAATCTATTCACTCTTAGGTTTATTAGCACATAGTTAGACATAGTTAAGTCAGATAATTTAAGCATCAAAATAAACTTTTCTCAGTTGCTAAACGCCAAAATACCAGATTCCGACCCCAAAAATGATACAAGCCAAAACGTGAAGAACATTTTTAAATCCATCCAACGTTTCAGACAATTGTAGAATGGACAATTGTAAAGACACTGATATTTGCATACATATTTTCAAATCATAAACTGTTAATTTAAGCCAATATGCTGTCTAATTCATTAAAAATTATCTTAATAAAGGTTTCATTCAAAGAATTAAAAAAATAACAGCATTATTAATACAGAGTTTGTCATAGTTATATTCAAACGTTATTAAATTTCTAGTTTTTTTTTCAGTCATAGAACGCATGCATAAACATATCTTAATAGACACTCAAAGTAATTGAAATAGTCTGAAAATGATTTACAATAAAGCAGTTTTTTAAACTTAGATAAAGTTTAAAAACCTGCTTTATTGTAAACCATTTTACGATAAATTCTAAATCTACTAAAAAGATAAGTCTTAGTGCCCCTACTTAAAACTGCAGTAAATACTGTATCAAGTTTTATTTAATGAATAAAAATAAAGCATAAAAAAAAACATTTCTGTTTTCAAATTTTAGAGAGTACATTCACATGCCTCATAGTTGGAAGTGGCCACATATTAAATAATCAATACATGTTACAACATATTAATTAATTTGTAACTTAATAAATGCTTTATATCAGTTATAGTTGAAAACTGGTGTAACGCACTCACATTTTGGCATATTTTCTTAATATCTAAAAAATTACAGAAATCAGAGGCATTTTACCTCTGAATGAATTTGTAATGTAAAATCAAAGTCTATTAACTTTACATTAGTAAATATCACTAAAATTAGAAAGAGAACAATTTAGTAATATATTTCAAGCTTTTCAGTTTGAAGAATACTTGGTCTCATGGTTTTATTCCGTTTGCATCTCATTGTTCTATTTTCCAATTCCCTGAAAGTGCTAAGTATATAAATGAAAGTAACAAGTCTTGAACAGTAGTGAGATAAAATGATTTGATCTTGTTTTACTTTTTCCTTTTGGGTAAATGTATTAACTACAAATAGGAACATCTACTCTGAATATTCAACACATAATTATTCATGTTTGAACATAAGGCACTTTTGAACTTATGAATATTTATTCCCTTCAGAGGCTGCAAGAGACAGTAAGTGGCGGGTGAGAGCTCTCGTTACCCCCAAAACTTCACTATTCTTTCTCATTATGGTACATCCAAAATTAATTTGAAAGCCCACGAATCAATATGTTCTTCTATTGCTTATGCAAATGAAGAAGTTCTGGATCGAAGGTAATATTGCATTTCATTTGACTAAAACTACTTACATTATCTGTTGGTACAAAAATATAAAAAAATAAAAGAATAATTTCTATTCTCAGATATTTTCTATTTCATACTGGAAATTAACATGATGTATCGATTTAATTCCAGACTGAAATGATAGATGGCAGCAGAATAAATATACGAAAGGAATGATTGATGAATGAATTTTGAAAATATTTGAAACTTCCTAATATATATTTTTTTTTAATAAGTGAATGTTTGGAATTTTCGTAGCTAACAGAAGATACTCACATATATATAAGGCTTGATGGGGTCATTACCAAATACTGGATAACCTTAATGCCAATACAGAATTTCAGTCCCGTTGTCTAATCAACTAAACTACAACGTCTCTCTTTCTTGACAAAATATACGAAATGAATCTATATGAATAAATCTTTACAAAAATGCATTTAATACTTTCAAACAAAATATTTTTTTTTCTGATTAGTGAATATTTAGAATGTCCGTCATTAATGAAAACTTCTCTTGGACATACAAGGTTTCGTAGTGGCATTGCTAGATATTGGGTGACTTTATTGCTAGAATAGAATGCCAGGTCGTTGCCGAATAAATTAGACGATAACTTCATATCTGGCTTATGACTAAAAAGAGAGTATTGTGACAGATTTTGGTTCATATAAATACATATACATGTAGCAAATAATATTAAAATTTGTCAACTTGTTTCAATCAAGGGATACTAATTAAAATGTTCAATGAACTTTGAGGTAAGAGTTGCCGATGCCAATCAAGTCAAATCAGATCTATTTGAATTTTAATATAAAGTGAGTGAAGCTCGGGAGCTCATACTGTCAGGTGCCTTAAAAGCTTCTAAAAGAAGAACACTCGTTTCTTTCGCCGTTAACGTGTCAGGGGTTTTGCATGCTTCTTATGTTCTTAGTTTTTCTTTTGATGATTATGATGCCGTGTACAGTAGCTTCAGAGGTACAGAAATGGTACAGTAGCTTCTGAGGGTAAAAATTCCTGAGCATCCGAAGGTAAAAGTCTAATTACTAACTCAAATAAAGATGATACGCACACACATTCGCTTGCCCAACCCTTTTTTACAGGGGAAGGGCATATTCACACAAAACTCACAAATGGAACACAAAACAACGTCCGAACCAGGACTCGAACCCGGAGCCCTTGGATCACAGGGAAAAACCGCTCCGCTAAGCTCTTTTTTTAAAAACCCTCTTTATTGCTTGATCATGCTTTTCATCCTCATCTCACAGGCGAGTCTTGTTTGTTATTTAAACTCATATATCCTTTGTGTAAATAGCATAATACTGTAAATGTTGAAATATTTCATTCTATTTTATCTAAATAAGTTAAATGCTTGTTTAATTTAGTTCTTCTTTCAAAATTCACTGAACTCTCAGACACCATTCTACACACACATTTCATTTTTCAGAACTTCTATATTAAATGTAACTCAGCGATAAAATGCCAAAATAATAGCATAAGATCGCTCTAATAGGTTGTCTCATAATTATTATTAGTCAGTAGTCAGAAATTAATAGTACACAAGCATCTGTTTTCTTTATTATATCACGAAGTGCACATTTCAATGCACGGGACTCTGAAAATAAGTAAATAACCCCTCGTAGCGTTAATAACGCCTCCTAGGATCAACAATTTCATGTATTAGTTGGAAGGGATATAGAAACTTTATTAGAGTATGATAAAAGTTTTGGAGGAGATTCGCCCCCGTTGATGGTTTATATTTATAATCATGTCATACTCCATGCTATATGTGAATCTATGAAAAGTAATATTTCGTCGAATTCCCAGCTGTGTCAACTGCTCGCTGTTTAGATTTATAAGTTTATAGTTTTTTCCTACAGAATGATTAGTTTACTGAACGAATTGAAATTTAAATCAGAAATAAATATTTTTACAAGATGATTTCTAGTAACTAGCATTCTGAAAAGGTTTTAAAACTTTCTATTAAGTACATCATTTCATGAAACTTTTATGATACACCTCTATAAAAGCAATTTAGAATTTTATAGAAACAGTCAGGATATCTAAATATTTTCCCTAATTCCTTATATATTTCCTTCTGAATCGGGATACTAAAAGATGATAAAGAAGCACAGGGTTTAGTTAGAATGTTAAAAAATAATGTTTCAAGGAATTCATTCAAAACTCTTGATACTTATTCAAACTGCAGTAATTCTTATTACCTGCTTTTTTTATGTGTTTGAAGATTTTACTGTAAAATTGAAATCTATTTGTTGAAGTCAATTTTGAAAAGATCAAAAAATTTCTTCAAAAAAAAAACTGTTTCATGGAATCGCTATCTACTATGAGTTTCTGCAGGGTACTGCTGCAAGCTGAAATAATTTCCCGCAGCACTTCATAAGAACTTAAGCATTTCCATGCATAACAATAACACGTGAATCCAATTACAGTAAAAGACGGTATAAAGAATCTCGGATAAATACGATTTTCTTTTGAATAAGATTATGTTTCTCAAAATATTAAATCTTTCTCGCCAATACATTAAATCACAAATAAAATAATTCTAACAACTCTTATTTCTATTATATGCAGCATTCTATTAAAATTCTAGCCGTTCTTATAATTTTTAAATTCAGATAGCATACATTTCATAACAACATCCCGTTTTATTCAGGATTATAGCTAACACTATTACCATACTGCATTTCCTCTTTCTTCTCTATATGGAATAGATGCAATTTGTTAACATATTTTCTTGTAAGCGCTACCAGGCCGAACATTTATGTGAACCAAACACAAAAGTTCTTCTTTGAATTTCAAAGTCTTCAATGCTGAATGAAATAAAGATTTCACACCCACGGATTTCAACAATAAGGCATAAAAAATGATAGTTCTATATTTATGTATGATAAAGAAAAAAATTATTTCGCTATAAAAACGTAAAGTAAGAATTTATTTAAAAAATCCTGGATTTGTAAATAAGATTTTTTTAAATAAAATATTCGTTCAAATTTGATTTAAAAACTATTCTTAAATCCTTATTTCTTCCATGTAAATATACTTATGAAAACACAATTATTTGAAGTTTAAAGAAATGCTTCAGACTGCTGATTACTATTTTATAATGTATTCGATGAATTTAGAAAAACATCAAATTGCTTGCACATCGGTTGGTAAATTTATAATTTTTGCATGAAAGAACTAATAAGTGTCTTTTTAGTTAGCGGGCTTGTCAATCACAAGAGCTTTTAGAAACAACAACAAAAGCTAATAAAATATTAAGAAGATTTGATTTGGCGAATTGCTTTTGAGTAAAATCATTAGTAATTTTTTCAAGATTAGTGTGGGTTTGATCATTCAGGTGGAAATCGATTTTAATGAAGGCAAGGAAAATATTATTTAATACTCATTTTGAATGATATTATATATTTTATATTACTTTTTTTTAGATCTAACAAAAATATGTTAACTTGCAACAAAGCATAAAGTATTTAAATTACCAATTGAGATTGCTTTCAAACATAAATTATACTATCCATTCCTTAAAATAGAAAATTTACTGAAATTTCTAGGATATTACACAAATTGCACGTTTCATGAAATACAGAATTAAACGTTAAACCTGAAACCCAAATATTTAGTGTAACAATTATTGTATTAAGATATATTTATTAATGAAGTTTAAATTTAAGCTACTGCATCTACTATTAATAATGTTAAATATGCAATTTTCATGATTAAAAAATGTTTTTCAACTAGTAGTTTCATCTTTCAATCTTATTATATTGTTGAGTCCTCCTGGCGTGCACTTCGTAAAATAGATTAAATGCTTTCGGCATGATGGTTGGATCTCACCACCCTGGAGGAGGCATAAACAGGTGGAAGTTTGACTCCTCCCATCAATGAGTGGATGGACTTCCTTCGGGAAGGGTTTGTGCCGTGGGCAGTGATGACCTTTGAGGTTCAATCACTGTCTCTTCCTATGTTTCTCTTGCGGTAGTCCAGCCATTCTATATTTATTATCTGTGTGCCATACGGCGTATCGAAGGTTAGTGATATGACTTATTATATTGTCAAAATTTAACTTTGTTTTAAAACTAAATTTTATAGCTTTAAGGCTATAAAAATATAAATTCCTTATGTTAGCTCCTCAATATTTATTTCAAATAGTATATTGATAATTATATAGTAGGGTTCAATGAAAATACAAAATTTATCTGTAAATCAAATTTATTTTAAATTTAAAATATAGATGTACTTCAAAGAAAATACAAAATTTACATATTAGTCAAATTTTAAATAGGTTGCTGTGATGTCATTTAAATAATGGTAATTTGAAGTTTCAATTTGGACCATTTATTTCTTTTTTCTATTACGTTGTTGACATTTGAATATATTTTTTTGGTCGTTTTTAAGAATCCTAAATTTCTCTTAAATGTTTAAATTCTTTTGCAAATTTATGTTTAGATAAATACTTTTTTCTGAATATCCCTGCAATATTTATACAATTTTAGCATCTGATAGGCATTTCCAAAATTACGATTGATAAATAGTTCATTAAGTGTGATGAACCTATTTATCAATCTTGGGTTCGATTGGAAAATAAATTATTTCTTACTTTTTTAAAACGCTTTTTTACAGAAATTATCTTGAGTAAATGAAAACACACTATTTAATTAAAAGCTAAAACGAAAAAATAGTGTTTTTTATTTTCAAACAAAGGTTTAATTTCAAGTTACGTTTAAATGACAATTTCTTCGTGAAGTTTGATTTTTCTCTTGTGACAAGCTTTCCCTATCATGGTTATAACAATTATAAGAAAGAAGGCAAGAAAAGAGTTTTTTTTTTCTTGGTTAAACTTTTCAGAGATTTTTAATTAACCAACAATGGTAACTCATTATCTTGAAATTTTAATGAAAGATGATTTTTCACCTGAGTAATTTTTGAATATATTTTTTTGGTTCTTGAGATGACTTTTTAAACGAAGTCAAGAGGCTTTACTTTAATTCTCGATTTTTTTTTTGACTGATTGTTGCGAGTGATTATAGAATCAATAAATGGAATAACTACAGATATTTTCGTTTCTAGATATATGTTTTTATATTACATTACACATCCCAAAAAAATTCAAATTCAAACATATTATGAAAAAAGCTATAGTAAAATGTTCACAAATTATTATAAAGCATGCTCTTTTTTACGAAATTAAAATTATTCATCGACATTTTAATACTTCATTTAACCAAATATTCTTAAATATTATAAGCGAATGAACATTATTTTTTTTATATAAGGATTTAATAAACATTTTTTCATTCTGAAATCTTGGTAGGCAACTGATGTTGCAGGGAAAAATACCAGCCAAACGTTAATTTACAATATCAAGCCCAGTATTTTAATTCAACGTATCGTAATTAGAATTTTCATCATTAAGAAATTATTTGTACGAAAGCAGGATGAACATTATTCATGACAGCGAATGTAAGTTGCAATCATTGGTGTGTGAAACCTTGCCGAATCATTGCAAGGATGCTTTTGCAATACTGAATAAATGAATTATTTCGAAAAAGTGAAAATTTTTAATTCAATTATTAATAATAGTGATGTAATTTTAAGAACTTATGAATAAAAAGGGGCATATAGTTTAAGTAATTGGTGTTGACAACTTGAAGCATATAATTAATGTGCTTAATGCACATGCAATCAAATTAAGAAAGGGTTTAAAAATTAAAAAAAAAACTGTATGCAAAAAAAATGGGTTTTACTATTATTATGTTCATTATTCAAGAATCAATTGTCGTTTCCCTTGCCCATTTAAATGTGGCATATAAATGTATATGCATATTACATAAGGCATTTTAATAGCATTTTCTTGCCATTCCTTGCACATTTTCTTACCATAGCAAATAATTTATACTCTCTAAGAAATTTTACTGAATTCTGTTAATGCATGTTACATTTATTATATACCAGCGGGGGACCGAGCTCCGCTCGGAGAAAACAGGTATCGAAGCTAACTCGAAGATTTAATTTTCAGTTGTGATTTATCAAAACAATACATGCCATAAGAAAATTTGTGAAACCATTGGTGAAAAGATAACCGGTTAAAGTGCACCATTGTAAACTATTCTAAACAAAGTTAGAGTTTGGAAAGGGAACTATTCTATACAAAGGTAAAGTAAAGGTAAAGATTGAAGTGTGTTGAAGTTCAATATTTTTGACAAATTTATTTAGAAAAACCAAACATATATACATACATAAGAAACATATTATAAACCTATAACAGCATAAACATAAAACTTTATTAGTTCGCCATATTGGCTATAGATGGCAGCGCGTTACCGCTTGAAAATTTAAGTAGCCATTATGGCGAACTAATAAAGTTTGAAAATATCCTATCTGTAACTCCGAACTGCTCGACCGTAGCGCTTCAAATCCGGCGCCAATCGATTCCTCGTGGCCAAAAACCCCAGACCCCCAAGTTTACTGGAGTTTATTAATTTTGGGGCGATTTTCGACTTGACAACCATTCCTCGTATTATAGTATTAGATATATTCCTAATTTATACTCAATTAATATATTTATTTGCAATTCCTAAAAACTGGTAGCAGATATATATAAAAAAGGAAGATAATGTGCTTTTGAAGCATTTATAAATACATAGATATGTCAATGCTAGATGTTCCTTGTAAGTAAGAATGATGCATTATGCCTAGCCCAGAAGTATAAACCGAAATTCAAAAAAAAACACCTGGAAAAGCGTGTGAAAGAGATATTATGACAAAAACTAGAACTTCATCTATTAGAAAAAATAAAATTCCCATTTCTCTAAAGAAAATTAAAATAAAATAAAAATAGTTTGTGCTTATCAGTAGCATTTTCAAACTTATCATTAAAAGCAAAAAGTACCAGTTTCTATTTCGGAATGAAATTGAAGTAACTGGCAAAAGACAAAAGGAAAATAAACTTTTCATAGAAATTTTATTATTAATAAATATGGAACAGTGGAACTAGTGCCTCATGTGCGTGTGTGGGGAAAGGGGGGGGGTAACTAATTTGGTTTATTATAATCATATAAATATATTTCTTAACGATTTAATTTCGAAGAAATAAAACAAAACATTCACCCAATTGTTAAAATATAATGCAAGAATATCACTTAAAAATATTATTTTATTTATTTTAAATCTATTATCCAGAATAAATAAAATTTCATTTCAGAAAAACCCAAAAAATTTTGTTTTGAGTAATGACTTAATTTTTTTCTTCATATTCATTTTCAATTTTACTAAATTTGAGGAGTTTTTCTTTCAAACCACTTTAATTATGCATTTCATTGTTTTCTCAAATGAGATAGTATATGTTTAAAATATTTTGAAATAAATTAAAGGAAACGAAATATTTAAATACATCGAAATCATTTGCATATAGGAAATGTTACTTATCTGTTATTTTTAGATTAAAAAATAAAATTATTTCTTGAATGAAAGTGTGAAAAAGGTTTTTTTATTCCTTTGAAATTATTAGAAAATGAGAAAAAATTATATATTCTTCGAAAATTTATATATTCCAAATTTGTTTTGTCTTCATTTCTGTATTTACATTTTTTATACTTATTCCTAAATGATATAAAATTTTAAACAAATCAAACAGAAAAGCGTAACTGAAACTTCAATTCTTTTCCGTTTCGCTAATCATTTTCATGTATATTCTACTGGATTGAATGTTGAATTTGCTCGTTAAGCATTTTTAACAAACAAATCAAAACCATAAAAATGTTTTAACAAGAATCTTCTGTGGAAGATTTTTTTATATTTATTATCAAATTCTTAAATGATAATTTAATCAATTTAAAGGAATCGTTTTATAAAAAAAATTTCTCCATCTTTAACATTTATATCGCATCTACACTTTTCCCTTACATTCGCATTAATTTACACATCGTGACTTAGAAAAAAGATTTCAAAAAATCTTTCCATATTCATCAGAAAAAAAATCGTGTAATAACGAGTTGCTTCAGCGATGCAAATGATGACATACTCTTTTGTAAAAGCAAATAGCTATCAATATCGAAAAGAAAATCACGCCTTAAAGCTTCTGGAATATCTAAAATTACTTAGCTCCTATTTTGACTATCATGCAAATTTATGCGAAACTTTAAAGCATCTCTCTCTCTCTCAGAACAAAGTTTTAAGCGATCAGAAATTATAAATAGATTTCTTTTCCATATTTCTTCATGTTTGATTTTAATATAAGGTTCCCACTTTAAAACATTTCTTAATATTTTTTCTGATAGCATTTTAATCTGTTTCTTGTTATCTAGAAACGGTTTATCAAAAGAAAAAAATGTGCCTCCAATACCAGTTCTAACGGCATTCTATAATGAAACAAAATTAAATGATTTCTTATACCTCCTAAGAATAAATAATTTTATGAATCTTACAGTAGATTATAGCAAGATAATTATAAGTCTCTGAAACATTGTCACTAGATACTACTGATTTTATTATGTATTGCATGATTAAAGTTGATGGAAAGATAAATAAGAGTAAAAATTTATTTTCCCCATTTACTCACGTTTAAGAATAATTTGAATTTTAAAAGGAGAATTTCTAGATGTATTAGTCCATTTCAATTTTGTGTTTGCAAATTGTTTCACATAAGCATTTGCTCCATATAATTAAAAAACGACGAAAATAGACAGTATTCGATTGCAAGATACATATAGATTCGAAAAATTCAGCATATATTAGTGATATAAAGGGAGAAAGAGAAAAATAATTGTTTTAAATTATTAAATTAGTAAATTGTTAAATTTTCATTACTGGACGGAGATTAGATTTAAATAAAGTAATTAATTAACGTAAATTCGATCAAAACACTTTTAATTACCTAAGATTGAAAAAGTTTTAAAAGGATAATTAAATTTGGAGTATTAAATAAAAATTATCCATTTTGATTAAAATTCTTGTGTTTTTTACATTTGAATATTTCAGGTTATTTGTGGTAGATTAATTAATATTGTCCAATTTATTTACTTCTTGAAATATTTTCTACAACCACTTCCTTATATATTCGAAATTCTAATTCTAATCTATTTAAAAAATAATAGTTTTATTGTTGGGATTTAGATTATGATTATTAGATTCCATAAACTTTATACGAACTGAAATCAAGTATTTAAAAGATGATCAATTAAAATACGATTAAAAATTCATAAAAAAATTATTAAAGTATTTTTTTAAATATATATTTTCGCAGCACAAAAATAAGAATAAAAAAATTCGGTAAATGAGGAGACAATTACACCTTTTTTCCATAAAGTCTTATGAGTTTATTTATTTTTTTATGATTTTCTTAAAGGAAAATTTTTATTTATTAAAATGTTAATCTTTCGTTCAGTTAATAAAAATAATTTTTTTCATATACCTTATAACTTTTCATTATGTTTAGAATTATTTGACAAAATAATTTGACATCAAATAATTTATTCCACACCCATACATATGTATGGTAATAAATTTAAAAAAGAAGAAATATAAGAAAGAACTGAAATCAATGCTATATAAAATGCAAATGTTAAAAAATAAGAATGAAAAAACTAATGTACTAGAATGAAGACAACCATGAAAAGGTTTTATGTAATGTACAATGGAATATTATTTGCTAAGATGAAAAATATTTAAATGTATTCTATGACATTTTCCTTATTAATATTAAATGCAGTCTATAGTTCCTCAAAACTACTTCCACAAATTCTGAAAATATTTAGGTAGAAATATTTAATAATACTTGCAATTAGGAAGGAAAAAAAAAACCTCAAAGATTGTAAAGATCATTGAAATTTTTGGTAACATTAGAAAATTTCTGATAAATTTTCAAAATAAATAATATTTTCATAGGAAGCGTAGGACTTTTCCAATTTATACATTTGATTCTTTCTTCAAGTATTGCAAAATTTAATGTGTTTACTGAAACTTCTATCTATACAGCTGTCAACGCTGTCAGTAGATAAGTAAGATGCATTAATTTTTTTCCAAGAGGTGTAAGCCAACATTTTTAGAAATGCTGTGAAGAAAAGCTTTTCCGATAAGATTCATTATTATAGACACACGAACACAGCTTCTTTTGTTGCCCATCCTGTCAAAAGAAACATTGGGGTTTGCGAAAAACACACACAAAAATTTCTTAGAAAGAGTTTTTGTTTCTTTAATTTATAAAATGGCAGTTTCTATATCGAATCATTGTTAAAAAAAACTGAAGATTTGTAATTTCCAATTCAATACATGAACTTTTGTTATTTAAAGTTTAAGTATACATGTTGTTTTTAACTTTTTATAATAACAATTATTAAATTATTTCTTAGTAAGGTACAATTTTTAATGAAATGTTAAAATTTTAGAACGATGTTATGACAGTAATTTATTATTTGGAAAGAAAGGCAAAATACAATAATCAGAGATCACTCCTATCTCTAATTATGTTATTTAAGTAGCCAAATTCCCATAGAATTAAAGACGGAGGAATAATTTAAATTTACTCAATTCTTTCCAAAGTTTAATTTGAAACGGGTGCTTAGAAGGCAGACCTCATAACCTATTTTAAAAATTTAATATAATTAAAGGCTGGGATGAATTATAAGAATTATAGTGGTAAGTTCATAAACCACCTAAAAACTTCCAGATCGGAGTGTAACTTTTGTTTGGATGTTACGCAAGCGGCTACGAACCCAATGGTCCCGAGATCGAATCTAAGAAAACACAGAATTATAGAATGGATGACTGAATTAAATAGAAAACATGAATAAGAAAAATGACTAGACAGAAAGAAAAAAAACTAAGACCATTTTTTACTGCATGCTCATCGGCACTACTCTGGTGAGGCTTGATGAGTCAACAAGCAGTTTTTGTTTCAGGTTTTTGAAACCTCGTTTAAAGCCTCAAGAGTTTTAAATTAATCATTAGAATCTTCAAAAATATGGTTTCACTTTCACGCGTGATTAATTGTTGAAATGATATAAGAATTAGAAGTAAATGAAAGAAAGGTTGGAAGAATATGGAGAATGATAACTTTCAGTTAGATTCAGAAGTTTCCTGTCCAAACCAGTAATTTTGTCACAGTGAATTTCACAGAGTAATATTACCTTGGAGATGAAAAAGAAATCTTTGTTATTTACTAGCTATATCCATCTGAGCATCCAGATTTCATAAAAATGATTTAAATTACCCTAATACATTAGTACACTGGCTTTTTGTCCCTTCGGAAAAAAGCTAAAGAAGATTACTAGTAATGATATGCCTCCTTCACAGTAGCAAAGCTTTGTTTACCATTTAGCATCAGCACACTTATTGACTTTATATCAAGAAAGTGACAGTCCGAGTTTCAGCGAAAATGATCATAGCAGATCCACTTCTGATCGTAGGTGCTAATGCAATCACTGAAATGTGTCGCTTCAGTGCGTTTGAAGTAGTAACTTCCAAATCTAAAAACACTTCTCTATCATGAAGTTAAACACTTAATATGAAACCCACTTGATGATGGATCGAAATGCGTTGATATCCATTGAAGTATTTACTTCTTTCTCACACTTCTGGTCGATCTAGTGATATAAGAAAATAGTGATACTGAAGAATGAGCAATCGGATAACATTTCATTAAGAATAGATGGCTGATCAATTATCAACACTATTTTTGTTCAACTTTACTTTTTATTACAATCCTTAACTGATTTTAAAATAGCTTGTTGCTGCACTGTTAAAATGTTTTAACACCTTTAAATAAGTATTTGACTACTTCTAGAGATAACAAGAACTACTTTTAACTACTAGCGATAACAAAAACGTTTTACCTTATTTTTGTATTATTTTAAAAGTATGCAAATATATTTTTATCAATATATAACACATTCAGTTTCAAAACTTATTCAGCATTATTAGGCAGCTAACAAATGAGATGTATAATTAAAACTGTGACTTTATTACTACAATAATTATCGAAAATTAATCTATGGCGTTTAAAAATAATTTCATAAAAATATACGGCTTACAAATGTAAACGATACTTTAAAAGATGCATACCTTCTTTAAGGTAAACCTACAGGTTTACTTTTGTCCCTGCGTTAATTAGAAGTCAAGATATTAATATTTTTCTAATGATCAGTAAACCGGAAGTGGGCAGGAAATACCGATTTAAAAGGCCAGAAACATGTTGGAAATGTGTATAACCTCAAATTTAGTTTTAAATATCCAAAGTCTTCCCCACAGAAAAAAACACAAAATGCCAATGAGAATTTTAACGATGTTTTGTGGGAATTTGTACCTAAAGACGTATTTGTTGAGCTCTGGTTCCTCAGATCAGTGTGTGGTAATTATTTATGCAATACATTTTGAAGAAGGTTTTATAGTATCACTGATTACCCTTACGTTTTTTGGAGTGTATCCTACTGCAAATTCAGTTAGAGTATATGCTGTGTTCGACAGAGACATAATAAATGAATCTACACATCATTCACTGTTAAATACAGAAGTTGTCAGAAAAAAAATTAAATGATAAAAAAAGGAAAATTATTAAATAATGAGGAAAAAGGTATAACCTATAAATGTTGTGCATTTTAAGTACATACGCCAATAATTTATTATTAAAAGAAGTTACTGTATACTTTAAATTCATTTTTCTCAAAACTGATTTTTACTAATTTGTTGCTCACTTCAAAGCAAATAACTCACAATATAATAATCGTATTATTATGAAATTTGATGGACTTTGTCTTTATACTATTTTCTAAGGAATGAACTAAAATAATTCTGATCGAGTGAAGGTTTTTAATTTACAGCATATTGTTTGAATAATAATGCCATAAATTTACTAAAAATTTCACGATAAATCTTTGACTGGTTGTAAATTGAATGTTCAAACTTCTCTTTTAAATATTAAAAGTGTTGAAGATATGTAAATTTTGAGTTAAAGAGGGGATTAACAGATTAAATGCCAAGTAGAAATAAAATATTACCAATAAAGTAAAATTTTGGGATAACACATTAAAAATTTAACGGATTAATTCCAAGATAAAGAAAAAAAGTTTCAGTCTTCTTTTCAAAAAGGATCCTTTTTTTGTTTGCATTCCATGATCCACTTGTTCGATATTTCACTTAATTACACTTCATTAAGTATTAGTCTTTGAGAATGCCCTGCTGGAATCTTAAACCGTAGGATTTTTTTAAAATAAAAAAGATATTTTTCTCTAATAATTATTGGAAGTATTAGTCTATTCATGTTTCATACATAATTAATTCTGCAAACACGCAACTTAGTGGATTGGAAATCAATCTGAGTTTTGATGCTTCTAGTGTTTTTTCCGGGCTAATGAGATTTTTATTTCTGCAGTAATACATAGACATTTTGCAATGTCACTGATAAAACAAATTGTAAGATATTCCGTTAAAAAGAAAACTTGATTTACAAATATTACAAACAGATATCGAATTAAGAAAATCGGTGCTTTCATGTTTAATTTCTAGTAAATTAAAGATACATCGATGGTTTGTAAATTGAATTATCTGTCAATTTAATAATACCATTCAGAGTCCAATCTTTTTCCAAATGAATAGATGAGTTTCGGATTGCAAAATATTTTCACGTAGATAGAAGTCAAGAACACACATGAAGTAGATATAAACCAATTTATTAAGTCAACTCTGAAATGAAAACACCGATATATATTTTTTTAATCAGCAAGGTCAGTTCCAGAATAGTTTTCTAGAGACAGAAATAAAAGTCCAGGCCACATGTCTGGTAAATTAAAGGTTCAGAATCTTCTAGAACACGAAATGAAAGCGAAACAAGTCAAGGAAAAATATGCATGCAAATTTTGAATTAACCGGGATTCGAGCTCACGATCGACTACAAAATCAGCATTATAACCACTCGGCTATAGCTATAGTGACAATTGTTTCTTTTCAATGAGGCAATACGAACAAAATTGTATGTGTTCAAATGAATGTGTTCAAATGTATTACTCTAGTTCATGGTTATACTACAATGAATTTGATTTTATTTATTCAGAAAACAATCAATCTGAATTTTGATATATTTAATTTTCGTTTACAAATTAATTTCAATTCTATTATCCGAAAGTTATAATTGTATTAATGCATATTATTTAAGAAATAAAATTAGAAATAAATACTTCTATTAATATATTTAAAGAAATTCTTAAAATAAAGTCTTAGGCACATACTTACATTTTTTTAGCTGAAATTATCCCAACAAATCGTGTTAATCTTTTTAACAATAAAAGATAATTTCGAATTCAAATTATAAGTAAAAATTGCTGCACTTCTAAATTTTTGAAGAGTCCATTTAACATTTTAAATACATTGGGAATTGTATATTTAAAATCATTTATTTAATTACTAGTGGAGGGTTATATTACATTTTCATTGGCTAAAGCACAAGCTATGAATCTTAAAATGATTAATTCGATTTCTAACTTTTTAACTTCATTATTTCTTGTTTTTCTCATTCTTTGTTTAAGTTGTATAAAGTATATTCATGTCTTTCTGAATTTAATAAACAAAGGTACATGAAAGAAAAATTTAATCACCAGATATGAATGACGAGTACATTCATATCTACAAATTCTTAGTTGAAATAATATCAGCTCATTTTATATGTTAGTCTTTTTACATATATAATGGGCATATATATAGTTTAGTATTTAAAATTAATTAAAGACTGTAACATATAGTTTACTTTAAGAGTTTTTACGTATACTTTAGTTTTAAAATTGTATTTAAGCTTTAAGATAATCAAAAAAAATTGAGAGGCTGAATTTCTAAATGAAATCGATTGTTTAATAAATTTTGAGTCAAAATATGAAAATTATTAATGTGGCCTTATTTTGGCAATTCATTTTTAAGTAGATTATGGAACAAGAGTTTTACCTCGTAAGAGGAATAGCTATGTTTTTTTTTTTAAATTAATCATTTCGATTATTTAATCTATTTATTGCTTATCCTGAATAAATATATTGAAGTTATTCAAAATTTCATGAACATTTGTCGCAAAATTTTAATATTTAAAATTTATTGATGAATGTCATAATTAAATTTTGAAATGCAATTAACTCTGATTGAAAAGTTTTGAAATGCGTCTATGACTGGACATTTATATGCATTGTAATAATTTTATATAGTGAAACTACATGTATTGGATAAACCAACTAGAACCTAACACCAAGTTGTAACGCTTCTATTAACTTTCAGCAGAGAGTAATTATGGAACAACCAGATGTGTAAAATTGGTTCTTGTTCGTTCCGTGGCGGAAAGTAAAATTGGTGGCATGTTACATGCTGCAAGCAAAATTAATTTCTGGGAACTCCATTTCCTACAATAGTTAATTTGCATTTATCTAGATAATTGTCAACACCTTTCATCGCTCGTGTTCAGACACGTTTCAAATTATTTCGTAATCATGATGGTTATTTTCCTCAGGGTGGAAAGTAATTGCCGCCCATTCTCTCTCAGTTCTGAACCGTACTTTGCAATTGACACTGGACACCTTTATGATGTAGATTGCGCATAAAATCGAAGGGCCAGGGTTTACATAATTTCATATTAAATGCTCAGTGAAAGGGTCGTTGTTTCAGCGCAGGTGTCGAAATCAAAACGTGGCGCTGCCATTTTGAGAAGCGACTAATTGCAGCATTTCTGGTAGAATGAGAACTGGAAATCTATAACTGCGAAGGTAATTGCAATGGAAGTTAGTTAATGGACCGGAAATTTCCTCATAGTTCAAAGAGGTTAAATGATATATTTTAGAAGTTTGAAATTATTACCATTATTAAAATGAATTTTAGGTGATAAAAATGCTGCATAAAATTTCATATCGCAAGTAATGTTTATGATTCTCCGCGTATTTTTAAATCCCCAAGCAGCCTATTACATTTTATTTAATGCTTTCAAGATCTGAAATATAAGCCTTTAAAGGGATATATACTCATTTATTTGCATTTAATATAATATGTAAGGACTTTAATGTATTTTATCTTCTATATTTTTATGAAAATATGTTTTGACTAATTGATAAGGAAAAGGAGATTAGAAACTCCAAATCATTTTATTCATAAGTTCAATATTTTAAAAAACTTTTCTGCTTTAATTAACTGTTTTTTTCTAACAAAATGGAAATAAAAGCGAAATATCGCACGATTAGTTCTAGGTATTCTCAATTCAAGATGATTGATTTGAAATGTTTCCAATCTAAATGTTGCTTCCTACATTATAAAAATTAGAACCATTCATTATATTAATTTTCTTTTTTAGCTTATTAAGAAAAAACATTTATTTCTTGTTAAATATACGAAAATGAAAGGAAAATCTCGTATTTTAAAAGAATTTATATTAGGAATATCTATTCATATATTTCTCACTTTGGTTTTCTTTATATTGCTGCTTGAAATAGAAAATTGCCGATGAAAAATAAAAGAAAACAACCAGCATTTTAGGCTCGTATTGATGAATTCGATGAGTGTGATCAATTTGTAATGTCTTGATCACAACCAATCAAATAAGACAATAGAATTTTCATACTTTTTTTTATTTACAGTCATATTATATATCATAACAATTTCTTCTGATCTAGGTTAAAATATTTTATTTACCCAGCAGCCGAAGATTGAAGGCTTATTGTGAAAAGTTGTAAGATTTCTCTATCGATTCGGTGGAAAAAAAAACACCAGACACTAACAAGGTGTTAGTCAGTCCGCCTACTTCAGGGTGGAGTGTTAAACGCCACAGTCAGCAATTCAATATATATATCCTCTTCAAACTAAAACCTATACTTTACAGGTGGGCAAAGACTGCCTTCTCTTTTCCCATTCGTTCATGTGAGCACTCTATCGGCCATTTGTTAAGCAGCAATTTCCCACGTTTGTGGCGTCAATCTGGGGTGAGAATTGAGTATCCGGGGTTCAGCCTCGAAACCGACCGCTCTGAAACGCGTATTAATGATATTCCTTCAAAAAAATGTGGCATTCCCACCTGGCATGCAAATGGGCACACGCTCCCTTCCTTTGAAGATGCAAGAAGTTGGACATGTTGTGGTCTTTAAGTTGAATCACTCATGACCAGATGCAAAGACCACTCGGCGATAAGCAAAACCCCACCTAGCAATCTGGAAGCTTTTAACTTTGGAGGGCGTCAACCGGTGGTGATCAGCTGTCTGGAAATGCTTATCGTAAATAGAGCTGTTAAAAATATTTTTTTATATTTGACTGCTATTGATCATTTTATCATTAGCTAATCATTTTAGCCAATTTTTAAATTTTTCTTAGGAAAGAAACCTCTTTTTTTTGTAGAATAGAATTTTCGTTTGACACTAATTTTCTAAATTCTTACCATATAAATATGCACTCTTCAGTTACAGTTCTATGAACTTACAAAATTGCATTTGCCGAATTTAAAATTTATCCAATGGGCAAAATTAAAATTGATTAAAGGACAAAATTAGAAGGAATTAAAAGACAAAATTAAAATGGACATAACCGAATTTAAATTAATAAATTCTTGAATGCTAAATAAGTGTTAAAGAGCTAAGAAAACAATCATTTTTTTAGACGAAATGTTTGGAACGCACTAGGATATTGTTCATTTTTGAAATTTTAGAGTTTCAAATTGTTAACTTCAATAAATTCTTGAAAATATTTGAGAAACATCAAAGTTTATAATTTGCATAAGCTTCTTACTATAAAGGAATAAAAAAATGAAAAAAATCTGGGTATATTTGTTTAATTTAAACTTTTTTGCCATTGGACTAATTTAGTTTTTAGATATCTGCAATTCGTTAGTATAGCAATATACCATTTTAAATAAGTACTTTTATTCACTTCAAAATTTAAACGCATTTTAGATATGTTACAAGAATCAATCAAATGATAATTTTGTTCTGCAAGTATCAATTACAGTAGTCATTGATTAAATGCGATATAGTTCGCATTTAATCAATCATTTATAAATTAATTCCTTTCCCAAGAAACTTTAAAACAATTTTATTTTGGCTGAAATAGAAATTCTCACGTATGATTAAAAATTAGAAAAAATAAATTTTTTAAAATCATTGGGGACTTCTAAAAATAGTCTAAGAATGAACTTCTTTAGAAATGCAAATGAAGTGAAAACTCTTCAAAGAAGGCAAATTGTTATTCTTCTCGAGTAATGAAAAGAAAGAAAAAAACACCGCAATGAGCGCAAGTCCTTTTGCTGTTAAATTTGCTTAGCGTTCCTGGTGAAAAATATGCAAATTCTTGTGAAGTTTGCGACTGTCTCTTCAGAACTACAAATGGTTTAGTAGAACAGTATGTCAGAAAGAGAAAAATTTTTTTTTACTGTATTTACATGTATATGTATGCAAAGTTTGTCAGATAATGATTGTATTAATATTTTAATTCATGTTTCTTGTTAGATGAAATAATGGGTTAAACCATATGGCCTGTTTAAGCCTTTTGTAATGAGTAGTGAATTTTTTTATTCTGATACTTCTCAGAAATAAATGTATTTTATGATTATTATTAGTTAAGAATGTTTTTAAAAATTTTCTTTAAATGTATATGGCAGAGTAATGTAATGTCGTAGCTGAGTATAATAGAATATTCATTCTTATGAATATTTTAAATCATTTCTTGGGTATTTAGTAGTTATGAAGTAGTTATTTAGTAGTTATTGTAATGGATAATGTTTAAATATGATTGTTATAATTGCAAATGAGTATTTATTCGGAATGAGAAGTCAATGGAACGTAACTATAAGGCAAAACATCCATTTATTTCCATTCATATGTAAATTCAAAACGAATGAAAACAATTTTATCAATGTTGCGATAAGAATATAAAACCTTACGCAGGCTAAATATTTGCCTAATATTAGAAAGAATGCCCTAACTGAGAATTATGTTATGAGCCCTAAAAAGTAAATGTAAAATGAAAAAAATTAATTTTCGCAATAAAATAAATGGAAATGTTGATTTTTTCTGATTAAAAATTTAACAGAATAAAACTGTAAATACTAGTAATTTTTTTCTGCTAAATATACGCACCATTTCTATTCCTTTCTAATATTTGAAACAGTCATTAAAGGGTTCAAGATTTAGTTGAAAACAATTTTCTTTATACTAGCTGTTTTATTTTTAATAAAATAAACACTGTCACATGTCTAGATGTTTCATTTCAGAGGAAGAGCGCAATTTTGAAATTTCTATCACCAGTGTGTACTTTTGCTATTTAAATTAGGAAAACAATTGTCAAAACTCTTAATAATGAAAAAAAGCATATATTAGAAAAGCTGGGAATAATTCGTCTTTTTATGTTAATAAAAATACTTGAAATCAAAATCTTGAAGAGTAATAATTCTTGAAGACATTTCATGTATGAAATATGACAATGTCTATTACATATTTTCAAAAAAAATTAAATGGAATAACAAAGCATTTCTGCAATTATTTAAAAAATAAAAAAATATTTTCAGAGACGTTAAAAACTGTCTAAAATAAATAGTAGTTGAGATGAGTTCCTGCTAAACAGAAATTAATGGGTTTAAATAGTGTAAAACTGCTTCGTAAAAGAGAAAAACATATCAAGAAAACATACTTTTTCTCTGTTTTTAATTATTTTTGTCAAATATTGTAAAAAATATTAAAACTCTCAGTAATTGGTTACTTTTCCATTCAGTTGTAAAATTTACGAAAATAAAAATTTGTACAAATTGATTCCCAGTGGGTCATAAAGAAAGTAAACTACATAACTTTTGAGAGAATATAAAATTGTTTTTAGAAATTAAAAATATGTGTCATGGCCTCACTTTCATAATGATTGAAAAATGTTTCACTGCTCGAATGATTTATTTTTTTTCAGATGTACAAATATTATACTTTAAAAATTAAAAAATGGATACTACTTTACATTTTATAACAAGGATCTAAAAATTGAAAATTTATTTTACTTTAACTCATGCACAGCTATTATTTTAAACTAAACTACAAAAAATTCCTTATTCTCTATTAATTTATGCTGGCAGTTCATGATATTTTGCTATTATGAGAATGTAAAATAAAGATAGGATTAAATGGAAGATTTCATTGTTTTATAGATGCCTTTCATTAGCACAAAACTCTACCATAAGATAGAAATTATTATTGGTGTATTCGAAATAATTCGATAATTTTTATAATGGTTAAAGTGTGTTTTTACTTGGTACTTCTTATTTCTAGTTACTACTTTGGATGAAATCATAATTTATATTTAAACACTAGCCGCCTTTGGCGACCAGCTGGTTCGCCATGAGTAAAGCGTTCTAAAATTTTCAATTAAATCACATATTCATTAGCCTTGAAGTCATTCCGGGCATTGATTGACCTGAAATTAATATTTTCTTTAAGATGATGGACGGAAAGTTCTAAAAGTACACCTTTTCCTGATAATATTCTTTAATTTTATAAATCAGTTAGTTTTAACCATCGATTATGCTTCCAAAATATTAAAAAAAAATCGGTGATGTTGCCAAAATATTAAATATGTTTTTTTAAAGAAAGCGAGAAAGGGAAAAAAAAGTATTAAATTAATGATACAGATATTGCAAACGATTACATAAATATGCCATTAAGTCGGGACTTCAATGCATATCCTGTCTAAATTCAATCAGGTTTACCGTAAATAAAGAAGATTTATTGAGTTAATGATATAGATATTGCAAACGATCTTAGAATCCTTTGCTTTGCATTTATTTTTCAAAGAAAATATCACATTTTATATTTATATTATTTTATCCAGTCACGTGCTGAAAGTTGCATTTCTGTAGATTTATTTTGCGATGATAATTTTTTTATTTGAACTTCCGGCATTCTTTTATTTTATCCAGTCACGTGATAAAAACATGGTTCAAATATTTCTTTAAAAATTCGTTAAAAATAGAAGCTTACATTATAAATTAAAAAAATTGATACTATTAGAAAGCTAATTTTTTAATCTTTAAATTGATGTAAAAATCATGTTTATGCGATCATATTTTCGGAAGTTATAGCGGAAAAACGTCGAAATTTCGCTTAAATTTTAATTAATTCAAATTCTAATTAAAAATTCGAAAAAGGGGCTCCAAGGTGCACATTCCGAACTTCCAAGGTATACATGTACCAAATTTGGTAGCTGTAGGTCCAACGGTCTGGCCTGTAGAGCGCCAACACACACACACACACACATTGAGCTTTATTATAAGTATAGATAAAAACTTCAAGAGAAAAAATGAGTAAAAAAGAATTTAAAATTCTTAAAACTTTCATTATATGTGAGAATAAAAAATATTCGTAATTGATGCCCATAGGTAAATTTAAATACATCAATGGAAGCTGAGATGTTTGGTTTAAATTTGCCATATTTTATCTTATAAAGTAGGAAGAAAAATTCAAAGAAAACGACAGCCTAAAAATTATTTTTGAAAAAAGTAAAACAAGATCTAAAATTTTTAGAGAAAACTACCAGGCATATGTTTTAGTAAATTAAAATGCGTTTATAATTCCAGTATTACAATATATTTTTTAGCAATAGAAAAAAAAATAGAAATCGAAAATATAAGTTAGGTATTTTTTGTGTCTATTTTTTCAAGAAAATTGTTTTATAAAATGATATTTTAAAATACTTTAAATATTTAAGATGCTTTGAAGTTATGCTGGGAATTAAAATTTATGTACCATTTATTTTTAACAGGAACTTTATTATTTGTCTCTATAGAATATTTTTTATCTCCCATACATTATTAAGTTTTATTAAAATATTAAATTTCTTATAAAAATTATGGTTTTATAAATCATAATTATTTTACAGAAGCTATAATATTTTAAATATGCTTACGACAGAATGAAAAAAAATCGCTAATTATTAGGAATTAAGATATAATTTAAAATAATTTAAACATATATTAGCCATCATTGTAAAAGTATTATTGTACCAGTGCAAACAACAAATAAATTTCAATTAAGTAAAGATTAAAGATATATATACATATTTTAAAAGCTAATATTGCTTAAAACTCCAAATGCTGATAATGCAGTAATGGAATTTAACTTGCTTTCAGAAAATGGTAGATGCTACATTGCACATAGTTTGTAACTTGTTTCAGACACAATTAAACTCATTTTTAACGATTATACGCCCGTTAATGTCCTATTTTGCTAGTGTTCAAACTTTTTTGGAGGGATAAAATTCTCGTGGTCATCTTTAAAGTATTACCAAGTTTGATAACTTTCGATCCGTAGTTTTCTTTTTATGATCATTTCAGTGTGGATTTTTAATTATATATACCTGTTTAATCCAAATAAATCTTGTTAGATGATCTATTAAACAATGATAGATGGCATTATAAAAGTTACAAATTCTTCCTGATACGGAATTCACGATATTTATCTTTAGTACAAGAAGTATGAAGAAATAATATTACTTGGAAGAAAGAAATGCAAGGAGATATGATTAGATGAAGCGGATCAAGTTCATTAGCTTTCCGTTGGAGAAATCATTTATTTCTGCATTTATGAGCAATACTATATAATAAATGATCTCAAAGACATGACGAAAATAATAAATTATTTACGTAAATGAAATCTTTATTGAATGATTTACTTGACGTGAAAACAAAGCCTTGAAAATATTTTTATATTAAAAATAAAAATAAATTCAATTCTTATATTAGAAAAGTGATGTAAAATACATACATTTTTACATAAAGATATCGATACTATAGCACACATACTTGAAAATTATTCTAATAATTAATTGATAATCATCGTATTTTTTATGTATAAAAAGTGAGCTAAGCAAAAGCGTAATTGATATTTTAGCGTTATATATTTCAGAAACTTATTGATGGTACTCACTTAAGAAGTAAAGCAAAAGCTTTGAATGCTTAATTCCAAATGGTGTTTTGCATTAATTTTTTATTAGATTCTTTGCTGAAAACTTAAAGACGTTGTTTATTGAGTTTCTTAAGATGTAATGTGATAACTCAATAAAAAGAAAATGTATTTCAAAATCGTTTATATCTGATTAAACATACTTTTCAATTACTATTAAAATCATGAATTAGTAATTTTTTTTTACATTTTTAATGAATGTATAAAAAGTGTTCTTATATATATATATATATATATATATATATATATATAGCTTTCGGAGGTTGAATAACTATTGTTTCTTCAAGTAATCATATGCATAAAATCCAAATTGTCAAACTTCCGTTTGCGAAGAATGATAAAGAAAGTAAAGTTTAAACATTAATTTTCATATCTAACTTAGAATTTCATACTTCTAGTTTCATAAGTACTTTTTATGAATTAAGGGGTAGGAAATGAAAATTCAGTAATAGGGAAAGTTGATTAAAAAGTAGTAGAGATTCAAGACGAGAAATCATTTTTTCACATTTAATATTTAAATTATTGCTTCTATCAGAAAACATATTGAAACTAAATTGTTTATTCTGATGAGATAATGATTAACCTAATTTGAATCAATTCTCTGCCTTCGATAGCGAAAGTTTTTAATTTATATATAAATTTTAATCTTCAAATTTCCATCCTAAATCTCTTCATAATGGAAGCGTAAGAAGTATATAACATCTTATAACGTTGAATAATATTGATCAAAAGAAAAAAAAATATTAAAAAACAAATTCAATAAAATGAAAAACAAATAGAAAAAAAAAAGATAAATGCTAGAAACAATATTATGTAATATTGCCTATAGTAGCAAAAGTGTATTATAATAAAAAAATTCCATTATTCAGCCAAAATTTAAGTGAAAATATAATTCGTATACACATTCCTAAATATATCCCATAAATTACATGCAATTCTGAAACAGAATGAAAAAGTTTATCCACACATATATTCGAATCTTCCTAATTACTTTAATATGATCCTAACAATAAGAGAAAATATGCCTTATAATTTCGTAATGTGCCTTATTTAAATGCATGCAAATCGTTTGTTCAAGGATCCACTTCTCGTTTTATTTTCCTTATTGGATGTTATTTTTCCAATGACAAGTTAGAATTTTTTTTTAAATACTGTACTCGAAAGGAAATCTAAAAATATACCTTTTTTTACTAATAGATACCAAACAAGCGAATTACAAATTGGAGGGAGGTCCAGGATAGAACCTGGGACCTTTGGATTATAAGGCCGATAACATAACCACAGGACAAAAGCATGCTCATCTCCCGTAGATGTTATCTGTCTTATTAATATATCACATCAGACTCGCCCACCATTGAGTTAGACGAACGATATGCGTTGTTGTTGAGTGGTGATGAATTGGTTGGTTGAGTGAGTAGTTGCTGTGTATCTAATGCGCCGTGCCCATGTTTGTTTAGCGAGCGGAGAGGTTTTTAGTTACGCCAAGCGTTATGGCGAGCGTGCGTTGGTTGTTGCGTCAAATGAAACTGACGACTTTGTGTTGCTGCGTCAAGTGAGTCTGACGACTTTGGTTGCGGGTAGATGGCGCCACACATCAGTTGCTTGAAGGTCGAAGGTTCATCACGTCCGAGGTTACCAGTGTGGGAACTTGAAATAGAATAGAACCTGGTACCTTTGGATTTGAAGGCCGATAACATAACCACAGGACAAAAGCATTCTCATCTCCCGTAGATGTTATCTGTCTTATTAATATATCACCACAGTGTCAATATAAATATATTTGATCGATGTTTCGATAAGGATTGAAGATATTCTAGAAAAAATAATTATATTCTAGAATAGAAAAAAAAATATTCTAGATATTCTATATTTTAGAAAAAAAAAGAAAGTTTTCCCCAAATAAACATAGAAAAAAATTCTAAATATTCTTAATATTATATTGTTGTTTAACTAGGTGAACTGATAATTCACCACTGGATATTTTGGATGTTTTTAAACAAGATTTGGTCCCAGAATATAGTAAAAAATAATAAGTGAAATATAAATCAAAAATACAGTTTTTAAATTTCTGACTTATATATTAAAAAAAAAAAGAACTAAAAAAAATATCTATCAAAGTCTCCTTATTTTCATTTATTTGTTATAAATAAATTTTGAACACATTCATCTGAAGTTCACTCTTTTATTTACATTATATAAAATTAGAATTACCGTGATTTATGAATCTATATTAAATCGTTCTTAATTTTTTAATAGAAAGAAGTTGGTGAATAATGAGAAATTAAAAAGACATTCAAATATTTTTTGAGTAAAAAATAATCAGAAATTTCTTTATCAATACAATACAGTTTTTTACACAAATTTAATATTGGTCAGGAAAAATTTTGCAGGATCATTTATATTTATTTTTTTAGAGACCATAAGTATGAAAATTATCTCACACAGTTTTAAATTTCTATTCCTTTTTTTTACTTGATTATATTTATTCTATTCATAAATATATTATTTGACTTTATTCTTTCAATTTTTTGAAATAATTCTATGAATTTTCCTTTCATACTCGATAGAAAAAAAACTTTCAAACAGTACTATTTATTATGTTATAAATCAAAGAATCGCAAAATGTTTGGAAATATTTGTAATGATAAAGCATTTTTCATTCAAAAATAATTTCTAAGCAAATCTTCTTAATGAAACCATCGCTTTCCCTATGCTTTTTTTGTTTAATATAATAATTTTAACAGAAAAAAAAAACATGCAAATAACCAATTTTTAATCTAAACAAATATAGAAATACCCAGTTGATTTTCTATTGTACAATGAGCTTTAAACGAAAAAGTACGATACGTCGTAACAACGTAGCCGTTAACATATTTGCGAACGTCGCTATGTGAGAACGTAACTAGACATCTTCGGATGGAGTCCCCGGCATACACCGAAGCATGCGCAGCTCCCGCATGTGCAGGAAAGAGCATAGGCTCTTATGAAGAAGGCCGTCCAATTGAAGCTACTTGAATGTCTCGGCCATAATGAAGTGGGAACAACCCGAACATGTCACCCTGCGATTTTGATGCGTGTTGATCTCCCGAAAAAACATCTGAAAGGAAAGCGCTTAAACTCGGACTGCGAAATCCAGGACATGGTATAGGATTGGATCTCGTCGTAACCACAAGAATTTTAAGAATAATGAGTCCTTCGCTTCGTTAATCAATGGAATTGTCAAACTAAGTGAAGTCTTCATTTATACCCACATTGTCATTCCTCACCTTTTCATTTGAACACCCCTTGCATTTGAGCTACATATTTTTTTTATCTCAATTCATATACATGTTATTTTTTTATATATAAATCTCCTTACATTGCAATCCAAATAATTTCTTCCCCGAGCCATCATATTCAAACATGTATAATAAAAGATATAAAAATTATCAAATACTTTAATCCCTATTTTTTAAAAAAGTTCATAGTTATATATTTCAAAGACATACATAAATTTTTAATATCCTCTATGAATTTTAATGGTTAGTAATTCAATGCTTCGTTCTGGGAAGTTTTCGAAAGTAAATGGCAACCCAATTCCCAGAAACAGACCCAGAGTGAGAAAAGAGTGAGAGATTCCAGAGTGAGAAAATCTATAACTTTACTTCAAATGCAATCTTCTACTGCCTCCAGCGGTAAAACGGCCCGGAAAGGAATATGTCAAGAGATGCATCTAGCGGTTTTGTGCCTCGAGAATGCTCTCTGCATATTCAGCCCTAAGGCTGGGGAGATCGAAAGGGGATACAGAAGTAAATTCCAGCATATAAGGAAAGTGCTATTTCAATAACAGTTCTTGAAGATGGTTTTTGAAGAGTGTAGATCTGACTTTCATACATTTTAATGAAATCCTGAAGGATTTTTTTTTAAGTATTTTCTAAGGATATATATATATATATATATATATATTGTATTCGTCTACAGCAATAAATTTCTTACATAAAGTTAAAACTATACACAGCTAATTAAAATGAAAATTAATCTTGCAAACTAAATAAAGATATAATAAAAATTAATAAGATCCTGTTAATAAAAAGATTCATTTGTTATTTAAAAAGAAAATATTGTTAAAGATATATATTATATAACGGCTTTCATTCAGCCGTTTGGCATTAGAGAAGCAATAGTGGAATTGGTGGCAAATAAGTTTCCAAAGAATGGGTCAGAAAAAAGGATAAGTTTAACATAATTTTTTACGAGGACATAAAATGAAACATACGATTAACTATTTACAGATATGACGTAGATACAGAGATGATCATTACATGATCCGAGACCACCACCGAAAAATACAAACAAACATAATGATACATATCTATATCATGCCTTAATTCTTATATTTGCATGTCGGGTTAAATAAATGCCAGATATGCTACCGATAAATAACTATATGCTTAATGTCAAGTGAATTGATTTACTTTAAATAAAAACGCACAATAACAGGTTCGAAATTCATTGCATCATTTTAGAATAAAGAAAGAGAGAAAAGGATTTAGAGCCTTAAATTTTCTAACGAATATCATATTAACGTTCCATTTTAAGGCAACACTGAAGCACTCCTCAGAATTTTTAACATTGATCTGCTAATGAGAATTCCACCCCTAAACTGACAACCCCCTCTGCACATCCCATCACACCACATCAGCGGGAAGACATTTGGCCCCGACGGATTTAGCGTGCACCAGATCCTTTTACGCGACGGTTCTTAGTTGGAATCGAGCCATGAACCTGATACCTTTAGGCTTTAAGGTGGGACCTTACCACAAGATTACCGCGGCCTTATAGTATTACTAGCTGGTACCCAGTGCACTGCTGCCACAAAAGAAATAATTTTGGGTGTATCATTTGAAATTTAATACAACTGTCTTGTTTAATTAGGAATGATAGCAAGAATGGTGTTTACTTTCTTGTTGACAATGAATACATTCATTGGAATTGAATTATATATGAAGGAGAAGTGTAAATAATATTTGCTCTATTCTTTACTATATTATTCAAGAGATTTAGGGTCTGGGAATATTTTTGTTTTTTCGTTTTCAGTAGAAACATATCAAATGCATGAAAGAATAATTGCTTCGTAAATTCGAGGCAAAGATGTACAACCTGCTCCCCAAAAGGTTCTTGATAGTACCCTAAGAAGAATATTCAAGAACCTGTCACAGTTCCTCCGCAGATATAGATAGAGGGCAACATAGAGGTATTTAATCTTTGTAAAATTAAAATCCACAAAGGTATTAATGGAAATTAGATGAATGAAAAAATATATTGAAAAGTAATTTGTTTACCCTGCAGTGGAAAATCATAGGAAGCATCCAGAATTGGCAGTTCTTTTTTTTAATATTGTGTTATTTTGATAAAACGTTAAATCCGAGTAAGATTTTAAATTAAAATGAAATAAAATTTCAAAGTCCATTTTCTGTAAAAAATAAGTCGGTTGAAATTAGCAGCATTTCGTATTTAAAAAGTATTTATATGCATACATAGCTAAATGTGTTGTAGAATATTTTTCCGTTCCTTTTGTTCATTGTCAAGTATACAATATTGCTAAATATATGTAATTGATATTACAGGTATAACTGCTCTAAAAGATAAATGACGCACAAGGATCGTTTGCAGTTTTTTTTTTTTAGATATTATCACATAAAAAATCTTTTTTGATATTTAGAGATAATAAAGAACAATATAGAAAGTAATGATTTTACAGGATTATTCTATTTTTTTAAATAAAAAATTATAAATATATATTTTTGATTGTTTAAATAGGATTAATTTAAACAATATTTTATTACTCATAAAATTTATTCAGATGCATTTAAGAAGGTAAGTGTACCACGAGAGACGTTATGAGATTTTATTGGTTGTTTCACAGATTTTGAATTAAATGTCTACAATAAAAATTGCTTTCTGTCTCATTTAGTTATATTCTTCCTATATTTTTTCTTAACTGTAGGTACGCTTCATTTATTTTTCATTTTGAAAGCATCTGTCGATACCTATTCTTTATGGAGAATCTCTGAATAAAAATTTTGTTACTTATTTCGTAGTTACCATCCTTTGTGTGTGTTATTGTTTATTATGGCACTTGTCAGAGCCATAAGCCAGCTGATGAAATAAGCAATTCTAAGTCGAGAGAGCTTCTCTTGTTCAAGTATCGCCATCTAGATTCAAGAGAATGTTTTAGCTACTCATGCATCACATTCTTGGGCATAACCACTTTTTACAGAAGGGCTCTTTCACACATCTCAGAGAAAACACACGGAAAAACAGAAACCGAGCCGGGACTCGGGATCTGAGATGGCCTCCTTGCGCATAATATTTTTTCTACCAATTAGAATTATTTCCAGATTTATATGGGCATAATGTCTAAATCTTTGTACATATTTATTGATTGATAAGTTAACATATGCAAGTATCTTATTTCCACCCAAAAGATGTCAATAATAAATCTCTGCCTCAAATCAGCATAAGATCAGCGCATTACTATTTATTATTCAAAATATGAAAAGGTGATAAATATTCACTTGCCAAACCAATTCGCATTATGAATATTACTTAACTTTGTTTTTTTAGAACTAAATTTATGTTCATCTTAGGGTAAATAATAGGAAAAAGAGATAACTAAATTAAAACTAACTACACTAGTTAGTTGTTTTTACAAACTAGAGTTTTTTTTTTCATCCTTAAGATATTTCTTGTTTAAGGGTTAAAAAAATATAAGTTTTTACATGCATTTACTAACGTGTTGAATCAATAATTTAACGCAAAGATGCCTCAACCTTGCATATAAAAATACTGTTTAAGTTTACTATTAAATTATTCAGATCAGATATACGTATTTAATGCATAAGCGTATGTTTACTGGAAAAGAGTGCATATTTTTAAAATTTTTTCATTTATTTTTACTACATTTATAGATTTTGTTTTCGCATACATAAATCTTTTATTCTTTTAAAAAGGGTATTGCCAGAAGTTTGCATTACATTTACTTTCAACAAAAATTTCATAGGGTTGTTTAGTTAGTTATTATTTTTCTTATAATTACATTTCTTTTAAATATCGGGGGTTATTATAATTACAAATAGCACCTTAAATTCTATTAATTATATAATAATTTTGAAAAGTTTGATATACAAATAAAGTATGAAATTTTAATTTTAAAATAAAAAAAGAATATTTTAATGGAAATAAACCAAATCAAAATATTCGCGAATTGTAACTAAATATCTAAACGCATCCAAACAAAGAACTGTAAAATGATAAAATTTCCTGTAATCCTTGAAAAATTCTATTGTAATCGTTTTCAGTTTCAAATAGGAAGAATGAAATCAAATTTCCTGACAATAATTTTCTTTTGTGGGCCAGATTATTTTTGAAATGTATTTCTGTTTTGATTTTATTAAGATGGCTTAAAATAAAATAACTTTAATGTCAGGCAAAGCTAATTTTTTTTTTTTTTTTTTGCTCTTAAGGGATCTGTATAATACTGTTGCAGCTATCTCAATCTCGATCAATAAATAAAAAGGATTTGACCTGATTTTAAAGAAATATGGACTTGATTTGCTGTTTTATTTTGGGTATACAATACAAATTGTTTTTGCGTTAGATGTGTCTTTTTGTTATTAAATTGTATTTATGCTATATATTTCTTGTATATGCTTATACTTTTAAATGTATCGTTTTTAAGTTAGGTTTAGTTTTCTTTATTATTTCATTATTTGATAGATTTTCGTACATATACATCAAAATTTCCACGTGAACAGAGTCACGGGTAATAGCTAGTAAAAAATATTTTTCAAACTGTAAGTATTGATAATGTTTGGAATGAAATATCAAAGTTAAATTTCAAAAATGAAAAACTCATTTCATTCATTTGAAAGGTTTAACTATTCACTGATGTTTTTTTTTCTTCCTTTGATTTTCTAAAATAGTCTCATAGAATTATTTAATTTCACCCCCGTTCTGTTTTCTTTAATATCAAAGATGTCTCTCACTGGATTAAAATAAATCCGTAGTTACTTTCAAATGTCTCTTGATTGGTAGATACGAAATAAATTTAGTTTGATGCTAATTTTATAAATTTTAATGCTAAAGTTGTTAAATTTAAGACATTTATCAAATAACTAGATTCGCACGCAGTTCAATAATGATAAAAAATTAAAAAGCAAAAAAAAAAAAAATCTTTTAAAAGATTAATTATATCAGATTGGTGTGACCCGACTGTTAATACAGACATTAGAAAAGTATTCCGAAAACTTTAATTGCTAGTTGTCTCATAAAATAAATGTTCAAGTTATTTACAAATCGCCATTTTCACGTTAGTATACAACCACAGTGCATATATTATATAAGAATCCATCACTATGCATTTTTATTATTTGATAAATACTAACAACCTAATTAAAATAATTGTATATTTAGTTATTATTCTTACTATTAATACGTGGTACGATATTCATTTTCCTTTGGTCATATATTAAAGAGCTTTTATAGTTTAAAAAAATTAATTATAATATTTCATTTGGATCAAAATTTAAGAAAATTCTTCCGTTTGAAAATTAAAATTAACTTATTACAAGGAAATATATTTAAATTTCCGTTCTAATTCTTTTTTATAGTTAATATGGTGACTAAATATATTAAAAGTTTTTTCTTTAAAATTTAAATTAATTTTTAATTATAATTCATTAAACTTTTAATACTTCCGTTTTAGGTAAACTTTAAAATACTTAAAACTTCATAAAGAAAATAAAAGGAAGAGTCAGAAAGATTAAACCAAGAAAATATTAGCATTTGTTCTCCCATAGAGAGTTCTGTGATTACTAAAAATATTAGTTCCCCAGGATCATAAGCAGCATTTAAATTTCTTCAAAAATCGTTAAATTATCAATCGGGTAAGGAAAATGCTTACGCAGAAATATATAGACAATAGATGCTAAAAACTGATGTAAGAAATGATAGGTTAATTTGTATATTCTATAACAATTTACTTGTTAAGCAATAGTTGTCTGGCAAAGATCTTCCTGTTTCGACTGATTAATAAGATGCCTCGTCATATACAGTTAATCAAAAATTACATTTTCAAAATCAGTCGACTGGATGCTTTTGGAATGATAGTTGTGCACATAGAAAGAGAAACTGAACGAATTAGGGCTGGTTTAAAAAATTCCAGTATAAAGTGACAATTATGAAATAAAATCACGGAAACACTATGATCAAGGAAAACAATTAAACAGCTGGACTGACAAATTTCCAGTATCAAATGCCATGGTGCATCGATTTCTACAGATAAGTATCTAGTGTCAAAGTCCTCCAAATCGAGAGTAATACCACTGGGGGTACTGGTTCAGAGATGATAGTTCCCCGATTAAGGTTTAAATTACAATCTAGGTATGAATGAATTAATTGTACGAATGAAGTACGTCCCAGAAAAAGAGTTGTGACGCGTGAATAGCTAAGTCCTACTCTTGGCCCTAGATGGCGATACCGAAAAAACAAGAGGCTCCCAATCGGCTTAAATCACTGATATATAGCTGTCAGTGGGCTTGTAAAGTGCTGTAAGACACAATAATAACAATTACTAACACAGTATTCGAAGCGTATCAACTTTTTCCAGCAGACATCCAAACGGGATTCCCTCATGGTTTGAAGAATATTTTTTATAATTGAACTACTGGTATCGATTTTTGAAAACCATCAGCATTTCAAAAATTACCGGAAAACGCCACAAGGTACAATTATTTCCATTTGCAAAGTAATTTGGTGGAAATGAATGAATACATCAGGAAAGCCAATTTATCTATTAACATATCCAACTCTACAATGCCATAGTTTCTACAAAACCAATTAATTACTCTGAACTTGGCAATCTTGGGTCCTGACACGAATGAAGAACCTCAGGTGGAATATTAGTTTAAAATGCATGTACCAAAGGATATAAACCTGCAAAACTTCAAGATTTAAAATTTCAAACGGAACCAAGTTTGTTTTCACTAAACCCAAAATTTCTCTAAATTATTGCTTTGAGTATGTTTGAGCTCTGAAGTAATTAAAACAATGACCGGAAATTTGAAGATTAAACGAAGAAATAAATTAGTTGTCTATAATCATTTGTGACAATAAATTTTAGTTTTTATCGCAAACTCTGAATATTTTTTATGATACTATATACGTTATATCATATTTTACTTTACTTTTTTTACCTTATTATATATTTGCATATAGTATTATTACATATTATTTATAATAATAAATGAACTTAAAATTGTAACTCGTCTTTTACTATCGTAAAATAAAAGCGTTTATGAACTTCTGGAAAACACAATAAGAAAAAAAAAACATTCGATAATCGAAAAGTATCTAGCAAACAATTCTTGCTAGATTGAAGCAACAAATTGCATTATATGGATGAGAAATGAATAATGCTCACGGTATCCAACAGATAACTGAAAACGACTTCCCTTCAAATATGATAAGGACATGAAAATGAATGGTGCAATTTTTATTTGAAAACGATTTTGCCGAGTTTTTCAAGCAATCGATTTTTCAGATTTCTTCTTTTTTTTCTCCTTTTTTTTACATTCATACAGTGTAAATCTTTCTTTTACTATTGAAAAATTCGTTTTGAAATGTACAGCAAGAAGTCAGGAAAGTACATCAGCTTATAAGACTCTAGTATACCACTGAGTAATTTTGTTTCTAAATTTCGAGGTTAAATTAATGAGCAAAGAATTAAAATATTTTTCAAAATATAGAGATCAGAATGTGTTATTGAAAATAAAATATAATAATCGTTTCATTCGAAAATGATATAATTATATATACTTGCAAATTACATTTTTTTTTTTTTGTTTAAGCGTTTTTTGAAACTTTTGAAGAATTCACACATTTTATTTTTGCACTTTCTTTTTCAGGTTTAGGAGGTATAAAAGCGAGAGGATTTTACAGTACCAAACCTTATAAGAAAAAACAAAGAAAAGATACTAAAATACAAAATAATCAAAGGATCATTATATGTATGTAATATTTTAAAAGTTCATATTAAAATTAATTTATTAACTTTTAGTTAATTTATCCCATATAAACTTAATTTTAAAATGCTCCTTTATTTTCTGATTGCTTTCCACTTTGTCTATCAAATTAATTCAGCAGATGCTTTGTAAGATTGCTGAATCGGCTAAAAGCCTTACATTCCAACAATCCGAGTGAAGGGACAGAATACCGTCGACTTAAATTCTTTTTTAAAAGATCCATGTGTTTCCCTTGCCTGCCTCATGTGCATTCAGAGAAAATTCGCATCTAAATATCTTTGTATAAGCCTTGTGAAGAAATATTTTCCTTTTCAATATATCATGTTATATAAGACCAGGGATAAAATTTTCATCAGCTTTCATTTTCGCTCTGTTTTGTGTGCTTGCTCATTACTCCTGTTTGTACATAATGCATATCGCTCCGTGATAAAATAAAAATTAAAAAAAATCAAAGGTCTTTTTATACCGACTTCAAAATTGCTTTCTGATTTTTAAAAAAATGTATGCTTACATGCACTTATTTTCAATATATACTATATTCAAAAATTTGATATCTGAATCTTGAATATTAAACAGAATTTATAAAGGAATAAATATTTGCATCGAGGAAACATTTAAAAACTGATATTTTTGAATGTATTTCAATCGTCAAGAGAAATAAAATTCCTGATGGTTTCCGAAATATCAAAGACAGTTTTAATATTTTTAAGTATAAATATTTAGATACAAGAGATAGAAAGGGAAAAAGAGAAAGTATAGAAATAAAAGGAAAACTAGTATTTTGACATTTTTTGGATACTATATTCTTTTACATTTTAAACACCATCTGCTTAAAAAAATTGCATGAAGAATGTGAATATCTGCTATATCAAATTTAAGAAGTGCAAAATATGTAAAAACTGTCAACATTTAAAAAAAAATAAATACACCCTTAAGTGTTGTTTCTCTAAGATACTTTGAACACTTTAATATTAAAATTAAATAGCGTTTGCCCTTGGACTTTTTTTGGGTAAGATAATTCTGAATTGAAATCTGTTGAAACGTAAACATTTTTTAAAGTCGCTAGAAACCTTTCCTTCTGTAAAAATAAAAACGAACCTATCTTAAGAAAATTAAGTTAATTTTTGGAATCTTGCAGCTAATACACTTTGATTCGCCTTTACGTTTTTGCACCATGTACCCTGAGGATATCAAAACCCTCTTCTACGAAAAAATTGAAAATTTCGTTGAAGATTGAATTAATATGATAAAGTAAGGGCTATAACATGTTAATATTTCTAAGAATAAATTTTTTCTCGTAAAATAAGAGTTTTGAAGTGAGAAAGAATCTGAAAATCATCAAATAACTATTGTTCTTTGCTTTTAAGCAGAGTTAAAATTACACGTAATTGATTGTATATTCGAAAACGCCTTTAAGTTTTCGCAAGTTTCTCAGAATAATTTAATAAGCACTGAAATTTAAAACGTAAGGAACACTCAGTATTTCTCTACAAAATTGACTTATTCGTTTACATGTAACAGTAAATAAAAAGCAAATACACGATAGAATAATTTCAGATAATACTTAGTAAATATAAGGACTAGTATTTTGCTAATTTCATTATAAGAAAGTATAATACTCCCCATGAATTATTCAGAATAATTTAATATCACCAAAATTTAAAACGAGAAAAATACATCTTTTCCCAATAAATCTGAGTTACATTCTTTTACAGTTTTAACAACAAATCAAAAGTAAATATGCGATAGAGCAATTTCAGGTGATATTTAATAAACAAAGAGACTTTTGCTTATTCTATTATAATGAAAAATATGATTAGTAATTTTTCGTTATTAGGATGATTCTACATTATTTTTATAGCTAAAATGATTAATGAAAACAAATGTATAAAAATGATTTTGAAGTATTCTTTTTTCTATACCATCACTTCTTAGGCTTTAAATATTAGTTACAGTATTAAAAAACACAATAGGTGACTTTTTTTAAGAAAATCAATTGATACTAAATTGATATACAAATTTATACAAATACAATTTGTACAAATTGACAAATTCAGTTTTTCGGGTCTTTATAGAATTTTTTTGAATACTGAATGCTCTAGAACAAACTCCAGAGCTCATTGAGCTATTTTGAAGACTCTCATATCCTTTGGACCCTTCAATTTTGTAAATGAAGTCGCCTAATTTGTTGCAAAATCTCCCCAGTTTGTCAAATTCTGGGGTCCTTCATTCCACAACCATGCAGAAGTCTGAAAAGCTATCTGTCAGATTTCCGAATATGCTTACCAAAATATTTCGGATCAATGAAGAAATATTGCTAATTCATAATACCAGCGGGTGACCGAGCTCCGCTCGGAGAAAACAGGTATCGAAGCTAACTCGAAGATTTAAATTTTCAATTGTGATTTATCAAAACAATACATGCCATAAGAAAATTTGTGAAACCATTGGTGAAAAGATAACCGGTTAAAGTGCACCATTGTAAACTATTCTAAACAAAGTTAGAGTTTGGAAAGGGAACTATTCTATACAAAGGTAAAGTAAAGGTAAAGTAAAGGCAAAGATTGAAATGTGTTGAAGTTCAATATTTTTGACAAATTTATTTAGAAAAACCAAACATATATACATACATAAGAAACATATTATAAACCTATAACAGCATAAACATAAAACTTTATTAGTTCGCCATATTGGCTATAGATGGCAGCACGTTACCGCTTGAAAATTTAAGTAGCCATTATAGCGAACTAATAAAGTTTGAAAATATCCTATCTGTAACTCCGAACGCTCGACCGTAGCGCTTCAAAACCGGCGCCAATCGATTCCTCGTGGCCAAAAACCCCAGACCCCCAAGTTTACCGGAGTTTATTAATTCTGGGGCGATTTTCGACTTGGCAACCATTCCTCGTACTATAGTATCAGATAATATATATAATCCATAATAGATTTCCAGTGTAAATTTCAGTTGTTTACTACTCCATTTTTATATTTAAAATTCAGAATATTCAGTTAAGTTCCGTAATTAATTTTCAATCCTTTGTTCAAAAATTCGATATTGAAACCTGAAAAAAAGGTTATATTGACTTTATATGTCAAATTAACAAAGTTATTCTCTATAATTTTCACAAAAATTTTGCTTAAATTTCCGAACAAAACAAAGTAAATGAATAACTTTTATTTATTTGGATAATTGCGATAAATTATATGTTATGTTTTTAATCTCTTTGCAAAACCATGAGACATATTGAAGAATATTAATTTTTCCACACTTAAGACTTGGTTGCTTTATGTTAATGGTACATTTTGATCAATCAATTTTAGGAAATGTGTATGGGTTCAACTTTAAAGTTAAATTGCATTTAATCTGTATAATGTTTTAAAACACAATGACCTACATTCTTTAGAAAATGTTAAAATATTGTATTTTTGTGGTATTTTTTTTTGCATCGCATATTTTTAAAATTACTTTATTAAGAAAGTTTGCATGTGCAATGAAATTTTCGTCGAACGATATTTTAAGAATTAACAAATTACCAAAAGAATCTTATGTAGCAATAATTTATCTTATCATTTTCTGTACAAGATCAAAAGCAGATAATGTAGCAATTGTTTGTTTATAATCGATAAATCATTGAGCCATTCAACGAAATTTGCTTTAAGCAAGATAATACGCATTTTCAGCATGTCTTTGATGTTATTTGTAGCATAATATTGCTAACCACGCGCGAAATACTTAGTAGAAATGGACGAACTAATAAACTTTTTACACTTCATTAAACACGGCGGAGTAAGCAATATCTTTCCTAGCAACTGATATTGTATTTTTTTTCTTTTCAATGCTATGATGATTTCCTATAAAGTATTTAACATGTATATCTTATAATACTTCCACGTTATGTCGAGTCAAATCTTCACAACCTATCCATTTGTGAAGACAACTTCTCTTGAGTATAGTTGGTTGCTTTTGCAAATTTAGGCACGTATTTAGCTAAAGTCTTAGTAATAATAATAATAATAATAAATGAAATAAATAAAGGTGAATTTTCAGTATGGTTCATAAATATAGAGTCTATTATAGATAGAAGTTTTCATATGATTTGCAATTATCAATTTAAAAATGTATAAATCTACTATATACGGAAATATCTTATATGATAAGCATTTATCACTTTATAAAGTGAAAACTAACAGAAATTTGTATATGAATAGCAGTTATCAATTTAAAGATACGAAACTCTACCATATATAGAAATATTTCATATTAACGATTGTCAGGTTAAAAATGTAGAAACCACCATAAATAGATATATTTATATGATTAGCAATTCTCAATTTAAAAATAGAGTGCTCAAAAAGAAATTGAAATTCTCTAGACATATTATATTTTTATAATTTCCGGAACGAATATCATTATTCGCATCAAGTATTTTACATTAAAATAATTCAAGAATCAAGTTTTAATAAAACGTAACATTTAATTAGAAATGTTAAATTCAAAAGGTTTTCTCAAAATTATTTTTCGGCTGCTGTATATAAGATGCATTGCTTATACATATTTTAAAAACTGAATTACATTGTCAATGCATTTTTATAATATATAATGACTTAAACATGTATCACAAAATTGAAGCAATATTTATGAAACTAACTTTCCAGACTCAGAATCCTGACTGTTAAAAAGATGCACTATATTTAGAGCTCACCAGTGTTCCTACTTCTAAAACAAATTGACCAAGTCATAAATATAAAGATTGAATTGCAAAAAAAAAATGTATAAAATTGAATAAAAAGGGAATAATAAATCTGACCTGAAGACTTAAGCAAGGGTAATCCGTAGGCAGGAATACAAACTAGGGATTATTTATGTGAAGGGTCTTATTTTTGCCCAAGTGTTCACCTCCTCATGGCACGAAAATCTTAAGAAACTGAGACTTTGACTTTTTTCTAAGTCAGTATCAATAAATAAATATTGACTTTTTACTATCAATAAAGTAACGGCATTAAAAATAGATAATAAGAAAATACTTTAAAATTCAAATTAAAGGGGAAAGCAAATACAAAATTGAATCAAACCTTCATAAAGTAATCATCAAACTACAAAAAAATATAATAAAAAATCATGAAAAAAACATAAAAACAAAAACATACCATTTTAATACCCCATGGAACTTTTATGAAGAAAGCTAAACATGTCACTACAGACAATTATATCAAATGAAATTCAACTTTCCCGCTCTTAAACATGAAAACGCCTACTATGCTTAATCAAAGTGATTCGTTACCGTATGAAATAATTGAATAATCTTAGCGCCATCTATTAAGTTGTAATAAAAGCTAAAGATAATAAACTAGAGAGGGTATCATCTTAAGCTGTGGAAACATTAGAATATAGGTTAGAAAATAAAAAAAAAACCATATCTTATTAAATCATGTTATTATATTGCAGTAGTTTTTGGGAAATTCATCAAAAGTTAAGTTTTTTATTGCTTCAATATAAGAAATATTGTAATTGTAATTTTTTTAATAATATGAAATTATGAGATAATTAAATTTTTGGAAACTTTAGAATATCAATTAACTTAACTTTACTTACTTTGAAGCTGAACTCATCTCTTTTATTAAATATATCTACCAAAGTTTTTCCAGTAGAAATTTATTTATTTAAAAACCGTATATGTAGCTTGTTTTGATTTTCTTTCCTTTTAACTAAACTTACTTACTTTTAAGAACAATAGATGAAAAAAATATTAGTATAATTTATGTTTAACAAAAGTAAATCCTTAATTTATCTAAAACAATTTATTAAATTGTATTTAATTTTTTTGTTCGTAATAATGTTGAAAATTTTTATCTAAAAACTTGAAAATGCTGCTTCTTTGGAATTCCTTTAACATGTTCATAAAAATTTATTCTATTTTATTCAGGTTTTTTTTAATCATGCAAGATCATGATCCTGTTTTTGTTAGAATGTTTTGAATAATCGAAAGCAACAAATAATTGAAGCACGAAATTGCGTAGGCAATGAATAAAGCATAAATGGCAACATTCATCAACATCTTTTAATTACATATTTTTTGCCTGCTTTTACCAGCATTGCATTATTATTATAGATGCTTCTGTGAAAGCAGATGAGAATGGTTGACCTGCTGTTAGAGATATGGAGTTTTCATCATAGTAATCCTACGAGTCTATGCAAGAGGATGTCATTTACTGCGCATGAGTAGATGATTTTCGTACACTGCGCATGAGTAGATGATTGAATACACTACGTATGTTAAAGACATTGGGTTTTCACCATAGATATTCTACGGCGCTATGATCCCCCATGGAATCATTGATTATGAGCATGCGCAGTTGGCTCTCGTTATATATCGTAAACTACATTTGTTACAGTCATGGGTTCTTCACTTAGAAGCATCCCCGGTGTTCTCTAAACAGGCCCCGCCCTAAATTTTGGAACCGTTTAGCATACTCAGTACTATATATATACTGCGCATGCCCTTGCATAATGTTGGTCGAATCAGTGACGGATCCATACCATAGAATTCCTATAGATCTCGGGATGTCGATGACGTCAACTTCCTGTCAGACCGGAAGTCATTATATCTCGGCTTCTAAGCCACGTAGTGAAGAGCGTGAACAGCACAAATGCTAGTCTCGAAGAATAGAGTGGAATAACATTTTTGCCGAAACTCGTCACGGATTCGTGACCCGTCTTAGTTCGGGTCACGAAATTATTCAAATTTTAGTTACATTGTATCGGCTCATAAAGTTGGATAGTACTCGACGAAATTCAATTAACGAATTGAGTTTTACTTTGCTACTCCAAATGATTCGCAAGAAACGGGCTCTCAAATGTTTAAAAATTTGAATTTTTGAACGATGTTTTTGACCTTGTTTTTCTTAAAACTCGCTAAAAGACTTGCATCGATACACTCTACTCGATGTCTTCTATCGAACTATACCCCATTTACTTCGCTAAAGTTATAAGGAGCCGAGAAACGGAAAGATGAACGGGAAAAAAATTATGTTGTTTTGATTAGGAGATATTTGAAGCTTGATACCGCATAGGCAATAAATAAATCTTAAGTATGGCATCTCAAGCCTTCTTCCAATGAAGCCTTGCACTGAAGAAAATAAAGGTAATGAAAGAGAAAATAGATGCCTGTGCAAATCCTTCAATCAAGACTTCAAAAACAAAACCTTCAATAACCAAAACGGAAGATGAAAATTTAAAATTAGATGCTGATCGAATTAAATATGAATATAAAATAGTTTTACAACGGGAACGAAGAAAGCACAAATGTATGCAGTTTGTTGTAGCTTTTCAATCGCAGCACTCAAATTTAAACACAGAACATGTCCTTTTATATTTTGAATCACAAATCCCGACGTTCAACGCAAAAAGTCTCCTTTTCGATTCTGAATTTCAAGCATCGCTTTCTAGTCCTCTACTATTCAACGAAATAAATGTTCTCACATGACAACTTGAGATTTTGGATTGCAGATTTAATTTTTAACTTTTGTTTGCTATTTAAACTTAATATTTGTTTTTCACTCGGTTAGTCAATATCTTATTATTATAAGTTTTAATGAGTTTCGAAGAGTGAAAATAATTGTTTCTAGAAAATAAATTTTATATAATAATTTCTAGAAAGAAATATCGATTAAAAAACAATTTATGATATTCCATAAAAAATTCTTAAATTATTTTTGGCTAACAGTTTTCAAATTAAATATTTTGAATCCTAATAATTTTATTGCCTTGACTGTACTTTTTGACTCACGGAATATTTTACTGCTTTTTAAACAGCCATTTTTATCGTAATAAGCAATCAGTTATTTCTTATTTCGGCCCGAAAATTTAATGTATGATTCAGAAAAATGGCTGGGTATTTGACATTTTTAGTAGTAAAAATATAACAGAGAATAAAATATAAGTGGGAAAAAATAATTTATGAGCTAACTAATTACATTTCTGATATTTTCTCTCTAATTAAAAAAAATATTTTATCACTGATAAATAAATACTATGCTAAGTAGCGTCATTAAACTGAGTAAAATTACAAGACAAATTTCTTTGTCATACCTTGTTTTGATTTAATATAGTGATTCAATTACCTAAGTACTGTTTTACTATTTTTTTGGATTTGATTACTATTTTTGTTGTTGACACATAATCTTAAAAATAATCTAACTTAATTGCTGTGAAATAAAGCCGCTCTTAATCAATATTTCGACCTTTCGTTTGAAGCAATCACCGTAATAGACAACCAGGCTAAATTGAAAGCAATAGAAGCCGATGAAAAGTTTCTGAGCTTAGTAAAAGGCTTTTATTTGCAAACTGCAGACACTATTGAATTTATATTTCTATCGTTAAAATAAAAATGCAAATTTTTGCAAATTTTTTTTGCTAATTTTTAAAATTTTACGGGCATTTCGAAATGAGGATGAGAAACTTTCGACATGGTCGTTAGTTCTCGCCATCCTGGAGAGTACACGAAAAGGTAGGGGTATGGTTCCTCCCATCTATGAGGGAACATATTTCTTTAAGGGAGGGTTGCACCAAGGTCGGTGATGACTCTTAAGACTCTACCACAATTCAATTCAGTGTTGCTATTGCGACTGTTCAATTATTCAGTATTATTTATCGTGTGATTTTCGATGGTTCTGAGAGTCAGTGATTTCTACAATATTAACAATTATAGTATAACAATGTAATATATGTAATCACGATATTATACAATTATTTATGCAACTTCGAATGATTGATGTTTGTCATTAATTTTTCACTTATTCTTTGGTGCTCCGGAGTTCTTAAATTTATTCAATTCAGATAACAATTCAATATTTTAACTATTTTAAAGTCTTTAATATGTTAATCTAATTTCATGGAACTTGTGCCATTCAGAAAACAATTGCATAAATATTTAATTTTATTAATCAAATTATTTAAACGGTGAATTTTTTCAACATTTTCCTTCGTAAGTGCATTTGCCAGATGTCGCCAATTTAAAACAATGCGGATTTATTTGTAAAATCATACAAAATCAAATGTGACAAAAACTTACAGGAACGGTCGCGCGTATCTCAAAAATACAAATATCTGACCGGAAGAGACCTATAAACGCCACACACTTACGACGATAACTGAAAGTAGGTCAAAGGGAGGGGGACAAATAGCCAAGGGCAGACATTCCCAGTGCCCTCAGATCTAAAGTTATAAAACGAAATTCATCTCTATTGTATCTCTCACATACGCTAGCCTGGAAGGTTAAAAAATAATTATGGGTATGTAGCAAAAATTAAACTGTAATTAAATGTAATAGAAATTATTTGAAATTCCATTTAGTTATAGAAATTTTGTGAAATTTAAAAACTGATTAACTTTTATAGCATGGTTTTAAGAATGGTTCTATTGAAAATTTTAATTGAATACAATAGTACTGACATCATAGTTCTCATGTATCGTCAGTGTCAACATTCATCAGTATTAAAATAATGATTTTGTCCATTTGGATTGATATATACATAGGAAAGAAAAATAAATATAAAAAAGTAACAAAGTAAATCATTAGAAGTTATAAAATGAAAAAAAAAAAAACTTAATTTTTTTTTCAATTGAAGTAACAAAAGATAGAGAAATATAATATTTTATTGAAAATCCAACTACATTATTAAAATTAGCGAGAAACAAAGGGTATTACAAGTAAAAAAATTCAGTCTGTCTAGAAAAAATTAAAATATAAGGAAATGTACTAGAGATTATTTAAAATTCCATTTAGTTGCAGAAATTAGATTAAATTTGAATACAGTTTCCCTTTTAACGCCATGATTTGAAAAAGGCTCTACTGAAAATTTTAATTAAATACAATAATATTGACATCATCATTCTCACGTATTATTAGTGTAAGTATTCATCGGTATTGAAATCATGATTTTGTCCTATTGGAATTATTTATAGGTTTTAAGAATGGCAGTGAAAAAAGTTTAGGACCAGCATTTTCTGAGAAAGCATTGTTTGCAGAGAACCTTGCTGGATCTTTTCAGACTAGCTTATTTCTTGAAAAAAATTTCAGAAAGAAGCCAACGGATATTTTTGAAGTCATAAAAGATTATCTTTAATACCGATTTATATTAGTGCCTTTTTTAATCATATATCTAATACATGCAAACATTCACAGCTGCTCGTCAATAAATTTTTTTTTTATAAAAATAGGAACAATAAATACCTAATCAAGCAACTGGTCAGCCGAATCTTCTTATTAATATATTTTTTTTATTTTGTTTTCATAATTATGTACATTTTTTTATAATTTGCATATTTGATTAAAATTTTAAGACTTCATAAAAATATTAAATGTTACGAAAATAGAATAATAAAATGAATTTATTTTTAATAAATGTGTAATCATATTTGGCTCATTATCCATTCATAAATAAAATCTAACTCCGATTTATCGTGACATATTAATTGATAGTATGGAATTATTAGAAAAATAATTAAATTATAAGATTTATTGTTATTAAACTGACTGGTATAAATATATCAAGGGAGATGTACTGAAAAATTTATTTCCCTCTGCGATAGTGAACCATTCATGATTAGAGAATGACGTCTGGAAGTTTCAATTAAAAAACCATAGTTTGAGTTTGAAAGCTAAGGAGTTTTTTTCATTAAAGTATATTGAGAATTCATGAAGAATTTTTAAAGGTTGGGTTAGAACAACAATTTGCATTCGCTATAGACTATCTGTTTTCATTTGCATATCTAAAGAAGTCCACACTTAGCTTATTTTCAGATGTCTCTAAGAGGAAACATGTTTTTCGAATCATGAAATAAGGACCTATATTAATGTGAGTGTAAAAAAAAAAAGTTGAAGTAAAATAAAGCTTTGTTGGTGGAGCTGTTTTAACTTGACCCCTGAATCAGCGATTGTAGCACTGAGAAAATTCCAACTTCAGAATAATGTGAAGACTGGAAAGGGGCATTTGATAATGACAAGTCTCATAAAGCTTGTTCAGCAAATCGAGGAAACTGGGTCGCTTAATTTTTCATGTAATGTCCACTCAGTTAAGTCAGAGTCAAACAAGTTCAGCGGATTCCAGGAGAAATGGAAACCTTAGCGTCATAATTTAAAGTTTAAAATGTATTGCAGTAATAAATGATTTGAAACATTATTTCTATTCTTTCACATATGTGAAAAACGGTATCTGTCGGCGGGTTTTTGAATTTTTTCTCACATTAAAAAATTGTCCCTCGACTCATCAATGCAAACCGATTTTTATTCTGCTTAATTTTCTGAGTTCTATAAGTTTTTTTTTATTTTTTACAGTCTCTTTTCCCACTCTATATGCACTATTTGCCTAGTTATTATAATGTTAAAAATGCAATCCGCATCAGGTTAGAAACTGTATTTCTTATTTTTCACTATCGTATGAGGCCGAATTCGAAATCGTTACAATTTATTTTCTGTTGAATGGATAGATGTGGACAGATTTGTTAGAAAAAAAATATTCAAAATTCGATTCAAAACACAGTTTCAATGTAATAACTGTATAACACAAAGTACAATTGCACAAAACGAGTTGTTTAATAAGAGAAATGAGTTCTTGAAATTCGATGTGGAGTTTAATTTGCTGAGGGAAGCGTCTGATTGAGAATATCGATGAAAGAAGTTATTCCGGTCACGGATGAGGGAAAATTGGAAATTCGTTATCTTGTAAAAACTACACTATGTATATTGTTTTTATTTGGATATTTTGTGTCTCATCAAGCTAATCTGAACTTATGCTATTCAGTTCACTCTTCTGTTTTTCAGAACTTTTTCATATTAACATTTGCCGTAGAATTATCCATTGCAAATGAGTGGAATAAGACATTTTGGATTTTTTTAAATTTTTCGCCACTCAACTGGGGATTTATTTATTTTCTGAATATTTATCTTACACCCGGATAAAATTATTTTTTTCCGTTTCTCTTCTTCTTTCTTCATCTGATTGCCTTTATTTCATCGCGTTATCAAACGCTTCTGAATAGGCGTCTGTTTCAGATATCAATTCTGGAGATTTTTTTTCCTAACTTAGCTATCAAGCTTTAGATTCAACAGTTGGAAGTGATTGGGTGAATATTTTTCTTTCCAAACACGAATGGGGATGACATATATCATAACTTATGAATTAAAATAAATTCATATATCGAAGGCAGATAGGAAGCATTATATAAGGCGGATTCATTGCCTGTTCTGAATTCAATACTAGCTGAATGATATTTTTACACAGCGTAATAACTTATATACAGTATTTTACCAAAAATGTTTCTATTGCTCTTACTGGAACAACTGTAGTTGCTTCTCTGTAACAACTTATTCCTTTTACTTTCTCATACACAAAATAGAAAGAAGTCATTGTAATAATAAAATATTTCCAAATTTTGATCGTTCCAAATTGTTTCTCGTATCCAAGTTTCAGAAACCTCTGAATTTGAAAAGATCACTTCTCGCATTATTTATGTCTGTATACTTATTTCTGAACATGATGACCCAAAAAGGATTTGCGTTAGATGAATGAAATTCAGAAAATGAACTAATGATCAAATTTAGAGAATTCATTGAAATTTTGGAAGAAATTTATCCCGTCTACGTGTTTGTGCATTCCACTACACGTGAACCGGTTTAGCGCTTAGAATATAGATATTTAGCGAATTTTGAACCAAATTCTATTGAACGGTTGGCAGTTTGTCTGTCCATATTTTCACACAATGACTTATAAACGAAATGACTGAAATTCTACTGAAATTCATTATGTTATGCGACTGCAACTGTAGTTCCAAGAAGTTTTGATTTCATTTGCTCTGAATAAGGTGTTAAAACACATATTTTCGTGTCAGATCCAGTACAAATATTAGAATGATACTAAGAATCTATATTTCTTAACTATTTCTTGCTAATGCCACTTAAGATGTTGTCCAGGTTTTAAAATTTTATAAAGGGGACGAAAAGAATTTGTTTCGAAATGCGTGAAAGTATCACTTCCGCTGGTGTCTTTAAGAAATCTCTATTTTGAACTGGTCTATACCATCTCGTGTTTCTGCGATTGTGCATTACCGAGGGTAGGTGAATGCCTTCATATTCATCCACCAGCCGATTGTTAAACAATTCTATCACAATTAATGAAAGAAATTACTAAGCAAAGCCTCAAAATACGGATTAGGGATTTATATTTGGAATATAATTATATTTAATGGTGTATATTTTAATAATTCTAATTATTAATAAATTAATTTATGTTTAGCCTGTTTTTAATAGGAAAAGAGAAATGATATATATGTTTTAGACATTTATAAAATTTAATAATTTAAAATTGTAGCTATAAATCTTTTTACAAAATGAAATAGTCTTAAAAACTACAATTTTTAATAAATGTATTCGAAGCCTTTTTGTGTTATTAAATCTACCAATAACCGTCATCCTGGATAATGGATAGTGCATCTTCTTCGTGATCTGGCATCCCGGATTCGAGTCCTGGTTCGGGCATGGTTGTTCTTATCTTGTGTTTTATCTATGAGATGTAGGAATTAGCGACCTTGTGAAAAAAGGTTGTGCAAGCGAATGCGTGTGTCATCATTTGGCCTAATAATCAGATTTTTGCCTTCAGTGCTTAGGAGTCTTTACCCTCAGAAGCTACTGCATCACCTTCCCGTGTCAACAAGGACACTACATCATCTTCTTCAAATCTATCAATACTGAAATGCCCAAAAGATTTGTTCAATTAAGCTACAGAAGGTGACCAATATTCCTAGACAACACCTACCATTTTAAGTGTGATTAATTGAATATCGATGATGCATGCTTAGTTCATTAGAGACGCTTCTTCACATGGGTTTTGTAAAAGGTGATTTTTTCTGAAATCTCTTAAAGATCACTCGAATATACATTTGTTTAGATAGTGGAATCCCCTTGCTAACTCCTAAAGGCCACCTTTGCGCTGTTTAATGGGGGGGGGGGGGAATCTTATCCATGAAAGAGAATCTCGGACATTCTAATAATTTCAAATTATTGAACTAGAGTGTTCTTATGATTCTTGCTGATACTTTTTAAGCATTAACAGTTTTGATTTCTTTCTTTCAGTAATTGTATACATCTTTAAAAATATTTGCCATCTTTCTTTTCTTAAGAATTTGTTTCTTTTCACCTATGCTTCATTAATTATTAACTTCCACTCTTACTGAAGCTGTAATTAATTATAATCTTTGTCAAATAGCAGTTAATTCTAAACAAATCGAGTGCGAACATATCATGTAAAAAATTTGACTGATGCAATAACCATTTTCATTATCTGAGATAAACTCATGAGCCTGTAAAAATAAGAGACATTGTTCTCAAATTACTGATGTGGAAATTAGACAGTAAAAACTATTTCTTTTCACATTCATTTGAGCTCTCGCAGAATTTAATACCCGTATGACAAACCTTAACCCGATATTCCAATGCTGCTTAATAGAGTGCAATTAATTAAGTTTAAATCGAGTGTAAGATGAGTGGAAGCCCGAGTCGAAATAACGCAGTTGGTTTCAAAATAATGGTTGTTTCCTGAAT